>RJVU01037445.1:327112-339862 GCA_003731715.1 Anabarilius grahami | reverse complement strand
AAAATAAACAATAAATACAAAAAATAGATTAAAATAAAAAAGCAATACAAATTTATGTAAATAAATAAACAAATAATCAAAAATATTAAAATAAATGATTAAATAACTAGAGTTAACTGGTTAACTGAGGTTCAGGAGCAGGGCCACGCCTCAACCAATCAAAACTTCTCAAAACCTTATATCGGGCCGCGCCCTACAGTACTGTTTGTCTCGTTCTCTCGGACCCTCCCTCTCTCATCAATTCAACATCCTTACCATCCCTGTTCTCTTCTCTTCCAGGTTGTATCGGGGGTCCTAATCACTCGGCCTACATCTAACTGAGATGATTACTCTTCATCCTCTCCCTATTCATCCCTAACTTTCTTTAATAAATAATTCTCCAACATTTATGGTTGTGGCGTGGTCCTTGCTTGTGAAATATATTAAAATAAATGTACATAAATGAAATAAAATAAAGGAAAGTGATTAAAAAATAATAGAAATTAGATTANGTTTACATGAATAAGTAAAACAATTAAAATGTTTAAAATAAAAAAAAAATTTGAAAAAAAAAATCAACTATATTTTAAAATTTAATTGAAATAAATAAATAATGAATTAACAGTACATTGAGTACTATTGAGTAAAAGAATAAACCTAAAAATAAATATTTTCCAAAATAATACTTTAAAATACAATTCAAATGAGTATAAATTGGGACTTTATACATTAAAATATATAGCCGTCTTTTAAATTTCATGATGTGGATCCCTTGCACGGGGAGGATCATTTTTAGTGGTCTGTGGCCTCAAAAAGACTCCTGATTTCCCTACTTGTGCCAGATGGGCACATCCAAGGACTACTGAACCATTCACTCTAAAAACTGCTGGGTTAAATATGGACAAAACCAGGGATTGGGTTGTTTTCACCCAGCCATTTTTTTCAACCAATTTTGGATTTATTTTTTTAGCCAGCAATATAGTAATATAGTAAAAGGCGTGTTTTTGCTCACCCCCAAATAGGGGCAAATTTGTGGGGTATTTTAAGCTGAAACTTGACCAGACCAGAGGCTTATATTACATCATGTGAAAGAGGGCATAATAGGTGCCTTTTAACCCAACCTGCTGGGTTTGTCCATATTTTACCCAGCTTGGGTTTTTTTAACCCAGCATTTTTTAGAGTGTTCTGGAGTACATGAGCACCCAATGGTTCAAACACTCTACCCTGAAAAATGATTTTTCTCCACCAGCATCACATAGTGACCCAGCCACTGTTCTGCAAGAGGAAAGGCTCAGAATCCCTTCGGCCGCTGTGAAGGACTTGTATCTGTCATTCCCAAGAAGAACTGATGCTGTAAAGGAGGCCCTACACCATACTAATAAACTATTGTGGTCAAAAAACAGGTGCTTTGAGAACATTATTAAAGACCAGATAACTTTGAATGAATGTTCTATTAATGTTACTGGAAGAAAGTTTGTTTATCAGAATGATCCATATTTGGAAATCCCAAGTGTGATCCAATCCTATTTTGCCTTGAAAACCCCGACACAAAAAAGTAAGATGGATTTCCTAGTATAGCAAAACCTGGGATTTCCAAATCTAGATCATTCTGATCCAGGTTAAACTTTCTGAACATCTGGGCCCAGCAGTTAATGATCATGGAGACATTTGTCAGGGTCTTGCGCCCCCTGCTGGATGAACAGGGATGTTAAACACAAGCAATGATAGAAGAGCAGTCAGCTCTGGTATGATGCACACAAAACACGTGTGTTTTTACAAGAGCTCGATCAGCAGAAGCAAATGCGTGTTTTTGTTGCTCCAATCAATGTTTTGCATTGATTCATAAATACAGATTATCAATCCAAATGTACAATGTCAGATTTTTTTTTTCTCCAACTGAACTGAAAACTGAGAACATTGTCTTAGTGTTTATAAATTGCTAGACAATGATTTCAATTACTGTTAAAGACACCAGACTCACGTCCCAACCCATGAAGTAAGCTCTGTGAGCAACAGAAGTTTATGACTCTGTGTTGTTCATCAAAATAATCTTTACAAATTTTGAAGCCTAAATTCAACCAGCAGAAGTCAAAGGCTATAAACGAATCATTAAACTCTTTCGGTGTTCATTTAAAAACATTTAGCCTTAAAGTTTAAATTAGAATAGTTTGCAAGAGCTCGATTATAGTAAAAAGAGTCAATCATCAATTCTACACATTTAGTCCCTTATGTTTGACATCACTGTATGAAGTCCCTCTCATCGACTCCACCAGAAAATATTCAAGATATTGACAACAGTGCCATCTGCTGGCTCATTACAACAGCCATAATGCCTGGAAATAAAATGCATGTTTTATCAACGTAATGTCTTTCTAAACCGAGGACATTTTTCCTTTTCTAGCAGATGTGATTTCTTAGATGAGTATATAGTCACACCCTCACTAAACAGTAAACCACGAAACCATCAAAAGAAAAAGTAAATACAAACTCTTTATTGATAAATTTAACTTAAAGGTTTAGTTCACCCAAAAATGAAAATTCTGTCATTTATTACTCACCCTCATGTCGTTCCACACCCGTAAGACCTTCGTTCATCTTCAGAACACAAATTAAGATATTTTTGATGAAATCCGATGACTCAGTGAGGCCTCCATAGCCAGCAATGACATTTCCTCTCTCAAGGTCCATTAATGTACTAAAAACATATTTAAATCAGTTCATGTGAGTACAGTGGTTCAATATTAATATTATAAAGCGACAAGGATATTTTTGGTGCGCCAAAAAAACAAAATAACGACTTATATAGTGATGGCCGATTTCAAAACACTGCTTCATGGAGCTTCAGAGCGTTATGAATCAGTGGTTCGGAGTGCCAAAGTCATGTGATTTCAGCAGTTTGCCGTTTTACACACGCTCCGAACTGCTGATTCGACACAAAAGATTCATAACGCTCCGAAGCTTCCTGAAGCAGTGTTTTGAAATCGGCCATCACTATATAAGTCGTTATTTTGTTTTTTTGGCGCACCACTGACCACAGCGGACACTGCACACCCCACAAGAGCTGCAGTTTTGGAGATGCTCTGACCCAGTCGTCTAGCCATCACAATTTGGTCCTTGTCAAACTCACTCAAATCCTTACGCTTGCCCATTTTTCCTGCTTCTAACACATCCACATGTCATTGCATTTCTGTGAAGCTTTTATGGTTGGTGTTTCCCTTCCCTTATCATGGGACAGAAGGATTATCATGCTGACTTTAAATGTCAAGATCTTCCCAAAAGCAATGATGTATCAGTGCCATCTAGTGGATGAGCATATTATATTAGTAGTTTAATTAAAGGATTAGTCCACCTTTAAATACACTTTTCCTGATAAATTTACTCACCCCCATGTCATCCAAGATGTTCATGTCTTTCTTTCGTCAGTCGAAAAGAAATTAAGGTTTTTGATGAAAACATTCCAGGATTATTCTCCTTATAGTGGACTTCAATGGCTACCAACAGGTTGAAGGTCCAAATTATGGTTTCAGTGCAGCTTCAAAGAGCTTTAAACGATACCAGATGAGTAATAAGGGTCTTATCTAGCGAATCGATCGGTCATTTTCGAAAAAAATACAACCGTTTATGCTTTATAAACAAAATATCGCCTTGAACGTACTTCCCACTTCCGCATTCTTCAAAACGCTTACGCTGAATGCCCTACGCCTTCCCTATTCTACTTACGTAAAAAAAACTAAACTGGCGCTGCGTTCGTTCCGTAAGTAGAATAGGGAAGGCGTAGGACGAAAGAAAGACATGAACATCTTGGATGACATGGGGGTGAGTAAATTTATCAGGAAAAGTGTATTTAAAAGAGGACTAATCCTTTAAGTGAGTAAAACTGATGGCTTCATTGAAAGCCATTCTACTGCCCATGGTAGTCACACACCTAATGTGCATCATGTATGTTTCATTTTATAGTGCTAAAACAAGCTTCATGTCGGGAAGTGAAAAAGAGAGAAAGAAAGTCCAGAACTTGTAACCACAATTAAGATTTCCCAGTAGGAATTTCCGAGTTCACACTTACAAATAAGTCAGATAAATAAATGGTATGTGTATTTGGCGTGCTGTCCGGGGAGAAGGCTCCGAGCTTGGTATTTGTGCTCATTTTTGAAGAGTGCATAAAATATACAAGGGAACTCCTGAGTATGATGTATGAGAGAACCGTGATGAATCAAACATCAAATAAAGTAAAATGACATGGAACAAAAAGTAGTAATAAGGTGCCATGTACATTGCAGCAGCATCTCTCAGATCTTGAATAGATTAATTAGCAGTAGTTATTACTCCTTCATCAGCGTGTGTCGTCATTAAGGACAGTCCTGTATTGTTGGTTCAAATGACGGAGGTGCGAGTCGATCATGTTATTACGGTTTCGGGAAACAGACGTGACTAGTTGGTTAGTTTTTCCAACGATGCATCATACTATGGTAGTTAATCAGCAAGTTACATTATTCTACAGGAAACGCATCCCAGATTGAAGTTGCAAGTTCACAGAGTTTGGAGCTAATACAGTAAAGGCTCTGTTTAGATTTCAAGCATGACAATGGGATGGTTAATATTTTATCAGAGAGAAATCTAAGTGATCTCTCGGGGATGCAGGGACAAATGAGATCTGTTGGAGCCAGGCCATGCACGGCTTTAAATACAAAATTTAAAATCTTATAATAGATTCCAAATTTTACCAGTAGTGTGCTTAGATAGATGTGATATGCTCCCTCTTTTTTGTCCCCGCCAAGAAATGAGCTGCAGCGTTTTGAACCAGTAGCAAGTGTGAAAGAGAAAACTGGTTGAGACCAGCATATAAGGCCTTACAATAGACAAGCCTTCTTAAAATGATAGCATGAATGACCATCTTTAAGGCATTAAAAGATAGAAAAGATTTAAGTTTCTGTAGCCCCCTAAGTCGGAAAAAGCTGGCTCTAACAACAGAATTTATTTGAACTACGGATCAAAAATGACACCAAAGTTCTTTACATGATTGCAGATATTACTCTCTAAAAAATGCTGGGTTAAATATGGACAAACTTGGGATTGGGTTGTTTTCACCCAGCCATTTTTTTCAACCAATTTTGGACTTACTTTTTTTAGCCAGCAATATAGTAATATAGTAAAAGGCATGTTTTTGCTCACCCCCAAATAGGGCCAAATTTGTGGGGTATTTTAAGCTGAAACTTGACCAGACCACAGGGGCCAGTTGCATAAACTTGGTCACTATATTAAGACTGTGTCTTAAGAACTAGTTTTACCAACTTGCAGTTAACCAAGGGGTAATCAATGTTATTTTTCCAATTCAAATTACTCCAATCTACCTTTTTATGTGTAACCCACCACAAGTGGGTAAATAACTGGCCACAAACTGTAGTAAAAATGTATTGCTTGTACAAGCTTTTATTCACATTAATAAATACCAAATTTTGTATAAAAACTATTACATGTTTAAAACACTGGTACACATCATTCAGCAAGGAAAAAGAACAAAGAAACAGAACAAAATTATGACGAACCGCAGGGCTCCAGCAGGGCACAACCATATGTGTGTAGAAAATATATAGCCACTACTTGCAATGCACACTCCAAATACAGCACAAAATCCACGGCACTCAAAAGGATAAATAAATCACCAGGAACCACGGAAGAATGCCCACCACCTCACCAGTGCCAGTCACACCCTTGGAGGAGACCCTGCAGCTGCCACAGAAATAAGATGAAAACTAAAAGAGGAGAAAACAGCATCAGTCAAAAAAATACAACATAAATATACAACATCCAAAAGAGAATTGGGGTAATTCACCAAAAATAAAAGAAAACTAATAGTAACAATAATCGTGCTAGTCCTTTAAATTAACTGGATTAAAGAAAAAGAATAAATCAACCAGACGGTTCTTCTTTAAAAGGAACCTAATTCGCTCACTCATTCAACACTCTGAAGACTGCATCGCCAGGCCAATCACCATCAACACACAAGGACTTCTTGATAAAACAAATACATACAACTGCCTTATGCCCCGCGTTCAAAAATCACATAAAGGTGACCTGATGCAAGCTCACACTTATTTCCAGATTCAATGAATGAATGAAACGAGGGCGCGCTATACTTCCGTGCGTCTATTTATAGCGCGCCAACTACGTAATGACGCAATTCTTATAGTTGTCCCAAAGACTATTGGGAGTTGTAGTACCCAACCTATACGTCACCCGGTTACATATGTAACGGACTTTAAAAAATTAGGACCACTCTTCAAGAAAAACATTAGCGTCTTAACTTTTAAGACTAGTCTAAGTGGTTTATGCAACCGGCCCCAGAGACTTATATTACATCTTGTGAAAGAGGACATAATAGGTGCCCTTTAACCCAACCTGTTGGGCTTGTCCATATTTAACCCAACTTGGGTTGTTTTTAACCCAGCATTTTTAGAGTGTAGCTTACAACGATCATAAATTAGAGTTAAAACCATCTAAAAATCGAGCCCCCAATTGTGTTACATTTCTGTTCATAACTGCAACAAAAAGAAATACAAACAACAAAAATAGGGCGATCATAAAAGAAACACGTTGCAAACATATATTTTATTATAAATCTCTAGGGGAAGACATAACAAAAAAAAAAATAATAGAAGAAACATTCAAACGCCGACGATCGCATCCATGACCACAAAACAGAAGAACATAGCGAGGATCTGGTAGTGTAGAAGTTATAAACCAAGGACACCTGCCACCTGTGCCCATTCCTGCAAGAGCAAGAACAAAAACAACAGAACAACTTCTCACACACCTTGCTAGATAGCAAACAGACATTTAAATATCCGCAGCCAGGTGTTTCTAATCACAAACGGACATCCACAAATGACGAACAAGAAAAAAAAACGAAAGAAAAAAGACCATGACAGAAGGCCATTCAACTTTTGCATATCTGTAGTGATGAAATACTTTTTTCCTGTGTAAAAGTAAAGAAAAGTAGCAGCAACAAGTTTTTTTTTTATAGGGGCCATAGAAAAAACATGATTTATTTCTAAAATAGAGTGTTGTCATGATGTCATCTAGAGTCATTGTACACATGATGACATTTACATGACTGGCGCAGAAGAGCTGAGCACCCATGAGTCTAATCATGCTCTTCAGAAAGTGATTTAGATGAAGTCTTGCTTTGTGATTCTTTATGGCTATCAAATGCACCTCATGAAGTTAAGAGGGAACATCTCATTTCCAACACAACAGTCTTTATGTTTTGCTGCAAAGCAGAATAAATAAAAAAAATAATAAAGTACCAAATCTACTCTTTTTGGAGCCTCTCTATCAGCTGATTTCATTCATTTTCATTAGATTTTAGACATTTAAAGAACACAAATGGCAAACAATATAAGTATATAATGAATATAAGTAATACATTGGTAATTATCATGTTACCAATGATTTCATGAGGACTGAGCTGCTTATGAGCTCTTATATCTGTAACATCAGAGTTTGAATCACGGATCGTGGTTCTTTCGGACCCTGTTCACTGTCTAATCGAAATGAAGACATCAATGCCAACAATAATTCTCTAAACAGAAGAAAGAATGCAGCTAAAATATGTTTAGATTTTTCTTTGTTTTCAGGGCTTTTCAAGTCGCATTTATTTCTATAGTGCTTTATACAACGCACATTGTTCAAAATCAGTTTTGTTAATGCAAAATTCATCAGTTACGTAATGAGTTTAATTCAGCTAAAGCAGCTAGAGAAGACAATACTGTCATTATTCAGATCAATTGAGTTCAAATTTTGTTTTCATCCAATAGTGTCAGTGCAGTCAGATCAATAATATCACTGAAAGTTAATTTTCTTTCCCTTTTCACTGTTCATTCCCTCCAAACCAGTGTGGTCTCTTATATATCATACTGTGCATGAACTTGATTTGGAGAAAGAAGCATTAAAGTCGTCATAAAATGGAAGTTTCCTTCCTATTGTGCCATATATCCGAGTGAAACGCTTTTGGAACAAGAACAAATGTAGGGCGGGGCTTGATTTTGTCCGTGGGGAATTGATTGGATGGTTGTGGTTTGCTATTGGTGGATCTCATGTGAGTGACAGGTTGCCCCGCCCTCATCATCAGAGAAGAGAAAAGATGTGGCTGCAAAAGGGAGCAAATCATTTAGAATAAACAAGAATTGTCCATTTTGATTTCATGGTGACTTCAACTTACTTCTGCTTTCAATGTGCAACACATACCAGGTAAGTCACTGACTGATCTCAACTAAATCTGTTCATGAACAATGATTGTCTTTTCCACACTATCAATGTTCATCTGATTTCCACAGAACACCAAACTAAAATGTAACCCGTTTTATTTGAAATACTAAAGCAGTCTCCGACACAGGAGCACGATGAAGCGCACCGCTGACCCAGGAGCCTCATTAAAACTTGTTCGGGGACCGTAATTCATCGGCTTCCTTTGCAGAAACTCGACGGCTTTGTTAACTCGAGCTTCACCCAGAAGAGCGCCAGAGGAAAGCTTCTCTTCTGATAAACACACACCCGCACGCGTCCCACCGGCCCGCACGTCTGAGCGCTGCGCCGCTAAACGCACACTTGTCTGAGAGTGGGACTACAAGGGGAAGCGGGGCCTACAACTCGCGTTTGTCCCTGAGCTGTTCGTCTGAGATCTCTGAGCGTTTGCCGTACCCTCCAGTTTTCCGCTGAAAGATTCTCCAGACGCAACGCTCAGCTTCACAGGAAGACATGCTCGCTATCGGAAGAGGATGAAACAGCCGGGATGTGTAAAGCAACACATACATGTGGCAGCACATATTGTTCTCTTTCAGGTATTCTTCTGGGCTTTGTCATCTTGGGTTTGATTTTTCCAGTTGTTACACTCAAAGGAAGCTGCCGCGACTAATCGCTTCAAAGACCCACGATCCCGCTCAGTGTTTCTGGAAGTCCCGCCGCTGTCTGGAGGAGCAGAGATCATCCGCATCTTCTCATTATCCATCAGATGGAACCATTGAGAAGAACAGAACCCAGCTAACAGGGAACGTTCTGGCAAGGTTCTCTCAAAGTTACATACAAAGGTTCCTCCAGTTACATTAACAGAATGTTTGTTAATGTTTTCAAAATCTTAATAATGTTCTCAATACCAGGCTATGCATCGCTCATGACTTTTTTGAATGTTATTACTAATGTTTAAATGTTTCAGAATGTTCAGAGAACAATCAAGAGTAACATTCCCATAATGTTCCATAATTATAAAATGGAACGTTCCCTTAACGTTTGTGTAACCAAGAAAAAACATTTAAAAAACTGGATGTTTTGAATGTTCAGGTAACATTCTGATGTTTTCATAACTTAATGGGAACATCAGCAAAATGTTCTGGGATGTATTTTTGTACGCAATTGTATGCAGTAAGCTTTTTCTGTGAATGTGCGAGACTTCTACAAGTAAATAACTGGAAGATCTGCACTACAAACCAGTGTGTTTATGATTGTGGTAATAAATTAAAATAATTTTGATAATAAATACCAGTTTGCAGTATCAAGCAGCATAAGGGACTTTGTACAGATAAAATAACTTAAAGCGAATGACACTGGAAGCCTCAACACATTCAAGTTACAAATGGCCACAATCAATCTGCTCTTACATTAAAACAAGGCATGTTCGTGGCCAAATGGTGCACTTTATGTGTTGTTGTGGGCTGAGACTGTCCCGTTTGTCTCTGAAGGTTTCTGGTGGGTTGAAAGTGCCATCGATGAGCACTTTTCCATGTACTTTTCCAGCATTATGTCACCGAAGTGTGCACTGATGATAATGACTACAGAATGACCCAGTTAATCCTTCCTTTTTTAAAACAAGCACATAAAACATGATTGATTTTTCTTTATGAATCATTTTCCCAATTGAGTATGTCCCCAGATGTCCCCAAACTCTAGCTGAGTAACAAGCATACACACACATACACACACACACACACACACACACACAGTCAACAATCACAGCATCCATCAGTTCTTCAGCCCTTGAGCGATCTGAGGAAGACTGGAGTGTGTTTTGAATGCTCTGGATCATCTTGAGTGTTGCAGTGCAGATCACAGGTTGGTGGAAGTATAAGCTCTCTGAGTATCATGTGAGGTTAGAGACAACGCTGACCTTTGACCTCTGCGTGCGAGAGTGAGCTTATGCAGTCTCAGACTCACAGATGAACTCCAAGGGTTGTAAGAACGGAAGGCCATCAGCTGAATCCCTTCAGTTTTAGAAACAAAATGCATGTTCTGTTAAGACACAATTATAATGTTTCATCTGCAGTAACCTTCATCTGACAATATCAACAAAACCAGACATAAAAATATAACAACTTACATAAAATACATAACGTATGATCCCAGGTGTCTATGTTACTACTATGAACTTAAATAAAAAATTGTGCTTCTATTGAGGTGGATTATGACAGGTTTTATGGTATGGGGAGGTTTAAGGGTGGGTTAAGGGGCCAACATTGTAATTATAGATTTAATTACAGAAATTAATTACATGAAAGCAGGGCCTAAAATTAACACTCGCCAAGCGCCAAATGTGAGTAAAAACCAGTGTTGGCTTATATATGAAACAGAGTCATTTTTATGAATTCTAACAATACAATGTTGTGAGAACATGAACGTGAACAAACATGAGCGACGCTCAGGACAGTTGAAGGGCCAGTGTTACAACATCACAACAGTTTAAGCCTTACTAATTTAAAGGTGCAATATGTAATATTTTCTGTCCGCTAGAGGTCGCTAGAGGCCTATTCAAAACAAAGGCGTAGCTTGATGACGCCAAGTTTGAGAGCGGAATCTTGGGACATGTGGTCCCCATCTCAACGGACGGTGGAAAAGAATAGGGATACAGGACTCGGGAAGAAATCATGTTCATGGATGCTATTATTAACGTTACTGTAGTATGAAGCAGAGCTGGACGAGTGCTATGGGAGCTGAACGAGGAGCTGGAGCGATTGCGCAACACGCCTCACGAGCAGCGGGACTTTTATGATGACACAGTCGCCGGCACCACTTCCGCTTTTCCGGTCATGAGTATGAGGTAACGCAGCTCTGTTTATCATATTAGATACATTTGAGAGTGTTGAAAATGATGTTATAACGTTACTCTGTGCGTTCGCTCGGCGGCTGCTGTGAGACACTGTTACACACTGCAGTAAGATAGATCGATTTTACAATATCATATTAAATGCTGGATGGCTTGTGTTGATAAATGGCATGCAATTAATTTTAAAACGTATTTTATGATGGAGAAAATGCTGTATTACTGTTAATAAAAACAAAGCTGCATCTGATTATGCTATGTTAGCTACTTCACACAATAGTGTTTTTCTCTGAGGCATGGTAAAGCATGGTACTCGCAAAAAAATCTAGAAAATGCGGGACAAGATTTGATGGGCGCGTGCGGGCGCGGGCAGGAAAACACTTGTGTGCGGGTTGCAGGAGAATAAAATGATTCGCGGGACTCCCGCAAAATAGAAGTATCTAAACATAAAATATCTAAAACTAATAAATTGTTATTCATATATTGCACAAAAGCAACAAGAACAACTAATATAAAATAAAACCGATTTAGTCGCGAGCATATGCGAGATTCTATTTATAACACGTGTTTGCAGAGTTGAGCAGCGCTGAAATTTGCAACATTATTATAACACACGAAGTACAGACATTATGAAAGATTCATTGTTCATATATTCATTGTGTTATAACAGAGCTTTGTGAGATGAACTGAGATGTCAGCTTTTTAGTCATGCTGGGGGCTTGGCTGAAGGGACCATGGCGATGACAGACGGAGATGGAGCTAGGGAGTAGATGGAGAGCTGAAGTAGCTGAATGACTCTGATGGCTTAGGAGACCATGGCGAGGCCACCGGGACGAGTGATGGAGGTGGGGCCAAGGAGACTGAGGAATGTGGTGATGATGTGGAGACTGAGGACAGAAGAGGGAAGTGGGCGGGCACTGTCCTCTCTTCAGGTTCTGGCTCTCTCATCACGGCAGGCTTGAGCTCCTCGTCTGTGATGGGCTCTGGCTGAATGTCAGTGTGGCTTTGGAATTGGTAACATGACGATGGATGTTGGGTGGGAATGGACGGTCGCGCTGTTCTTCTCTTCAGTGTTTCCCAACTCAAAGGAGGATCCATCCACCAAGAGAGCAAAGTTGATGTACTTCACTAGAATCCTCTGGGCATGAGGAAACGAATGTCCTTGTCCACACCAAAAACCTTCCATGAGCGTGAGGTCATCACACATCGCCTGTGGCAGATGTCATTCCTCCACATAATCCTCCAAACCAGAGGTCGCATTAAACTGTCGCACAGTCCGTCATTATTACCCGTCATTTTAATTTTTATATTTTAATGATAATAAGACATTTAAAAGTTTCTGTTTTCGTCCACATTTTCATTTTTTATTCGAGAACTTAAAGGCTAAGCAAATAGGCCTAGGCTATGCATTTATTTATTTTATCAAAAGAAAGTTGAACAAAGACGGTGCGTCACTTTTCAGTTTTCAGTATTCGCAGATCATAAGTGAATGTGATCATCCCTTCCTTTTTACTATTTTAGACAGAGCTTGCAGAAATCTGTATCATGTCTTAATCAGTTCAATCAGTGTTGCAAACAATGTCATGTAACGTTATACCTCAGAAAAGTCATTCGTTGACCATAGACTTGATAGTCAGCAAGAAAAATAACAAAACAAACCAAAACGAAATGGATTAGAAATTTAA
>RJVU01037445.1:241984-327037 GCA_003731715.1 Anabarilius grahami | reverse complement strand
ATATCTCTGAAAATTCTTTAGTTTTATCATATTTATAAAAGATAGATACGCTAAACCGAGTCTTTCTGAAAAAAGCAGAGTTCCTGGAGGCGTGTCTGCCGTCAGTGTCGTGGGCGGAGCTAAAGAGTCACGAGCGCGCACAGCTTCTGCGTAGAGATCGTCTGCTAGCTGCGACATCTTTATAAATAAAAAGGGAACAAAAACGATCGTGTTGTTCACATTATATGCACTTGTGTGCCGATTGCCAACAAAACACAGACATCTGATGCAGCTTTACTCACCACCCCCAATCTGCAAATCCAGCACCGGACTGGGACTTGTTTACAAAGTATTTATCATTGAATTCCCAGGAACAAACAAACATACATGTGCAACTCCGTTGCTGCCCCAGAAAAACATACTTCATCCACTGTTCCCTTAACGCTGGGTTCTTTGGGAAGCTGAAAAAGGAAATCTTTCCCTCACAACCAAAAACACACTCCTTTGGTGACAGGAGCTGCGTCTCATTTCGGAGGCTGCGTCCTTCGGAGATCGCATTTGAATGCTGAATACTTCATCAAGGATGTCATATTTAAGAAAAGTAACTGTAATAAAATTGATTGATATTCATTATGAGGTGTAAATACTGTAATTTCTTTCTTATGTTACTAATCTAATGGTTATTTTCCTTAAATGAGACTGATGATGTATGCAGCCTTCAAAGGGTTCAGCCCCTGAATTGGGACACAGCCATTGTTGAAAAATCTCTCGGCTTCCGTATCCCGAACGAAACGCGTTGATGGACGTGCCTATACAAGGAATTCTGCTCTCTTTTGACGTCATACAGGACACACTCGAAAAAAACTCTCCAAAACCCGGTCCGAAACCGGAAGTAGTGGATTTGGCACAGAAATACTCTGTCACACGTCCAACTCGTGTTTTGAAACTATGGCCATGTTTAGCATGAGAATGCAACTCTTTAACAGTGTAAATAAGTCAGAATGCATGAAATAGCTTTACACCCCTCCCTTTAATTATGTAAGTATAAGTATTATGACTTCATTATTATAAAATGGACTTAAATTGGGTGCTCGCCTGTGTGTGATCAAATGCATCATTTTCATTTTATTCTGGAGACTGAATTCGCGCTCTGCTGCCACACTGGAGCGCACTCGCCACCAACTGGACAGGGGTGGGAATTACACACTCTAAAAAATGCTGGGTTAAAAACAACCCAAGTTGGGTTGAAAATGGACAAACCCAGCGATTGGGTTGTTTTGACCCAGCAGTTGGGTTAAATGTTTGCCCAACCTGCTGGGTAGTTTTATTTAACCCAACAATTGTTTACAAATTACTATATGTCTGGCTTAAAATGAACCCAAAATAGGTTGGAAATTAAAAATCAGACTCATAATTACTAGAGGCAACAATAATAATCAAAAAGATGAGCATTTATTAATAAGCAATTTAATAAATGTTTATTGTTTAAATATTATTAAAAAAAATATTAAGAAATGTTTGTTTATTAAACATATTATTAAATGTTAATTTCCAACATATTTTGGGTTCATTTTAAGCAAGAAATACAGTCATTTTTAAACAATATTTGGGTTAAATAAAACTACCCAGCAGGTTGGGCAAAAATTTAACCCAGCCGCTGGGTTAAAACAACCCAATCGCTGGGTTTGTCCATTTTCAACCCAACTTGGGTTGTTTTTAACCCAGCATTTTTTAGAGTGCAGTTACAAGTTACATCAGCCTCAGTGTAATCTGTCAAAATGACGGACGGCCCTTTAGATTTTTCCGTCACTGCAAAAAAAAAATTGCGTCAATGATGGAAAATGTTCGGTTAACATGACCTCTGCTCCAAACATCGTGCACCTTGGAAGACAAAAATAACTCCTCCACATGGTCCCAAGCAGCTTTGTGGTGCCACATTGATGGCAGCAATTTCCATCTTTCTGCTCATTCTTCGGGTCTGGTGTTCTGTAACGTGTAGAGTCGAAAGAGGAAGATTAGAAGATGATAAAAGTACAAATAAGGTAATACTTTAATCAAAATAAACAAAAGCAGATATCCGGGCACGATAAAGCAATATAACACCAGACAAGTAAACAGAAGGATCTGAAGGGTATAAATACACACTGAATACAAACAGGTGAACTAATCAATGAATAACCATGGAAACTAATGATGGGGGGAAACTAAGGACAAAGGAAACAGGATGTAAACTAAAAGTCCTTGAAAATGAATACCAAACACACTGAAAGTGTGACGAAAAAAAAATCTTATTTTTTTAATGTTAGGTTATGAACTTATGTTTAACAGTTTTGAAAAGAGCTGATCTGTAGATTCATAAAGTTTTGGTGGTGTTTGTGTCTAAGTGAGAAATGAAATAATGTAAATTAAAACATATCGTCAATGAATGTATTTAATGCCAAAGCAATGATAAATGATCCACAGTTTTGCCCACATAAACTGATGCTCTGATCATTGTGTGACGTGTTCTGAAAAAGTGACATTAGTATTGAGAAATGTGTCCTATGATTTTAAAACACTGTAAGAGGTGAAAGACATTGGTTGTGTTTTTGTTTACACATGATGCACTTTGAGGAATCAGATGACAGCACATTTTAAAGAGACATTTAATTGAAAAATGAAACTTTCAACTGAAAAAAACACCTGTCATGGTGTTATTCAAATGTTTATCAGCAATTGCATGAATCAGTTGTTTTGTCTCCAAACTATATCATAAATGTCTGCATACTGTAACACACAGGGTGAGATGATTATAAAAAAGTGCTGCTGTCTTCAGTCAGTGATTCGTCAATAATCAACTTGATTTGATCACACAAAATATTCACACAAACAGTCAGTCACTTTTTTTTTTAAAGAAATTATAAAATTTAAATGTATTCAGCAAGGAAGCATTCAATTTGTCAAAGTAAAGAATTACAAAATATTTTCTATTTCAAATAAATGCTGTTCTTTCTATTAATCAAAGAATCCTGGAGAAACCATCATGGTTTCCACAAAAATATAAAGCTGTTTTCAACATTGATAATTATTATAAATGTTTCTTGAGCATCAAATCATCATATTAGAATGATTTCTGTAGGATCATGTGAAACTGAAGACTGGAGTAATGATGCTGAAAATTCAGCTTTGATCACAGGAATAAATGACACTTCACTATATATTCACATAGAAAACAGCTGTTTTACATTTTAATAATATTTCAAAATCTTTACTGTATTTTTTTGATCAAACAAATGCAGCCTTCAAATCAGTTTTTCACATAATTTATTAATCTTTTTGTAAGTAGTCATAATAAGCAGAGCATAATACAGTATAAACTAAAATTATTATTAAATTACAATTATTCATTAAACTAAAAATTATGTGTTGCTTCGTATTTTATTTTCTTTCTCTACCATTATTTTTTTTTATAATAGTGAGATATTACATATCTTGGAGGAAGAAGACAAAAATATAAAATAAAATAATACAATAAAATAATTTACCTTCCATTTAATATTCAAAATACAATTACTTTTTTAAAATCAGAAATAGTAATTTCTCTAGACTCTGGTTTCTAGAGCAAAATAAATAAATAAAAATTTAATTAAAATAAGAAATATTAAAATACTGAAATCAAATGCAAATAATATACCTTTAACACAGAGCAAACTGAAGCTCGGTGATTTGCACATGATATGATGTTAGATAATGCTGTCATTTTTACAAAATGTACAAATAGTTTTTCCTTTCTGTCTGTCACATTAGTAATTTTGAGCATGAGCCTTTATTCTGAGCCTATAAAGTTAATTGTAATATCAAAAAAAATAATGTTTGATTTTAAGAACCTTTTTGTTTACATTGGTATGATGATTTTGATATTGTGTTGAGTCTCTACAGTGTAAAACCTGCAGCAAAGCAGGTTTATTGGCTGTTAGACTGCAGTGCATGTGTAAAGTAAGCAGTGTGTATTGTGGCATCACACATCAAATGCTCCTCAGGCAAATGGGAATAATGAACGTGAAGATGTGTGATTCTCGAGGAGTCCTCTGGATGGCGCTGTCTGTCTGCGCTTCAGCTGTCTGCACCACCGCCTCATTACAGTCCAGAGCCTCTCACACTGCATCACACACATGTCCACAGCAATGCAGCATGCGTGCAACAAACACAGATCTGCAGGCCAGACGCTCTCACACCTCACATGACAATTACACACACATCTGAAAGGCAGTTTACATTAGATATACTTTGTGTATATCTGCAGATATGTGAACTCTCTGACATTGTATGTGTTCAGTGTAAGTAGTTTGATTGTTTATTCGTGGCACAGTCGCAGGTAATGCCGCCATCTCTCAATGTTCCACCATGAACTTCTATTCGGCTCGTGCCCTTTTCCCTACCTGTCCTGCTGGAGCAGGTGGACTCGGCGCTTTGTTTTCACGCCCGACACGTCATTAATCATTCCTGAAGCCGCACTTGAGCCTGTAATGATACGCGCCGGCTGCCGCGCGGGACCCGCCGCACAATTGCCTTTCTTTGCACGGCTGCCAAATTGGAGGTGAACGGCCGTAGCCAGACAGCGCTCCCACGTCCCCCGACTGTCTCATCATTTAGCTATTTATCCATCTCGGCCTCGTCCGCCGCTGCTTTCCCAGGAGGCAGCGGATTGTGCGGTCTTGGGGGGGTCGGGAGATCAGATTTGTTGCTCAGGGTTTTTGCCTTTGATTGTGTGCCTATAAGTTTGGGATTAAAGACAAATTTCCCACAGGGCAAGGCGGGATTTGCTGCTGCCGTTTAACTGTTTAACCTGGCTTACTCTGGTAGGAGGGGGCGAGCCGGTCAACAGGCCCTCCGAGACCCGGGCGGGTTGAACCGGAGCCAGTCGGCGTCGATAAGAGCAGGTCGCGTGGGCTATCGAATCAAACACCCCCGGAATGTGTACAAACAGAGCGTATCCCATGAGAGGGGCTTGATACTGTCGTATCTCAACATCATGTCGTAATACCATTAAAAAAGTTTAGTTGTCAGCGATTTTCACATGAATATAGAGCGCTGCGTCTACAGCAGTCCAAAACGACACTGCTTTTTTCTTCCCAGGTCTCGCAAATTTCTCAACAGCAGGCTGCAACTTTACTGAAGACAATGAGCAGACTTCATTAACCCGTGAACCAAATCGTTTGGCTTTGGAGAAGCAGCTTAGCTGCGGGGTGGCGGGCGAGGGACCCTGTACCGGCGAGATGAGTGAGGCTTTCAGAATCAGCAGGTGCATCTCTGTTCTGTCAAACACAGTCCGAGCAGATTACACAGATCTGAGGGGAGTTTAGCAGCCCGTGGCCGTGACTTGCGCTCGCTGCCTCCATAAACACAAGCCTCAGGTGTGTGACTGGAGAGAGGCCAGAGCTTTGATCGAGCTCCACCCCGCTCTCCAGGTACGGATACGGCAGACACCAATGCACACACCAATGTCATTACTGGCATAATGATGCCAACATTTGCTGCAATACATAAATAGTAGAGCAGCCTTTCAATAAGGACAGGCGTGGATCTCCTGGGATTCTCCCCTGCCGAATATACGGCACGACAGTATTGATCTTTAATTAAAGCCTCTCTTAACTGCAGCTGAGTGGATGAGAGTTAATTCATGAACTAGTGATAATATTTGTGCTCTGCATGAGGAGGTACATAAAAAGTTATCTATTGTCTGAGCAGTTTATCAGCGCAGCCATGGCGGAACGTTCCACACCACGCCTGGGACTTACGAGCAATAACTCAACATTATGGGTCAATTTAAAACGGGCCCAGAGTGCCGATTCTCAAATGTCCTTAGCCGCTGAAGGATGCTGCTGCTGGATTATTGGAGGTCTGCTGATCCATCCTCTCGGGCAGGTGTAATCGACACACAGCGCCTGTTTGGATCGGACTCTATGAGACACGTTCCTCTGAGGAAGGGCAGAGGGTGTCTAGATACTGTGATTTCACCCTTTCTAGTCTTATTGATTTCTTCACAGGATGCAGCTATTAACATTGAGCGTGTTCCAGAGGAGCTTGCGGCAGGTACCCAGGCGCTCGGAGTGTGCGAGCTCTGTGTTTTTATAATTAAGGTCAGCTGGGATGCATTAAAGCATTTGAGGTGTTAAAATTGGCCCTCCTCAGAGAGCGAGTTGGCATCGTTCGCACTCGTAAATTAGACCCGCCACTGGAAAAGGAGGGCTTTGAGGAATGGGCTGAGCTTCTGATGTCTTCAGCAGTCTCAGGTTTAGACTGTCTGATGATGGCCTCACAAAACACACAACCTCAGAGGACCTTTAGTAAGACAAACACAATGAAATGGTGCATGTTATTCTGAACTGTGCAAGCACTTGGTTACTCAACCAATAGAACAGCGAGCACACCTGTCAGGTGACACACACAGCACCCAATGAGAGCAGAGAAAGTCAAAATAACTTCCTGATAAGAATGAGAATGAGTTTGTGCGATAATCATACTTTATTAGTGATCTGAAAAGCATAAGTGCCAATCTCATAATCTCTTTACTGAACATCCCCAGTGTAAACATTATATCAATGCCATCTAATAGTTTATGTAGAATGTTCACTCAAAAAACACTAGGTTAAAAACAACCCAATTTGAGTTGTTTTCAACCCAAGGGCTGGGTAAATATAGGACAGAACACATGTTGGGTTAATTTTACCCAGAAAATTGAGTTGTTTATTTAACCCAGCATAATGGATTGATTCATTTTTACTATAATACTAGCTTTTTATTTATTTATTTTTTACATTAATTAATGAAGTAATGTTTATGGATTAACTTAAATCCTCTAAACGATTTTTTTAATACTACACACAACCACTGGTTTGCATGATAATTCCTTTATTTTTGATCATATTTTATAGATCTTGTGCTGGAGATGGCTCGCGTTTGGCGGTGGAACTGCTAACTGTCCTGCTTTTCACTCGTAGCCGAAAAATGCTGTGACTGACTCCATAATCTGTCCATAAACAAACAATGTACAGTTCTGAGAACATATTTAACATCCGAAATATTTATATTCTGTATCTTTTTTGAATAAAATCATAAAATGCAAGGCATCAGGCGTTTCCATCACGCGAAAAGACTGACGACACTCGTTTAGGTGACTCACATTGCGCCCCTGTATGTTGCTTTCCATAAAAATTAAACGATATACAGAACAATAACGAATTTTTAGATCAAATAAAACATACACAAAGCTGTATTTTACTGAATACATGCACCAATTTGACAGAGATGCACTGCTCTCGCCTGAAGAGGGTGCAAAAACCCCGCAATAAATGACTCAACCCCTGGGTTATGTCTGACCCAGGATCTGGGTAACGCAAAAACTACCCAAACACTGGATTGTTATGTCCGATCCAGGATCTGGGTAACGCAAAAACCACCCAAACACTGGACTGTTATGTCTGATCCAGGATCTGGGTGACGCAAAAACTACCCAAACACTGGGTTGTTACGTCCGATCCAGGATCTGGGTAACGCAAAAACTACCCAAAAACTACCCAAACACTGGATTGTTACATCCGACCCAGGATCTGGGTAACGCAAAAACTACCCAAACACTGGATTGTTACGTCCGACCAGGATCTGGGTAACGCAAAAACTACCCAAACACTGGATTGTTACATCCGACCCAGGATCTGGGTAACACAAAAACTACCCAAACACTGGGTTGTTACGTCCGATCCAGGATCTGGGTAACGCAAAAACTACCCAAACACTGGGTTGTTACGTCCGATCCAGGATCTGGGTAACACAAAAACTACCCAAACACTGGGTTGTTACGTCCGACCAGGATCTGGGTAACGCAAAAACTACCCAAACACTGGGTTGTTACGTCCGACCCAGGATCTGGGTAACGCAAAAACTACCCAAACACTGGATTGTTACGTCCGACCCAAAATCTGGGTAACGCAAAAACTACCCAAACACTGGGTTGTTACGTCCGACCCAGGATATGGGTAACACAAAAACTACCCAAACACTGGGTTGTTACGTCTGACCCAGGATCTGGGTAACACAAAAACTACTCAAACACTGGGTTGTTACGTCTGACCCAGGATCTGGGTAACACAAAAACTACCCAAACACCGGGTTGTCACGTCTGACTCAGGATCTGTGTAACACAAAAACTACCCAAACACTGGATTTTTACGTCTGACCCAGGATCTGGGTAACACAAAAACTACCCAAACACTGTAAAAATAACCCAAAAAAAACCCAGGACTTGGGTAGAAAAAATAAGATTTTTTAGAGTGTGTAAAACTGGACGCGTGGCTTCAGTATCACTGTTTGCAAGACAAAAACATTTTTACAGCCATTTTAGACAAACATAGTGAAATCAGTGGAACGCAGTGAAGACGTCAGTCAGATATATGGTAATGGCTGGAATGGCGTGTTTTTAACACCAGTATTTATTTGACCATTATGTTAAATTGTCCTCATAAAGCTTCGCTTGGCAGTTCCATCTTTCTGCTCTCCGTCTAGGAAGCTCTAAAGTGGACCGGTGGGAGAACAGTCCAACATGGCTGCTTTACTAAACAAATAATCATCTTTGTGAGGCAGCGATAGCTTTGACTGTGTCTTTGCCTGTTGGGCACTTTCTGTGAACAGTAATTTTGGTTGAGCACGACGAACACAGTCAACACTGCGATCGCTGAAAATGAAATGAGATTATTAACGTTTCCCCCCCTTCATGCTGACGCTTGATGACCGGACTGAAAATATAAGTGTTCATTTTAATGCCCGCTTACTGTAAGCTTCTTGTTGAAATTGTTCTTGGGAAACGGAAAGATTGAATGTCATTATGTATGATGTTAAACCCAGCCTATGAAATAATTCAGCAGCTATCACATAAAGTATCTTACGCTCTCAGAGGAGGCTTTAAAAGACGATAAGGCTGGGATACTAACCACTAGCTTGAGTCCACGCAAACCAAATTAATCCAGTAATGCCCAGGGCCTGGAGGGAGGGGGCCGCTCTGTTAAGACCACCTTTATTCAGTGGCCCTCAGCACCCAGAACTAAATGACAGCCGGAAAATCACAGCAGCAGGGTCGTGCACGGTGCATTACGGGCTCCACCACAGCGCCGGTACAGTAGTGGTCTGAATGCCGCCATCACAAAGAGCAGCTTCCCACCGCGCTGTTAAAGGACTGCTGACCAGAGCCTGAGAAACACAATGCGCGGTGTGAAGGAATGCACTTATAGACTCATGGACCAGCATCAATGCTGCAGCGGTTAGAAACCACTCTCGTGTGTTTTCGTACAGTTATATTAGTCTGTGAGACGAAAACATGTATGTATAATTAGCGCTTCACAAATGCATGGTCTTACATCGAAGCCTTATTAGACGCTAAATCACACTTCCATCTTTTTAAAAAACTCTTCACAGTGAGAGCCCTTCCATTTCTGCAAACTTGCCCGAGCATTTCTAACAGTAATTTACACCTATACAATTACAGTGCTCTGGAGAAGATATAGTGTCAGTCCCTTCCTATTTAACAGCGTGACCCGTTGCCCTCCGAGGCTCGAGCAGAACGAGTATTTCCCTGATTAATGGAGAAAAGAGCCAGAGCTCCAAACCCTGCCAGGAGAGGTGGGCTGCTCTCAGCCTTTTTATGGAAATTAACCGCAAAACACAGCCAATTAGAAGTGTGTTATTTAGAGCGACTTTCCCCCCTCTTTTCATTTGGCTGAATAATGACATGGCGTGATATCCAAATCCTCTGTGGCAAATTAATGTGATGTTCGGTCTTTGCCAACTCCAAGAGCCGCTCGACTGCTGAAGGAAAGTTACGCGGACGCCGCGGTCTCTGACAGAAAGCCGACTGTACGGTAAGACCGGACGGGATTCGCAAGAGGTGCTAATGAAGACAAAGTCTTGAATCCGACGTCTTGTGTTCATCACTGACAACAGAGTAAATAGTGGGTAAAAATAATATTCCCTCTCGCCCACAAAACATTTTTATCAAAAGGCTTTAGAGGCACGATTATATCAGCAGAGTGACATTACAATTTGAAGCGCTTGTGTCTGAAAATTGCAAGTTAAAAATACCCTTTCCTTTTTATGTAAATTAAAATGACACGATTTGCGGAAAATCTCTTTCCCGTTGATTTTAGCGCAGTGCGCTTATGCATAAAAATGCTATTTTTCTCATTTTTGTGGCATATTGAGGAACTCGCAGGGAAGGACCCTGAATGTGCCAGAACACACTGTGGAAGTTTCAAAGGGCAGAGTCTCTAGGAAATCTACTTTTTCTTTGGAAAAATGTCACAGGAGAGATGGGAGATTGGCACCACAAAGGGCCTAAAATAGCACGGGCTGCTACGCATTGTCAGACAAGATTTAGACTGAGGCGCTGACTTTTGTTCTGTGAAGTCTCGGGCCCTGAAAAGAAGATTGGAGGTGTAGAAATTGCAAATAATTTTTTCCTCCTGGATATGCATTGCTCCCAGATTGCCCACACGAGTGTCCCGCACCGAGGAGTTCCCAACATTAGCTCCGGGCTGAGGCGACGTCGATTCACCTGAAGACTGTAGGGTCGGTGTTCTCAGAGTCCCGTCCGTTATCAGTGCTGCCCTCGTATACTTAATGCAGCTTCACCCCCGGGACACATAATAGGATTAGAAATCATTTCTACAAATTTACAAAAACAAATCACATGGTTGGGCTTAGAAATTGCTAATAATTTCTCCATAGCTGGTAGATCAAAGGCAGGCAGTGGAGTGACCCCGCTCAGGCGTTTTTAATGAAGGGGTTAATCTTCTCAAAGGTGACCATTCAGGAGCAGCAGTGTGACCAAATGAAGAATTCAGCCCCGAGATAATCAGCACACAAACACTCTGGGGAGCGCTGAGGCCGATCGGCCTGTTTTGACACGGCGAGACGACGAGCTTGATGCGATCTCAGCCTCGCACCTGCACGGCAGGACCTTCAGAAGGAGCGAGGAGCTCTGCCGACGCTCTTCCAGCCTCAGATAATGATGTCGGTTTTCTTCCTCACGCTGGGTTTCGAGGGTGAAACTTTGCAGCGCCGTGTTTGAGTAATGGGGGCTGAACGCCTTCAAAAGTGCAGCGGGAGGAAGAGGAAGATGGCTTAATACGGTGCACGCATCAGCCCGGATGGATAAGTGCGCTTGGACGTATAATCAGAAAATGGGCCTCCCAGTAATTAAGAATAAATGAAATGGCTTATCAATTAGTAAGCGACTGCATACACCATTTGGCTGTGTTCTCAGGGATTAATCAGGGAACCATTGACATTACATTGTTCCGTAATTATCATTCATACGTTTTATGGTAATTGGAGAATTTTTCATGGAGGAATTACAATGTCTCGGAAACACCAGACAATATTAACGCTCTCAAATATAAACATTAATTAATTTCAGAGCAAAAGAGGAAGGAGAAAAGCGTTGACTCTCAAACAATGACTGTAAACAACATTAATGAACTGAAGCCATGATGAGAGAATATCCATCACGCTGATAATTGATAATAAGGCATAAAAAGACTGTGGAAAAGCACATGCATATAAAAAAACATATGCCGGTCTCAGAGGGGAGGTGAAAAGCCTCGAACGACCGTAACGCTGAAAACATCTCAGTCTCAATCAAGCTGCAAGCATTTGCTCAGCTTGAATATGAAAACTGATTATATGAATTGGTGTTTGCAGAGTTTTGCTCAGTCCCTGATCAAACTGTGATGTTCTCGTAATCCTGAAGACATTGATTAGCTGGTTCTGGAGTGGTTCAACTCTACAGGGCCTATCCACCTTACTCCTACGTCCCATGACGCTTTGCGCAAATTATGAGTGTAACTTCCAATAAGCTGTAAACAGTCAGTGAAAGACTCGCTCTATGCGCAATAATACGTTTTTTTTTTTAACTGGGTACAATGAGATGACATTATTCTACTCACCCTTCAACCAAGGAACATTAAAAGGACATTTAAAAGCGTAAAAGCATCAACAAGGTACTTTCAACAGGCCATCAAAAAGTGTGATTCTTTCCACAGTAATAACGGACGGGTTAAACATAACTGTAGCGATATATATCTGTATTATGTAATATACGTTACCTTAATCAAAAATGTTCATGAACTTCAGCATTGCGTGATACAATTTCAAAGTGATTTCCATCATTTTTACAGATTTTACAGTATTTACCTGTGAAAACAAACCTGGAAAGAGGCGTGAGGCTTTGAGGAGAAAAACGAGAGATTCTTTGTGCATTCCAGTGAATTATAAATGGGATATATCGTAAATTATATCAGGAGAACAGACCACAAATGTGCAGTATATGTTGTCCTTTTTCAGACTATTACAGCGGTATTCAAAGGGACAAAAGAAAATAATCACGAGAACAGCAAGCAGCGGCTGAAAAGAGCTCTTGCCATAGATATTCTTGTTATAATGTTACGTTAAAATACCAAGCGTTACGTTATTTTCATGATGTCTGAAAATAAAACATGAAAGAAACATTGACAGCTCATCCAGTCAACTTTATTTGTAGGGCAACCTTATGATCTGAAACGATTCGTTTCAGTCTTTTTAAATGGAAGTTCCCCAAACCGGAAGTGCAACCCATAATTCGAAACGCATAAGTCAGGAATAAGGTGGATAGTTGAGAAACCCTGACATAAAACAAGGGTCTGGGAGGAGCTTGATCATCTAATCCCGTCAATCAAACAGCTGCCTATATCACTACCACGAAGGTTCTCCCTGAATCCCTCCACCAGCAAAACTCCACCTTTATTTCAACTGTAGCAGAATTTTACAGTTTCTAGTTAAAGTGAGCAGCGTGTCAAAACAACAGAGCGGTTCACACCACAAGCGCTCAGGGTCGTTTATGGTAATGATCTTTCGGCACTCTATCCTCTAATATTTTTATCTAAAGTAAAAAGCACTTAATTTAAGCTCTTTCCATTCCATGTGCATTGTCTCTCTCGCTAAAGATGCTAAAGTGCCACATGAAGAGCTGTGGATGACACGATACTTTCGCTAAAACACTGCAGAAAACAACAATGGTGCAGATTTAAAATGAGCAGTTAATTCATAAATATGTAAGATCACTGTGTAAATACAAACCGGAAGACAAATGACAACAAGCGCAGCGCTGAAAAGCGGTGGGGCTACATAAGCTAAGCTAGTTATTTTTATATAGACACATATGACTCAAACCACTCAAACCAGGTTTGTGACAGGACATTTTTTCATATATATTTAGCATTATTAATCAGCATTTTAAGAGCATGTCAAAATAAACAATTATTATAATTGTGAAAATTACTTGTAAATGGTCAGGAAAGACAACATACATTTTGAAATTACTAGTTAACTGTTTTCATTATTATGTACATTGTTTGTTTGTTTTTAGGTACTGAATTTAAGCAAAATATGAAAATGGTCCAGACTTTAAGAGAACACTTTAAAAAATGCTGGGTTAAAAAAACCCAAGCTGGGTAAAATATGGACAAAACCAGCAGGTTGGGTTAAAAGGCACCTATTATGCCCTCTTTCACATGATGTAATATAAGTCTCTGGTCTGGTCAAGTTTCAGCTTAAAATACCCCACAAATTTGCCCCTATTTGGGGGTGAGCAAAAACACGCCTTTTACTATATTACTATATTGCTGGCTAAAAAAATAAATCCAAAATTGGTTGAAAAAAATGGCTGGGTGAAAACAACCCAATCCCTGGTTTTGTCCATATTTAACCCAGCAGTTTTTAGAGTGAAACAACCCTGAGCCCCCATACAGGATCTTTTCTGTCACATGGCCTTCTGCTTTACATATGTATCTAAATGAAAAAATAATACTATCTTGATAAAACATCTGATCTTACCTTTTAATATTCATATCTAGCATAACTGGGCTCAGCTGCACTCTAAAAAAAAATGCTGGGTTAAAAATAACCCAAGTTGGGTTAAAAATCAACAAACCCAGTGGTTGGGTTAAATGTTTGCCCAACCTGCTGGGTAGTTTTAATTAACTCAATTATTGTTTAAAAATTACTGTATTGCTTGCTTAAAATGAACCCAAAGTATGTTGGAAATTAACATTTATTAATATGTTTAATAAATTAACATTTATGAATACGTTTAATAAATAATAATTAGATAATAAACATTTATTAAATTACATATTAATAAATGTTCACCTGATTATTATTGTTTCCTCTAGTAATTATGTGTCTGATTTTTAATTTCCAACCTATTTTGGGTTCATTTTAAGCCAGACATATAGAACAGTGACCGGACCTCTTGGAACTTTAATTAAATACCCCTGATCTAAAGAATCTTTTTCCACTATAAAGAACCTGGAAATGAAGGTTCTTCATGGAACCACAGATGCCAATAAAGAACCATTACTTTTAAGAATGTGCACAAAGATTTGTGTCCATAAGAAGGTAAATGGCATGGCACATTCATCTCGTGCTGTGTGTGATTCTCTGAGGTGACCTCAACCTCGAGTCAAAGTCAAGCTCAATCCTCACACTTGGGCACTTTATCCGCAGGTCACTCGGAGGTTCCTCACAACAGACCCGAGTCACGGCGCTCGGCCAGAGAGTATTGGCACGAGGTTTAATGAGGTAATTAGTCAAAGGCCATGTTGATCCTGAGAGGGTAATACCTGTGAACTTTTACCCCTGGTTCCTAACACGTCTCAAGGGAGCTCTGGACGGCACGCTACAAAGGTCACGCAGGCACCTGCGGGCAGAGCCGCCCGTCTTCACAGGGTTTCTAAGTGAGGGTGACAGTCACAGTCCACTCCCACTGGGTCTGAGCCTTTGATTGGTCATTAGGAGCTACAGAGGTTTGACAAGCTTCATGCATTCACCCGTCACGTTTACCTAAAGCAGGCACGTGAGATAAAGCTTTGTGACCGGATGCATCAAGAATCAAGGACTCGTGAGGACTCAACTACCTGCGTTCGGCACAATTAAGCAGCTCCAAGACAATAGAAATTGTGAAAAGTTGCACCTCAGCCCTCGTGTTGCTGTCATTAAAGACAGAATTAACCCTCACAGCTTCCCTGCATTGATCCCGGGCTTTTATGGTGTCCCTGGAGCGTGGCAGACAATTACAGATATTATTACATCTGCATTGATTTCTTTAAGAGAGCCCAGCGTCTCAAAGCAATTTAAAAAAATTACAGTTCGGAAGTGGGCCAATTGAAATGCCCCGGGGCCCTATGGGGGGGCGATCACCCCTCGCAACTGTCAGAATGTCACTGTATCCTCACCTTACGGTGTTCAGACACAGCACACACACACACACAGAGAGAGAGAGAGAGAGAGAATAGTTAATAAAAAAATAAATATGTGAAGAATTTTCCACCTCTGTGATTCCAAACCTGCATGACTGTCTTCAGTGGATCACAGAAGAAGTTTGGAAAAATATTCATGCATTTGAATGTGAATGGGAACCAGAGGGTTGTCAAGTCACAAATCTGACAAAAAAGATACAAAATTACAAAAAAGAATTATAAAAGTAGTTCATCCAATTCAATGAGAAAAGAGTCATTTTTGACAGTTTCTTTGCATCAAAAAAAAACTTTTTTTTTTTTTGCCTATGTACATATGACTTTTAATTGAGTCAAAATGTTCACATTGTATCTGCACAAACATCATAGTTTGAGGTTTATTAGGCCTCAGGTTCACTATAACTGAGAGGAAACAGTCTTATTTTAGCCCGTCAAATGGGCTGTTGATTGAATGAACAATGAAAGGTGTGTCACTGCTGATAACAGAGCGCACCAGCAAACGCACACTTCTTCAGGAGCCTCGGCATTTCTACCATAGACTTTTTCAGAAAAGAAAGACTCTTCAGTAAAGACAGCTGTGAAACGAATCGCAACACAACAAATCAATTGATTACAAGATTGAAATGACAGTACAATATACAACTATTGGCTTACAGTGATCAATTATAGATATTAAAACAATATATTTAAGAGCGTATCAGAAACCGACTCACTTTATCTGCAGTGATTTAGTCGTTGCCGAGCACTTTTGCTGAAATTCCTGTTTCCACGGTAACAGCGTGTGATTGGTGGATCTTTCTTCAGGTGTGTTTGTCATCAGCAAAGCAACATTATATTTATTATGGCTTTAATCACACCACCTAGTGATGGCATGTGCTACTGCAGACGTCTCATTGTTTACACATTGCTAAAAGGTTTTAATCACTAAAAATCTGTTGATGAAAATGAAGAGTATTTTCTCTAAAGGAACTTTATTATAGTTTTTCTGATATCACAAGGGATGTTGTTTCAGCGTGATAGTCTGAGGACCATTTTTCACTGATTATAAGAGTCTATTTTCTTTGGCCGGACGCTCCACAAACACACTGTGAAGAATCAGCATCATGTGGCGCTCTCAGACACAACAGGCTTTGATTGAGATGATATTGCATCAGCAAAATAGCATGACGTGGCATTCTGAACAGCCATCTTCCTCTTCTGCTTCTCGTTCCTTTGTGAATTTCACAGGAGAGGAAGAAAATGCTAATTGCTGTTATGGAAGCTCAAAGGCATTAGCGCAGATAAGAGCGGTAGTGATAGTGTTGTGTAGTCTGGGCCGAGCGTCGGCTTCCTCCTCGCTCCTATCAGCCGCAGACAGAAACCAGCCTCATTGTGAACCGCAGCACAAACACCTTCACCTCCGTCGATTGCGCAGCCGCCGCTGATATGAGCCGCATTCAATGAAATAAACAGTCACTGAAACAGACACATGTTATCACTGTGTTTCATTAATCCTCTAAGCGTCCAAATAAGTTTACTTCTCCTGGATTAAATATCCGCAGAACAAACGCTAACCTAAACAACAACCCAAACAAATGATGACGCTGTAAGAGGCTTATATTGCATTTGCAGATGCTAAAAGAATTCCTGTTTCTCTGTTTCTGTGCCGATAAATAGCCGGATCGTCACTTCCTCCTGGATTACAGCGCTGGAGGGTTTCAGCGGCAGCTTGTAATCTAGGAAGAGAGGAAAAGGCATTTTCCACACAGGAACACAATGCAAACGCGTGATTAAAGAGAAGCAAATATCAGCGAGTGATTTCTGCACGCGGACGCACGTCAAATTAACCCTCCTGTTGTGTTCTTGAAAGATTGGTTGAACTATTTCTTCTTGAAATTTGGTGAATATTTCTCATTTAGGGTCATGAATGTGCACAGAAATTTTCGACTCATAGATGTGTTTTGGAAAGGCTGTACAAATTGACCCCCCCATTGGTTTCCATGCAATTTGCCAAAAATCAACCGTTTAAAATATAGCAAATATATTTTCTATATATTAACACTTACGTGTAGTTATTTGAACCAGTGTTTTTTTGGCTAAATTTTGTGTCTGTGCAACTGTAACCCCTCCTGTTCGAACCGCCCGCTCTAAGCGGGGCTCAAACCCGAGTCTGCCGGCTTGGGAGTCAGGCGCTCTAACAAGGAGGCTAAACAACAGTCTCTAGCGTCTGTCACTAGATCACCTCTTGAGATTAGGGGAGTGAGGTTTACACACACAGCTCTTACTGGCCTAAACCTCACTCCCATATGGGTCACGGCACCAATGTAACCCCTCCTGTTCGAACCACCCGCTTTAAGCGGGGCTCGAACCCAAATCCGCCAGCATGGGAGTCTGGTGCTCTAACACTAGTTACCTCCTATTTTGCTTTGTTCTTTGTCGGTATTTTGTTAAAGGTGCAATATGTAATATTTTTGCAGTAAAATATCCAAAAACCACTAGGCCAGTGTTATATATTTTGTTCACTTGAGTACTTAAAATATCCCAAATGTTTGCAACTATTTGTAAATCGTGAGAAAATTGCAATTTTAACCAAGGCTCCGGGATGTGTGAGGAGTCGCCTGTCAATTGCGTCATACCCGCGTTACCCTCGGTTTCCGGTTTTATTTTGTAGAAACCATGGAAACACCAAAGACGCTTTAAAATATTACACGTTTTAATAGACAAGAGAACAACTGTTTTGATATATTTATAAACAGAAAACTAATTGTTGTTATATAGCTCAACACGTTTAGTCTTATTGTTTAAATCAAATTTTCTTGATTTTTTGCGAGTACCATGCTTTACCACGCCTCAGAGAAAAACACTATTTTGTGAAGTAGCTAACATAGCATAATCAGATGCAGCTTTATTTTTATTAACAGTAATACAGCATTTTTTCCATGATAAAATACGTTTTAAAATTAATTGCACGCAATTTATCAACACAAGCCATCCAGCATTTAATATGATATTGTAAAATCGATCTATCTTACTGCAGTGTGTAACAGTGTCTCACAGCAGCCGCCGAGCGAACGCTCAGAGTAACGTTATAACATCATTTTCAACACACTCAAATGTGTCTAATATGATAAACAGTGCTGCGTTACCTCATACTCATGACCGGAAAAGCGGAATCGTCGCCGGCGACTGTGTCATAATAAAAGTCCCGCTGCTCATGAGGCGTGTGTTGCGCAATCGCTCCAGCTCCTCGTTCAGCTCCCATAGCACTCGTCCTGCTCTGCTTCATACTACAGTAACGTTAATAATCGCATCCATGAACATGATTTCTTCCCGAGTCCTATCCCTATTCTATTCCACCGGATGCGAGGTGAAGACCACATGTCCCAATATTCCGCACTCAAACTTGCAGTCATAAAGCTACGCCTTTGTTTTGAATAGGCTTCTAGCGACCTCTAGCGGACAAAATTATTACATACTGCACTTTTAACATTACGTGTTGAAAGTGTTTATGTTTCTTCTGCTACTTATTGCTGTTGTTGGATTAAAAGCCAATTAAGAATGAATTCTGCGTGACAACAATAGAGTGCTCTGTTTTTACATGAATTTTCAGTGTATTTCAAATAATGTTGAATATTTTGCCAATTGCATGGAAACCAATACAGGTCAAGCTGACGCGGAACAAGAGTTGTACCCAATTTTAATTTTTTTTTTAAAAAAAACAACAACAGGGGAGTGAAAGAACCAGAAGGTGTTTTGAGCTGCTATCAAAACAATGTGACACGCCGCACACTCTCTCTGGAATTTTTAGAGCTGCAGTTCGTGAAGTAAAATCGATGGTCTTGAGGAACTTTTCTGCATTGTTTTGCATGAGATAAAAACTAATTGAAAGTGGCCACTGAATTAGCAGCCAAACAAAACAGCTGACAGTATTTAGTAAAACGCCCTGTCAGCTCAGATTTAAAAGCGCGTGTGGAAGGTGAAGCTGAAGAGGCTGGACGTGTCGGAGCAGAAAGAGGAAGCTTCATTCGGCATGGGTCGAGGGGGGTATGGTGAGGCCGTGACGGGTGACTGTCATGCTAATCGCTGATGGCTGGACACAGTGTGCCACATGCATTAAGAAGACTGTGGCGTCATGAGGCCTGTGCGTTCCTCTGAAAACTGCAGGATAAAAGCCTGGGATTGAACTGCTGCCTTGAGTTAGAGAATCAGAGGCCTGAGTGGAGACCAGTGACAAAGAACGGCAGATCATCCAGCTACAAACATCAACTATTTCCCAAATCAAACTCATCCCAAAGCCTTATTTTGTATATGAAACACAAAAGCAGAAAGTAGTGCATATGAATCAGGCGCTATATTCCTAGTCTGTGAAAGATGGACCACTGTTAAAGTTGTTCACTATTCACTAATAATCATCCCTCAAAGTTTGTGTCATGCATCATGTTTATTTTAAAAAAATACAAATAAAATAGCCTGCTGGTTTGGACCGACATGAGACAGAAAGTCAATAATGACAGACGTTTACACTTTATTTCGATGGTTCCCTCTTGAAATTCTCTTGACTGGTTGAACTCTTCCTTTAGACCGACATGATTGTGCATGTAAAGTTCATAGCTTTGAGAAATGCCTCTTTGAAGAGTTATGTTTAGCAGAATCCGTGTTTTAACAATCCAGAAAACCCCTCAAACAGCACTGCAGTTTTCACTTGTGTGTATTTAATTGCATGAAGTCAATAATAATGAAATCAGCCATTAAATGAAAGTGTGAGTGAAGGTTGAGGAGTTTGCAGCAGTTCTTTGTCTTCTTGACTGAAGTCAGTCGCTGGAAATACACAGATTATTTGAAAGCTTTCATTAGCATGTCATTTACCAGAACAACAGACAGAAGGTGTTCGGCTGTGATGCTTTCACACTTTGCTGTAGCATTAATTGCTCGATAAAACTGTCAGAAGTCGTGCGTGATCGACTGTATTTGTGTTTTTGGTGGAGGATGTGTTCAGTCATTAATTCAGGTAAGAAGAACCTCATCAAACCGTCTTAAAACGACAATCATTCCACGGGCTGTCGATCCTGACATACGCATAACGTCTAATGTAAATCATGCTCCCGAATGACACCTTTCTGGGAAATATAATCAGGAGGCTGCGCGGGAAACGCTCGCCGTCAAACTTCAGCGCCGGCCCTTTTTTAAGTGCAGCAATTTGCATTTCCCTCCATCAGTGGCACTTTTCCGCTCGACTTCACAGGGGCTGCCGTTTATTTCGCTTTGAGGGAGAAATGAAGGGAACGCCGGGCTAAAAGTAGAGAGAGAGACGTCGCCAGAAAAACACAGACCGCCATCCTTGTTGAAAAGGAAATGACACCATGACAAGCTTCATCCAGGGCTCGGTGTGCAAATGGACGCTCTTAGTGCTATTTGTCCGTGTTGTGATTGGCAGGCGTCTCCTCCTCTGCACCATCAGTGTCCGGCCTCCATTAGAGAGCAGAGAGGAATAATTGCCCTCTGGGTCACGGCGGCACGCTAAGACTTATATTTGCTTCTGAACAGACGCACCGTCCTTTCTGCACCGGTTAAAATGTGTGTATTTACATGAGCGCCATAACTAGAGAGGAGGCATTATGGGGAACATGAAATATCAGCCTCACGCCTCGCCTTCACACACCACTGGAGAAAAGAACATTGATTCCTGCGCTGCAGCGAAAGACAGACAGACAGACAGACAGACATATAGACAGATAGATAGATAGATAGATAGATAGATAGATAGATAGATAGATAGATAGATAGATAGATAGATAGACAGATATATATATATAGACAGACAGATAGACAGACAGACAGACAGACAGACAGACAGACAGACAGATAGATAGATAGACAGACAGACAGACAGACAGACAGACAGACTTATAGATATATAAAAAGAAAGACAGACAGACAGACAGACAGACAGACAGATAGATAGATAGATAGATAGATAGACAGACAGACAAACAGATAGACAGACAGACAGACAGACAGACAGATAGATAGATAGATAGATAGATAGATAGATAGATAGATAGATAGATAGATAGATAGATAGATAGATAGATAGATAGATACACCTACATTATAATGTGTACACAGCTTTTGTTTTTTCATGATGTAACGATAGAAACTCCTGGTCCATGTCGGATCAGCACACAGAAATCACCCATAAAGGCAACAGATCATGTCAAATATTGTTTGTCAAGCGCTGTGCCGCACAGGAGGCTCGTTTGAATGGACTTACGCCTCTGATAAAGAGAACAACGTCTCAGCTGCCAAGATGTTGTGACAGAAGATTCATGACAACAGAACAGAATCTGTATGGAAACACGATCCGTCGCGAGCTCTTCATGGAGAGACACCGCATCACCACTACTCATTCACAAGACACTAAACCCTCAAACTAATGCTGATGATGACCTGTGACCTCAGGGGCCATTTGTTCTGGCAAATTACTGTAACTCTGTTCCTTACAGCACATATTCCCACCCATCACGTTTGTTAGATTCATTAAAGAGACGAGATTGATAATGCTCTGATAATGAAACGCTGTTAATAGAAGCATGTGCGTGGTTTAATTAAGGGCCGTGTAATGACTGCTTTTAGTCATGCTAAATGTTAAAGCATGCAGACACACCGCAGTGGACCTGACGAACCGCACTGCTGGTTTTCATTTCTTAAAGGGACACATCATGAAAATCTGACTTTTTCCCTATTTAAAAGGAGCATTTCTGTCCGAGCGATATTTTGGAAAAAATATTGTTAGACCATTCATAGCATTTGATAACAATCATAAACGTTAGCCTGGTGTGTATGGCTCTGTTTGGCAAACAGGTACACTATATATAGTGGTCGTCCATACGGGTTTTGCACAAAAGATGAACATGACGGCACATGCTAGTGGATGAGTTGAATCAACTCCACAGTAACTACATAAATGTATCCACTATCCATTCAGAAACATCCAGTTTCATTCTAAAAGTTGTAACTTCTTCCTGAGTCTCTCCATCAGTGTCGACTCCGGTTTGAACAATGTAAGGCTGAACACCGTTACTGACAATCCTCATTTTGGCTGCGTGAGATTCTCCAGCTTTGTTGTTGTTGAGCAACCAAAGCATGAGCTGTTAAAGCTCCGCCCTCTTCTGGAAAGGGGGCCGGGAGCAGCAGCTCATTTGCATTTAAAGGGACACACACAAACGTGTTTTTGCTCACAGCCAAATAGGGGCAAATTTGACAAGATATAATAAATGATCTGTGGGGTATTTTGAGCTGAAACTTCACAGACACATTCTGGAGACACCAGAGACTTATATTACATCTTGTGAAAAGGGGCATAATAGGCCCGCTTTAAATATACTTTTCTTAAATCTTTTAAGTTAAGACACTACAGGCAAAAATAATTGTATTAATCCACTGGTGAATTTTAAAATTTTGTTTCAGACTAGTGGAAAGAAAACATCTAAAATACACATTTAAGTGTTTATTTTATTGCGCGTTATCTATTTGCATCTGTAGATTTCACTCCTTAAAGACAATGAGTCCGAAATTTCAATCTCAACAGCTTTACACACAACAAACTTTACAGTTTTATTCATATCTATTTTCTGAAGTGTTGTTCATATATCATTCGACTGATTTATAGAACATTTTATTTCTAAAAACATGGTGAAAATGTATTTGGTAACACTTTACTTAAAGACTGTATGTATAATGCATATTCCAAAGAAGTTATAATGCATTATATCTTTTCATAAATAATAGTAACCAAAGTTAAAATTCATTATAATATTTGCAGATTCCTTTTTACATCTGAAAGTGGTTTGTTGGGGGTTTTAATGTATTGTACTTTCTAAAGGTGTAAATTATTCATGAGATCATACAATTATAAGTTGTGCTACAAGGCATAATTAATGCATTCACATTTATTAGCGCTTTTCACAATACATATCGTTTCAGAGAAGCTTCACAGAAAATGCATGTTTCTACATTACAAATGTATTGGAAATACTTTTATAATGCATTGTATACAAAGGCTTTAAGTAAAGTGTTACTAAAGAAAAATATGAAACACTAAGAAAAATATGGTTCTTTGAGGGTTCTTCTAAGGTATTACAGCAAAAAAAAACAAAAAAAAAAAACCTTTAGGAACCTTTGTTTTTAAGAATGCAACAATTTTGAAATCTGCAGCTATTTGAGTGTAAGTAAGAGCTTTATAAAGACAAACTGTTTCCAAAGGTCAAATTTCAGCATCTATCAGAGCCGCCTGTCCGCTCACCTCCATCTCTGACGGCACTGAAAGCACTAACGACAGCCGCTTTTCCTCTTAAGCCGAGCGATTGGCAGCGTTTCTTTCTTTGACATGTCCGCGCGGGGCCTCCTGCAGCTCAGGGCCAAATAAAGTGCAGCTTTATAAAAGCCAGCGAAACAGAAAATAGCAGAGCGCTCGGCGGCTAAAAGCTGCATTTTCCTTTTCAGCATGTTTCTCATCAATTCTTTTCATATCACTGACTGACACAAATCCTATACGGCTACTTTTGTTTAACGAAGAGCATTAATGAAGAGCTCTCCAGCTAAATACATCTTTATTCTGCTATTAACGGTGCTGCTTGAAGTCGCAGCTGAAGGAGGGCGTCTGAGAGCCTTCAAAGTCGAGGCATTTAGAGGCACTTTCCCATCAATCAGGCCTTGTGTCCAGTAAGTGGCGCTTACATTTACATGAAATATTCATAAAGCATTCACTTGTGCTTTCCAGCGCTGTAATCATCAGCCCTCCACCCCCTGAAATAGCTACAATCATGTCGGGGAGGGCAGCCGAGTTACGGGACGCATCCTCCTCATCCCACCGCCAGCGCAGCGCTCACTTCTAATAGAAAAGGCGTCGGGGAGTGTCAAAGGTTCCCCCTCTGTGTGCGACGTTGGTCGGACGTCTGCTGGCGTGAAGCTTTTCAGAGCAATGCTGTAAACTGAGAGGTTACTGAAAGAACTTTGCATGTTAAGACAATCAATTTCAGGGTGTTATGGAAGCATGTTTCTGGCACAAATTAGAAAGTAATGTGTTACAGTATTGTGTTACTCCCTAAAAAAAAACTTGGCCTGGTGAGAAAACAAAAGTTCAATTTTTGGCAAATGTAAAGGACCTTTCCCACCAAAAAATAAAAACGAATAATCCTCAGGCTGAAGGAAACACAAATTCAGGCCTGTACAGTAGAGGGCGCAGCTCAAACAAACCTTTCAGCTGTGCTGCCATTCTGGATCGCATATGGAGAAGAAAGTTCAACACTTATACTTTAGCAAACAACAAATTAGACACAAATGTGATGTTTATCTAGAGTCATGTTTGCTTATTAGTATGGTTGATTTAGATCATTGAAGGTCAGCAGCAAATACATTGGTTAGTAATGAGAGATTAAATACATAAAGTATACTTGTGTAATTTAATATATTTAATTATTGCAGGTTTGCGTAATATTCTGAGATTGCATTTCACTGTTTTAATTCATTTTGAGGAATACTGAATCTGTTATTCTGCTATGTTAAGCTCACGCTACGGTTTCAAAGTGTGTACAACAAGTTTTTGCTGTTCTTGTTGCATTTACACACTTTAACCAGCAGATGTCCTCAGCATTCTATGTTTGGTGTGAATAGCTAGTGTAATCGATCTAATCTAACAGTGAATTTAGCTGATGAAGTCAATATAGTGGAATAGTCTTTTTCACTGCAACTTCAAAGGAATCAAGACAATGTTGTTGAAACTAGCCCTGGATCCCTGAGGTAATTTTATGTTACACAGTTTGCTAGCCTGGCATAATGATCTTAATGTTAATATTGCTCACCATTTATTCCGAGGGTATGACTGATTGTTTTCCATATTTCCATTTTCTTTAAAGTATCCTTGAAAAGAAGGTTTGACTTGTCAAACAGTGGTGACTTTTTCTGGACCTCTGTGATTAACTTCTCCGCAATGTTGTCCGCCATTTTACATGCGCGAGCGCTTAAATTAGGATGGATTCTGATTGGCTGTCAGTGATTTATCGTTCAACAGCTGGAAAAAAAAATCATTCTGAAAGTGATCCCGACTATATCGTTATCGTTATAGCTGTGGCGTGGACAGTGCTATACTTTTATATTTAGAACACTATTTAGAACTCTTTATCGTTATCTTTATAGTTATCGTTCTTGGTGTGAACGAGCCTTTAGTCTAGAACTACAATAACCATCATGTTCACACACAGCGCACTCAACACCTCTGCACTTATGATTCTCTCAACATGAGGCCGGAGAGCTGTCAGTCAATATATAGAAAAAAAAGTAACTTATGTTACTTATTTGAAAAAGTAACTCGTACATTTAAAAGTAATGCTTTACTTTACTAGTTACTTGAAAAAAGTAATCTGTTTACATAACTTGCGTTACTTCTAATGCATTACCTTCAACGCTGTAGGCCATTGTATATTTTGTCACATCACTGAATTATCAGAATCAGAAAGAGCTTTATTGACAAGTATGTTTACAAACGATAATTTGTCTTCCAGTGCAAAAGAAAGTACAGATATAGTGCAGACATACATAGGAATTAGGCAATACTGGAGCAGTTGTGGTTAGAGAGTCGAACTTGTAACCCAAAGGTCATGGGTTTGAGTCTCAGTACCGGCAGGAAATGGCTGCCCACTGCTCTGGGTGTGTGTGTGTGTGTGTGTGTGTGTTCAATACTCACTGCTGTGTGTGCACTTGAATGGGTGAAATGCAGAGGACAAATTCCAAGTATGGGACACGATACTTGACCACATGTCATGTCACGTCACTCACTCACTCACTCAATAAAAAATAAATACAACACAATAATAATATTATTCTTTTTCTTTTTTAAATAATGCAATATAGTACAGTATAGAAATATTACAATATTACAAATAGAAAAAAATATATAATAGATTTATAAATGTACACTAAATTACTATGTGTTCTAAATTACTATGCAAGTTACATATTTCAGTACCATAAACAAACATTCAGATTTTAGTTTTTCAAAGAAAGTGTTTGTTTTATTCCTTATATCTTTTTAGATATAGATATAAATAGATTACTATAGTTATTGATAGCTGGTATCAATCTCAGATGGGTTTGTAAAATAGTTTGCCAGATCTTCAAATGGAAACCCTACTTAAAGAGGTTGTTCCACATTATTAAGCAAGTCACAATTCTCATGCAATATGCAGAGGAAGAAAGATCTTTCTGAAGATGAGAAGCATGACATGGTGCAATGTTATATGCAAAGGCATAAAAACAACTAATATTTTATGAAAACTGGATAGAGATTATTGAACAGTCAAAAGATTTGTGAGTGATTCAGAGCACAGAAGAACTCGGTCAGATAAAAGCTTATTAAGGGAAGATTCTGTCAAACAAATTAATTGTATTAAAAGGGCAGCTGCTGAGCAGCAAACAGGTATTTGAGTCTCTGGAGTCTCAAGAACCTCTCCATGCAGGCTGGAAGTTGTGCGTAAAGTTGCACTTCAGCTACCTCTAACACTCTAAAAAATGCTGGGTTAAAAACAACCCAAGTTGGGTTAAATATGGACAAACCCATCAGGTTGGGTTAAAGGGCACCTATTATGCCCACTTTCAAAAGATGTAATATAAGTCTCTGGTCTGGTCAAGTTTCAGCTTAAAATACCCCACAAATTTGCCCCTATTTGGGGGTGAGCAAAAACATGCCTTTTACCATATTATATTGCTGGCTAAAAAAATCAATCCAAAATTGGTTGAAAAAAATGGCTGGGTGAAAACAACCCAATCCCTGGGTTTGTCCATATTTAACCCAGCATTTAACCAAAGCTCACAAAGATAAATGTTTACATGGGGTTTAGAAATACATGAAGACTCATGTGAAGATGTCAGCAAGGAGCTAGCGGGTGATGATGAAGCAAAGAAATCCATTTTGTTGTTGTAATATTTCTCAGTATAACACACTGTAACAAGGACATATTTAGTCACTTAAGGTCTAATAAAAATTATTTTGTCTGAGAAATCCCTTATGCTGTTGTTCCTCATGTTCTGTAGTTCATGCCAGTTTAAAAACATTTGTGTTTGTTATGCTATACTGTGATGTCCAGGTGAAATCTGAAGCAAAACCAGTAGAGGACCATTGGTCAAATTGAAACTCCCATCATCATCATCATCATGAACACAGTTCTTGGCTTCAGAGGAATTGTAAAACCAGACGTCAATATCTCTGCTGGTCTTTGAATATGAGCTGGTGTTTGCACAGATTCTGAACATGTCCGCCACCTTCATTTGCAATTCTTATTGCCGTAAAAGTTAATCTATCCCGAGCAATAAATCAGAGGCCGCTCAGCTTAAGAGAATGTCTCCAACGGGAGAAAAGCGCGGGACGGTTTTCCAAACACAACTGAGCTAACATAGATTTATTACCTCCGTTTATATAACTCATATTAGGAATTCATGGACCTGGCAAAAGGGATTAGAGCGTTTATTTCAGGCAGGGAGATGATCCTGTCATTAATGGTCGATACTTTCATCATCGTGTCGAATTCGCCCTGTGACGAGTCACGGCGGACATATCAGGATTGTGCAGCTGTACTCGTTATCTGCCGGCGACCCGCTCGCGCACGCAACGCCGACCGCCGCCCATCAAACGTGGATTAGGCTGTCAATCACGGGACTGCAGCGTATTCTCTCCTGCGCTTTTGCTCAAATGTCACCGAGATCAGAGTAATTTCTTGGCTAATTGCATCTCGTTCGCCCTTAATGCTGCTCGTTTAATGGTTTTGTTAGACTGTGTGACAAGACAGAGACGACAGAAGTACAGCCAGAGTTCACCTCGGGATTCTTCCACACGGAATCGAGTTCATCCGCTGTTCCTTATTGTCCCTTTATTACCATTAGCGAGCAATTTAGAGGCGAAGGTTTTAACAATAACACAAACTTTTTGCCCATTGTTATTGGAGTGTAAACTCCAGACGGATCTAAATTAAGCCGAAAAAGCTGAATGCTTTAATGAAACTCACACAGGCCTTTGTGAATCGACACCGAACGTTTAGGCCTATCTCAGAGTGACCTAAGCGTGTTGTCGACCTGCATGTGGAGTCCATTACCCAGCCTGTGGGATACTATTATTTCATATCAGCCGACGACTGACCAATTTCTTACACAGGATTACAGCCACATTATGCGCTATACGTTACAATGAATTAAAAAGCTAAAGTCGCTGCATTCAGAATCCCTCTGTAACGGTAAATGAATAGCGAGAGAGCCTCATTAACACACGCAAAATCAAACAGCGTGCTTCTCTCATAATAGAAGCGCTGACACGTAATCTGTTTTCATTCTGTGTCAAATCACATGATATTGCCGTCAAAGGTTGAGTTGAAATTGTTCAATGCCTTAAGCAGTTTACAAGTGTAGCGCTAATCTGCAGCGGACTTTGCATGTAAATGATGTGCATTTAGTCTGCGGCCCGTTGCCTGATGGAGGGAATATGGAAGTATTTGAGTATTAGCGCCGCTCACTGAGTCTGTAAAGCGGTGAAACTCGTTCACATGCAGATTGTCAGCAGGCGCAGTTGCTTTTACAGTAAATATGAACGCGTTTGGAGGGAGACAGAGCTTATGTAAGGCGTTGGTTTAACTGCAATTCTTCCAGCTTTAACGTCGGCATGAAACGGAAGTTGATTTTGTCTGTGGGGAACTGATTGGATGGTTGTGGTTTGCTATTGGTGGATCTCATGTGAGTGACAGGTTGATCATCATCAGGCTTCATCATCAGAGAAGAGAAGAGATGCTGCAAGAGGGAGAGGAAGATATTCTGATTCAAGATTACGAGAAAATATTTATGTGCACTGATAAATCATTTATAATAAACACTGCAATATTCCATAAAAAAACAAGAACTGTCCATATTGATTTCATGGTGACTTTAAAGACAAACGTTATAAGACCTGAGTAAATCCAACACATGTAAACATTTGAACTACTGAAGATCTGCTCTGATGTTTTACAATAGGGTGAATTGGATGACTATAATGACTAGCATAAACAGCATCTGCAAATTTACGACACTCAAAGTTCAATGCAAAGGGAGATATTTTCTTTTAAAGAAGTTGCTGTTTAAGGACTACAACAAACGGCTGGTAGGGACTACAACAAGCTTCTTCTTGGGTTAGTGACATCACAAACCCTAAAATTAACATAAACCCCGCCCCCGAGAACACAAAACAAAGGGGGTGAGGCCATGTTGGGCTGCTTTAGAGAAGAGGAAGAGTTGTTGTAGTAGAGTGTTGTTGTCATGCTGTCATTTTACGCCGGACTGCTTCACAAACGAGGGTCAATTCAACACTGGATTTGAACAAAAGATGAACATGACGGCACATGCTAGTCGATGAGTTGAATCAACTCAACAGCAACTACATAAATTTATCCACTAACATTCAGAAGTGTCCAGTTTCGTTCTGAAAGTTGTATCTTCTTCCTGAGTCTCTCCATCAGTGTCGACTCCGGTTTGAACAATGTAAGGCTGAACACCGTTACTGACAATCCTCATTTTGGCTGCATGAGATTCTCCAGCTTTGTTGTTGTTGAGCAACCGAAGCACGAGCTGTTAAAGCTCCGCCCTCTTCTGGAAAGCGGCTGGGAGCAGCAGCTCATTTGCATTTAAAGGAACACACACAAAACAGCGAGTTTTTGCTCACACCCAAATAGGGGCAAATTTGACAAGCTATAATAAATGATCTGTTTAGTATTTTGAGCTGAAACTTCACAGACACATTCTGGAGACACCAGAGTCTGATATTACATCTTGTGAAAAGGGGCAAAAGAGCTTGACAACTCTTACAAATGTGATCCTGTTGTATATGGTTCAAAATGTTTCAAATGTCTTTCCATCACAGAATGCTGTTGTGATGGAAATGACACTGTGCTGGAAGTTTGCATTACTTTAAGAAACATTAATTGACAGAATTCTTCTGTTATTAATGCATTTCTACTTATGGACACTGATAGTTTAAAAGGTCCCATAGTTGAAGAAACATACTAACATGGTTAATAATGCTTGATTTCGGTTTAGTAAAATAAATCGTGTCGAGTCGTCACTTGATGTCCAGCATCAGAGTTACGCCGGGATTTATTCTCATATTAGCATATTCTCTGAACATTCATAGATGATTAACACTGAGGTGAACTTCAAACGTTATCATACATTGTGGAGCAGCTTTAACGACATTGTGCAAATAAAGAGGTGTTATTAAAATGTGCTGGAGAGCGAGAGACTGCTATTTGCAGGATTCTGTATAATTGAGATTGTTGCAGACAGCAGGAACGTGCAGGAGATGCATGAGTCTGTAATTACTGCTCTCAGTGCTGCAGAAGGGCAGGCGTTGAGGGGACGCGTTTGTGTCACATGGAGGATCTGCTGCTGAGCTGCCCGCTGTCCTGCCCGAGAGTTTGGAGGAACCGCAGCGCTGTTCATATCAACAAATCCTAATCAAAAGACTCAAATTGTCAGCTGTCACATAGTTTGTTGTCAACTTTGGTTGCCTGTCCTTCTCTCTCTCTCTCTCTCTCTCTCTCTCCATGGACATACTATACCATGGACATACTTCCATTGTTTGTTTTCTTTCGCAAGGCCAGACTGGTTTTATTCTACACTCCTAGAAGAGAAGGTTTATGTTTCCCATCATGGGATGATTTTATAAATGGATTTTTAGTTAATATTGTTTAAGTACACTGTCCAGGCATAACATTATGAGCACTGACAGCTGAAGTGAATAACACTGATTATCTCTTCATCACGGCACCTGTTAGTGGGTGGATATATTAGGCAGCAAGTGAACATTTTGTCCTCAAAGTTGATGTTTTAGAAGCAGGACAAATGGGCAAGCGAAAAGATTTGAGAGAGTTTGACAAGGGCCAAATTGTGATGGCTAGATGACTGGGTCAGAACATCTCCAAAACTGCAGCTCTTGTGGGGTGTTCCCGGTCTGCAGTGGTCAGTATCTATCAAAAGTGGTCCAAGGAAGGAACAGTGGTGAACCGGCGACAGGGTCATGGGTGGTCGAGACTCATTGAAGGCTGGCCCGTGTGGTCCGATCCAACAGACGAGCTACTGTAGCTCAGATTGCTCAAGAAGTTAATGCTGGTTCTGATAGAAAGGTGTCAGAACACACAGTGCACCACAGTTTGTTGCGTATGGAGCTGCACAGCTGCAGACCAGTCAGGGTGCCCATGCTGACCCCTGTCCACCGCCGAAAACACCGACAGTGGACATGTGAGCATCAGAACTGGACCACGGAGCAATGGAAGAAGGTGGCCTGGTCTGATGAATCACGTTTTCTTTAACATCACATGGATGGCCGGGTGCGTGTGCGTCGCTTACCTCGGGAACACATGGCACCAGGATGCACTATGGGAAGAAGGCAAGCCGGCGGAGGCATTGTGATGCTTTGGGCAATGTTCTGCTGGGAAACCTTGGGTCCTGGCATCCATGTAGATGTTACTTTGACACGTACCACCTACCTAAGCATTGTTGCAGACCATGTACACCCTTTCATGGAAACGGTATTCCCTGGTGGCTGTGGCCTCTTTCAGCAGGATAATGCTCCTGACACAAAGCAAAAATGGTTCAGGGATGGTTTGAGGAGCACAACAACGAGTTTGAGGTGTTGACTTGGCCTCCAAATTCCCCAGATCTCAATCCAAATGAGCATCTGTGGGATGTGCTGAACAAACAAGTCTGATCCATGGAGGCTCCACCTCACAACTTACAGGACTTAAAGGATCTGCTGCTAACATCTTGGTGTCAGATACCACAGCACACCTTCAGGAGTCTAGTGGAGTCCATGCCTCGACGGGTCAGGGCTTTTTTGGCAGCAAAAGAGGACCAACACAATATTAGGAAGGTGGTCATAATGTTATGCCTGATCGGTGTATATGGTTTTTAAATCATCTCTTTCCATTGTATGAATGTTTTTGTCTTTGGTAAAATAAATATTTGTGAAAAACTAGCAAATTTGGCTGATTCAAATGAGAGTATTTTTTAGGTTGGTCCAATGTATCATTGTTTTCAGTGTAGATGCCTAAACCCTAAAGCCTATTACTATTCAGACGCGGTGTGTGACGGCTGGTGTGTGTCAATATGCTGAAGTCAGAGGTCACTTTGGTGCAGCGATCTTCACTTTTTCTGTCTTTATACACCATATAGGAACTCCAGTACTGTTACGTGCAGCAGCGGGTCTAATTAAATAAGTAATAACAATGAAAATATGACTACATGGGCACATTTCATGTTCTTTATCCAGCTGAGCTTTAATAGTTTAGGGTTGTAGAGTCAGGCAATCTCAATCCAAAACTTGTGCTCCAACTTAGGGGTCACTTGAGAGCGGAGTGGCTTTGATCGACCGACTGTTACTAAGAAGCTCTAAGAGGTTTATAAGACCTCAGATGTTTTAAATGGACAGAGCAAAAGCATGAGTGTGTGACACCGCAGAGGTCAGAGAGTGTATGTGCAGGTACTTCTCAAAGAACAGATCAGCATCTTCACACATAACGGCTTCATAAGAAACGTCTTTTATGCAGAGGTCGCGCTGAACCAAAATAGCTTCTTTCATAGATGCTGTCAAGAGCGGCGGGGGCTGGAAAACAACCGACACATACTCATGATAACGTGAGTTTAAGAAGAGGATAAAACAAAAAGGGATTCTGATCACAGTTTATGCCAAAGCCTTATGAATACTCATAATCATTCTCAATGTACACTGGCAGCTTTTAAGAAAAAGTATTGTGCTTAGTACAAATACGTTATTATACTGTACTTACATACATTGCAACCACATATAATGACATCGGTTACACTTTATTTTAAGGTGTCAGTATTACAGTGTAATTATACATTTAAGTACTGAGTAATGACAATTAACTACATGTACTTACTATAGGGTTAGGGTTAGGATGAGGGTTTGGTTTAGGGTTAATTGCATGTAATTATGCACAATTTCTAGTTATTACTACAGTACATACATGTAACATATGTAACAATGACACTGTAAAATAAAGTGTTACGATGACATCCATAATTACACTATTGTAAATATGCATCATAAAGGCACAATATGTATTTTTTTGCCGCTAGATGTCGCTTAATCAAAACTTTTATTATGCCACAGTCGTTGCTTCCACTTCTTTCGGTCAAGCATATGTGGGGTAATGCAGCGCTGTTTATCATATTAGATACATTTATGTTTTGAAAGTTGTTATAATGCTACTCTGTGCCTTAAAATTGCTTATTTCTCTGGATTTAAACATTCTTGGAAACATTTGGGATGATGTAAGTACACAAGTCAACAAAATATATAACACTGTTCTAGTGGTTTTTGGATATTTTAATCCAAAAATCTTACATATTGTGCCTTTAAGTTGAACCCAATTGTAAAAAGAAACAAGCAACACTTTAATTTTACATTGTCCTTGTTACACGTTACATTACTCTATTAATAACTATAAATTATGCATAAACCCTGCAACTACATGCAACTAACCCTAAACCAATCCTAACCCGAGCATTTTAGTAAGTACATGTTGTTAATTAATATTATTCAGTACTTAAATGTGTAATTACACTATAACAAGGACACCATAAAATAAAGTCAATTAAAAAAAGTTACCCTGAGGTCCTTAGAGGACAAAAATATCCATGTCAAAAAACTGTCATAAAAATTTGAAGTGAGAGTACAGAAGTTTGGTCTCATTTTAAAGAAGACCCATGGCACATTATTGTTGAAGAAAAGAAAGTTTTTTTAAAAAGTGAGAAAAAAAATGTATAGAGGTTTCAGTTTATGAAAATGATTAATGAGCAATTTTATATTAAATATATATTTTTATAAAACATGCTGAACACAAAAAATGCTAAAAAACAAAACAAAACAAAAAACAAAGCAAGGAATTTAACCCTTGTGCACTGTTCGATTTCTGTGTACACCCTTTATGGAGCAGGTTAAATTGACCCTAATTGGATTCAATACAATTCCTCAAAAATCACACTATGAAAAACAACAAAGATTCAGGTGCAAACTGTCAACTTTTAATATCAACATTTGTCAAATATTCCAAAAAAAATGTATCTGAAGATATGATTTAATGAAAATGTTTTTTAACCATTTTTTAAAACTGTTTTGTTTTGACAAAATTAGAATTTTGTATTCTTAAATATATATTTTTTTTCTTAAGAACATCATAACTGAACAATTAAATGTAGCTGTATAATGAACATATGAAATGAGTTTACAAAACAGCCAACTTAGGAAAAGTAAATAAAGTCAAGAAGTTACATCTGACATGATGAGCACACAGCAAGTGTGTGCTTTCTGCATATGAATTTCTTGCACTTCACACACATGGTGCTGGTTTTGCTGTCGCGCTTGGATGGGCACACCTCACATCTCTTCCGTTTTTTCCTATCATCTGTGTTCACTCCTTCATTTTATGTGGGTCTGACTCCAGATCCACCTGCTTGCACTGACTCAACCAAAGTCAAATTGACCCGCGAACATCACAAACGTAATAGTAATTTTGTTTGTATATGTCAAAAAACACCATCATGTTGAAACTTTGCATGCATGTTCATGATGATAAATGAGAAAAAGTCACAAAATATCAAGAAAAAAAACAAAGGTTTAATATTATATCAGGTAGCTTGAAAAAATAAATGATAGGTAATGTTTACCATCTGTGGCTGACAAAATATTTTTCTGTATTGAAATAAGTGTGGAAAACCTCATTTTTTAGCCTCATAAGGTAGTAAAAAAATAAAATAACAAAATATAACCAAGAAATGTTATTGTTTTGGGTCAGTACAGTTGCCTTAGAGCGTTAAAATATGCGGGTCAAATTGACCCGCGAACATCACGAACGTAATAGTAATTTTGTTTGTATATGTCAAAAAACACCATCATGTTGAAACTTTGCATGCATGTTCATGATGATAAATGAGAAAAAATCACAAAATATCAAGAAAAAAAACATAGGTTAACCAGTATTTCCAACAACTAGAAAATCTAAACGGGTCAAATTGACCCGCAACATAACACAAGGGTTAATCAAGTTATGTTCCAAATTTGAGTTTGATATCTCAAAAAATGAGCTTTCAGTAAGAGTTTGTTTAGACGCTGTACCAAATTTTGCTGTTTTATATATATATATATATATATTACATAAATATCACATACACATTTTTTTATGACACACATACAAACCACACTCTGACCTCCATACCGACACACCCACACAATTATAGCTGCATAATTTACCCAGTTGGTTCTATTATATGCATAAGCAGAAAACAGGAATAAAGTGAGTATTGGCTTTATAGGGCAAACCTGAGAAAATGCCACCATCTGGTAAAAAATAGTAAAACATTTAAATTTTGAAGCCTTGCCAACAGAATGAAAGCCCATTAACAAAGATTGCATCTACGCAAGATGGCGCCGCGATTGCNATTGTTTTTTGCTTTTTTTTTTTGCACTTTGTCTATCTTGTAAATTCGTATATTATTATTTTATTCCTTTTATTATGTGTCTTGTCTTGTCGCTGTCACTCTGTTACACTGTGGAGCTTCTGACACTAAAACAAATTCCTAGTATGTGTAAACAACATACCTGGCAATAAAGCTCTTTCTGATTTCTGATTTCTGAATCTTCTGATTCTGATTCTGATCATTTTATAGTTAAATGGCCCTGGAATTAAAAATTGCAGTTTTAATGGGTTTCAATGGGGACATTTTTGTTCTTAAGGTCCTGAGTGGAACTATTTTGTGTTACTAGTGTAAAACAGATTTATTAAAGGAAATGGGGGTGACATATTAAAATTCTAATAAAAATGCACACTTGTGCCAAAATTTATTTCTATTGGCAAAAGACAAAAATGTCCTTAAAACGCACAAGGGTTAAGCAGGTAAGAAGTCAGCAGCATCAGACGAGGTCAGACCATGACTGAGGGAGTGTGTGTGCTCTTTCTAGTGCTGCTGATGAGGCCTAGATGAGTTCCAGATGCCAGAGAGGATGATGGGAAATGTAGTTTGTGACATTAGATGGTAAGATGGCATCCCTTGTTCTGTGAAAAAGTCCACACAATGACTATACCATTAACACCTCAGAGGATTGGCATCACCGTGATCACATTCAACTTCAGAGCAATTTGTTTGCAGCTGATAAACAATAAAAACATTAATTGAGATGCTTATTCTTCTGTATTTCTTTTGGTTTCTTTGTGGAACGCAGTAGATCATCTACATTAATTTCCTTGACTATGAACTGTAGCCCGCTTAGATTAAGCACACTCTTTTCTTCTGTTGTTTTGGACACTGATACAGTTATCATTATAGTTTTTGTTCTCGGTCTGAACTCTCGCTAACATTAATCTTTAGGTGCGAAGGCAATATGAACATTATACCAAACGCTTTACCTTTGAAAAGTTCAAGCCATTAAATAAAGTGTGACCTAAAATCATAAATATATTTTTGATGACAGATAATTCATTTCATTCACTATAGTTTCTCTCTGCTGTCGGAGTGAAATGGAAAGGCTGATTGCTTGTTTATCAAGGCATTTGCTCAGTCAGGAATAATGCTTGTTTATGTGTCTGTAAGCAGGATCGTTTGACTCGCTGAAGCCCCTCTAATAACTGCAGGGGCTTCATACCTGTAAACGAAGCTTCATAATGAGGAGCTGAAGAGGTCAGCAAAAATCAGCCAAGCGGTTTCAATTTAATAGACATTTAAGTAGTGTTAATTAAACGGCATGTAATAGACAAGTGCTCTGGACAGTCTGGAATGGAAAAGCTCGCTGAGAAGGAACTGAGAAGGTTTTCCTGGCAGCCTCCAAACACCTACGATGGATGAAGAGCGTCAGACGGTCAATCAACATCGTTATCAATATGAAGGTGAAAACCTTTGTCATGGTTTTTATGTGTTTAAGTGTTTATTACACAGCTCTCTGAAACACGTGATTATGGTCAATCACAGCATTCAGTGGTCATCTCGTGTCTCTTCTAAATCGGTGGGTTGCGGAGTGTGTAGACAAACAACAACAACAAATGTAATTCTAAATGTTTTTCTGATGCGAGACTTTTATTTTGAAAGACGTGCAATGACTGTTGACTCTGTTGTGGCTCAATGATCATGATCAGTGGTTGAGAACCACTGGTCTAAACCAATATTCGGTGTCAAATATGTATTCATTTAATTTTCTTAGTAGCTCTATCATAACAGAAATGATGTCTTTACTGACAATGCAAGAGTCTCCGTTTTCAGTCCGGCTCTCAATCACATGGCTGCATGGAGTTTATTCTGTGAGAATGATAAATGACCAATTGCAAAGCAGAATTTTGCACTAAAATATTCTGCCCTACAGCAGCTCATCATAAACATCGACCTTCCAGAATCAAAAGCAAATGAGTTTCACATGGGCATCTTCCTTTTTTAAACATATTAACAAACAAACACATTGGTCACTAGACTTGTAGTCCATTTATCTGTTCAGAATGTCAGCAAACTTCACGAGTTCTCACCAATCAGCTCAGTCTGAACGTGGCATGAAGAAGTTGATGCGCTTGAACGTTCCTCACTGGTTTCTGTTCTTCACGCCTCTGGCTGCGTCTGCAGTCGGCCGCGCTGCTCCTCATACCTGATTATTATCCTGATTTCAGATGCGGGTGTGATAACAGTCATTATGATACCTGTGAGCATGTGAAGGTGCCCATTTAAAGACACAGGCGTTCATTAGAAAACAAACACAGGTGAGAGTAAGATGACATCAGGTGGAGACGCTATGATGAGATGAAAATGAGCTTTCTTCCACTTTCATTCATACACTGTCTTTAGAACGGATATGAATATGTAAGAAGTTGTATATCATTTAAATGCTCTGAAATGTCCGATTTTTCAAGTTAAAATTATGTACGAACACAAAAACACACACACACACACACACACACATTCCGTAGGTGAAATGGTTTTTATACTCTACAAACGGTATTTTCTCTCCCCCTTACACTACCCCAACACCTAAACCTAACCATCACAGAAAACTGTCTGCATTTTTACATTTTTAATAAAACATTGCTTAATATGTTTTTAAAGCTAAATATAAGGATTAATGAAATGTCCTCATAAAACATGTTTACATTGTAATACCAGTGTAATACCCATGTCATTATACAAATTTGTGTCCTCATAAATCACAAAAACNACACACACACACACACACACACACACACACACACACACACACACACACACACACACACACACAGACACACACACACACACACACACACACACAGAAAGCCAGTATTACTGTAAGTTGCATTGCTAAATAAACTTATTTTCAAGTATAAAGTAAAAAAAATAGAAACAAATTTCACTCAGAAATTGGTAGTAAATTTTACAATTAATTACAAAGAAACGGCAATTAACACTGAAGTAAATGAGAAATTCTGAAAGACTGAAACGGTTAGTATATATTTTCCAAGTACTTTCTTGTAAATGGGTCAATGATGTGATGGGTAATTTTTTGTCCAAAGGCCTTAATAATAATAAAAACAAAGATATGACATCCAAAGTATGTAAGGTAGTACAACTAGATCTCTTTTATTCGAATCCAAAAGGTTTTAATTATATTTTGCTACATATAAAGGTATTTTAAAGATTTTGAAGTGTCAAAAGGTCATTCGGTTTAACCAAAGGCCAATACAGCCATTTCATTTGTGATTAAAATATCTTAAAATGTAATAAATGTATATATTTTTTATTCTCTCATGATTTTATAACATCATATATCAACATAGTGCAAAATGGTATTGAAATTATGTGTAGAAGTCATTGCTTTGTTATGAGAATAGAAATAGAAAAGAATATCTGTAAAATTGAATTTCACTTGTGTCATTCGGGGTAACCAATATAAAGGGATCAAGTCATGAGGTCAATATCAACAGGATGTGACATCATTCAGACACCTGCAAAGGACCACATGGTCATGAAGCAAAGTAACTAACTCTCTTTTAACTATTTGAAAAATTAATGTTTTCTCTTGTTCATATGCATGTCCCGAAACATCAGATCATCTGGTACAACCTCTATAAAACATGGAAAATGTTGTAATATTTAAAAAACTTGTACTAAATATAAAATGTGTGATTGTCCTTTTGCTAGCTAGCTAGAAATCAGCCTGTTAGCATTGTTTGGAAATATCGTCATTCTGTAAAACCAAAAGTGTCATTCGGTAAAACCGAAATTTTGGTTAAACCGAATGACTTTTTTGGTGACAAATTTTTTCCATATTGTAAAAAATGACAAAAGCAGTGTAAATTGATTATAAAAACCACATAATATCACTGTTAACACTTAATAAAACATACTCTAATTATCCTTTTTTAAGTAACTTCGAAAAATCTTTTTTTTTTTCCAGTGTTTTTTCAATTATTTTAAGGTTTTAAAAACAGGTACATACCATCATTTTCAATGTTGAATCAATAAATTAAGTGTCTCTTTTGGTATCTTGGCACAAAAATGCCATTCTCAGCAAAAGTTCTGGCAAGGTTCTCTCAAAGTTATGATCTAACGTTCTTCCAGTAACGTTAATAGAACATTCGTTCAGAGTTATCTGGTCTTTAATAATGTTCTCAAAACATTAGCACAAAAACATTATTTATACATGGAACGGTTTATTACTGAAAGAACATTCAAAAGTAACATTTCCATAATGTTCCCAAATATTCCCTTAAAGGTGCACTATGTAATATTTTCTGCCGCTAGAGGTCGCTAGAGGTCTATTCAAAACAAATAGATGACGCCAAGTTTGAGTGCGGAATCTTGGGACATTTGGTCTTCATCTCAACGGTCGGTGGAAAAGAATAGGGATAGGACTCGGGAACAAATCATGTTCATGGATGCGATTATTAATGTTACTGTAGTAGTATGAAGCAGAGCAGAATCGAGTGTTGTGGAGCTGAACGAGGAGCTGGAGCGATTGCGCAAAACACACCAGCGGGACTTTTATTATGACACAGTCGCCGGCGCCGCTTCCGCTTTTCCGGTCATGAGTATGAGGTAACGCAGCTCTGTTTATCATATTAGATACATTTGAGTGTGTTGAAAATTATGTTATAACGTTACTCGGCGGCTGCTGTGAGACTCTGTTACACACTGCAGTAAGATAGATCGATTTTACAATATCATAATAAATGCTGGATGGCTTGTGTTGATAAATGGCATGCAATTAATTTTAAAACGTATTGTATGATGGAAAAAATGCTGTATTACTGTTACTAAAAATAAANAAACCACATAATATCACTGTTAACACTTAATAAAACATACTCTAATTATCCTTTTTTAAGTAACTTCGAAAAATCTTTTTTTTTTTCCAGTGTTTTTTCAATTATTTTAAGGTTTTAAAAACAGGTACATACCATCATTTTCAATGTTGAATCAATAAATTAAGTGTCTCTTTTGGTATCTTGGCACAAAAATGCCATTCTCAGCAAAAGTTCTGGCAAGGTTCTCTCAAAGTTATGATCTAACGTTCTTCCAGTAACGTTAATAGAACATTCGTTCAGAGTTATCTGGTCTTTAATAATGTTCTCAAAACATTAGCACAAAAACATTATTTATACATGGAACGGTTTATTACTGAAAGAACATTCAAAAGTAACATTTCCATAATGTTCCCAAATATTCCCTTAAAGGTGCACTATGTAATATTTTCTGCCGCTAGAGGTCTATTCAAAACAAATAGATGACGCCAAGCTTGATGACGGCACGTTTGAGTGCGGAATCTTGGGACATGTGGTCTTCATCTCAACGGTCGGTGGAAAAGAATAGGGATAGGACTCGGGAACAAATCATGTTCATGGATGCGATTATTAACGTTACTGTAGTATGAAGCAGAGCAGGAGCGAGTGTTGTGGAGCTGAACGAGGAGCTGGAGCGATTGCGCAACACGCCTCACGAGCAGCGGGACTTTTATTATGACACAGTCGCCGGCGCTGCTTCCGCTTTTCCGGTCATAAGTATGAGGTAACACAGCACTGTTTATCATATTAGATACATTTGTGTGTTGAAAATGATGTTATAACGTTACTCTGTGTGTTCGCTCGGCGGCTGCTGTGAGACACTGTTACACACTGCAGTAAGATAGATCGATTTTAGAATATCATATTAAATGCTGGATGGCTTGTGTTGATAAATTGCGTGCAATTAATTTTAAAACGTATTGTTTGATGGAAAAAATGCTGTATTACTGTTACTAAAAATAAAGCTACATCTGATGTTAGCTACTTCACAAAATAGTGTTTTTCTCTGAGGCATGGTAAAGCATGGTACTCGCAGTAAATCAAGAAAATTAGATTTAAATAATACGACTAAACGTGTTGAGCTATATAACAACAATTAGTTTTCTGTCTATAAATATATCAAAACAGTTGTTCCCTTGTCTATTAAAACATGTAATATATTAAAGCATCTTTGGTGTTTGTAATACAAAATAAACCGGAAACCGAGGGTAACGCGGGTATGACGCAATTGACAGGCGACTCCTCACACGTCCCGGAGCCTTGGTTAAAATTGCAATTTTATCACGATTTACAAATAGTTGCAAACATTTGGGACATTGTAAGTACTCAAGTGAACAAAATATATAACACTGGCCTAGTGGTTTTTATATATTTTACTGCAAAATTCTTACATATTGCACCTTTAAGGTTTTTAAAATAAAAAAAACTGGATGTTTTGAATGTTCAGAGAACATTCAGAAATAATGTTAATGGGAACGTTAGCAAAACGTTCTTGGAGCATGTTTTTGTTGGCTGGGACGCAGTCATCTGAGGTCTGTGTCAAACGGATCAGACCACATCACTTCAGTCTGATACATTTAAAGTCCTGCGCGCGTTTCAGAAGCAATTGAAATCTGGAATGAGCTGCAGTGCCGCCCGCTGTGCTGTAATGTGCTTGTTATCCATAATCGGCTTGTATTCAGCAGCCTCGCGTGAATGAGAAGTAAAGCGCGAACACGGGCTGTAATCAGATGAAAGCGCAGCAGCTCGCCCTCCATCACACGCAGACACAGAAAACATAAAGTTTGGCTTTAAGTTTTCGACTGTAGGTGTTTTGTGAGCGTCAGACCTCTTGAGCTGACACTTATGCTAATGCGGCGCTCCTGCGCATTCGCGATAATGCGATCACATGACACGAGAGAGGAGGAGAGCAGACAAACGGCCTTCGCATGTCATCAGCATTTCACGGCTTCTCTCCATGTAAACACAGAACGCTTAGAAATGAACCCGTGCTTTCACATCTCTGAAAATGACACGCGATGATGGAGCTCGAGCTTTCAAGTGGAAGCGGCAAAAACAATTCACCAAAACACTTGCAGACGCTAATGAAAACACGTCTGTTTGCGCGTCTAGAAAGAAAGATTTAATCAGCTAGAACAACAGAGGCCTGCTCCAGTTCTTCCAAAACAAACATTTCACATGGAGAAGGAGAGAGAGCGATTGTGATTAGTGTGGAAGAGGAGGATGCTGGGACACGTTCCACACACCAGCGCCTTTCATTTGCAGCTGATCATTTGCGCTGGTGATTAGATGCTTTTGTTGCACCAACAGTTTTTAATATAGTGTGAATTACCCACTGTGCATTACAGGGCCAAATCAGGAAAGTGAGAGAGTAAGATTGCTCCAAAGCCAATATAAAAACACGACAGCGAGCGCTTGGCATTATCTGCCTGCTAATGTGCGGTCGATGCCTGCCGTAGGTTTGAGATGCTTTGCTTATGTGTCATTAAACCAGAGCGATCCGGCTCCCGCTGCGAGACCCTCAACCCGCAATTCACTCAGCAGCGCAATTTTGAAATTACAGCGCGACCGACTTTTTCCGCGAAAGCCAGCAAGCTCCCGCTTTAACAAGCTCTGGTAAATCCAAGATTATTATTAAAACAGTGTCCTCTTCATCACGAAGCACTTTAACACTCACGCCTGATTATTTCACGCACAAACACAGTGCGAATGTAAATGAACTGATATCGCTTCGCTTTTGAAACTCGCAGGGCTTTGAAATGCTCTCAGGATCTTGAGTGAGTGAGTGTTTGGCTGATATTAACATCTCCAGCTGGAAACACACACAATATTCTGCTCACAGTTTACAGATGGCCTGATAATCCACACCGTTATTTACTCTCACACAAAATGTCACGCCCGTAGTGATGCTTTTCCAGCACGCTGTGATACTGTTTGCTTTCTGCTTTTGATGGGGGAACAAGAAAACATATTTCTGTCTGTCCACCAGATCAATGAAGATGCGTTTACCCGTTCAGCGTGTGATAATGGATCTTAAATGCCGTGTTGACTGAAGGCTTTTCTGGCGGTCACTTGTCGATCTATTAGCGGGGCTCTAATTCGCCCGAGGAGGTTATGTTTAAGTGTAGGTCATCATGGGGGAAAAAAGAACATGTGTGAGGCGTGTGAAAGTGTCTGAAAACATGAAACACTCCTTTAAGGTTACAATAAAACAGGTCAGATGCCTTTCAATAAACGTCCTTCAGTCAGAACATTTGAACATGTTAGTTTGTGATATTTATTAAATATGCATCATTTTTATGATAGAATTTGTGTCAAATCTCAATTGTTGCATTTACATTGACACTTTTATCCAAAGCGACTTCACATTCAAAGTATACATTTACATTTTATCAGTTCTTGCTTTCCCTGAGAATCGAACCCATGACCTTGGCATTGTTACCGTTCTCTACGGTACAGGAAGGCTTATTGCTTTGACAGCACTAGTTTTTAACAATAAAGGCCATGGCGAAATTCTTTTTTTCATTCTTTGCTTTATATCAGTTATACTGTTGGTGAACACGGACACTGGCCACATTTAGATGAATATGTAAATATGCGCTGCGCACTTTCCTCTCAATAACAAAATAAACACACAACAAAACCACAGCGGTGAGAAAACAGCAGTTCAGAAAGCATCTGATCATAGTGATGTGGATATGTTTGCTTCAGCTTCAGTCACGTCATGTTTATTTATACAGCACTTTATACAATAGATTGATTTAAAGCAGCAGCTTTACAGTATTAAACATGAAAAACAGTGTTAGTGTGTCTTTCAATCAGAATTACAGCTTCAGTTTCTACTATAAAGTGGTGCTCCAGTGTGTTCATGTTTTTACTCGCGTCTGACATCGACCGACTGAACAGAAGAAATGAACCAGAGGAGATTTACACCTCAGAGAAGGCGGAGCCTCGGAGCCACACCCACCTATTACATTATCACTATACAGACCAATGGGAGTTTGAAGGTGTTTACTGGCCAGAGTGAACTTTTCTCTTTTTTTCAAGTTCACTTTGGCAAGCTGTTTCTAACAACAGGTTGTCTTTATCCACCTTATTTTTACATAAGAGAAATTGTAGCCATTTGTAAATTGAATGTGTCAAGGCTTCCAGTGTCATTCGCTTCCAGTTATTTTTAACTTTTCAAAAACAGTCTGTTATGCTGGCTTAGAACGACCAAGGTAACTAAACTACACAGGCACGGCTGGACAGAGATAAACTAAGGAGACACCATAGCAACTAATGAGAACTAAAGGCTGATTTATACTTCTGCGTCGAGTGTACGCCGTAGCTACAGCCTAGGCTGTGTAGCACACGTAGCCTACAACGTAGCCTGACGTGCACCTCTTCAAAAATGTAACAGCTCGTCAATTCTACGCGGACCGCAAGTGCTCTGATTGGTCTGCTAGAGCCCCTCCCTCAGGTCAAAACTGGCGCGGAGCAATCGGAGAAGAGCGAGCACTTTCAACTTCCATATGAATGAAAAAACACTCTGTTTCAGGGGACACATGTATTCAAACTGCAACAAAAGTCATTACCTATTTGCCGCTTCTCTGCCGCTTCTATTTGTAAGCTTCTCTGACAACGTACATGATAAGCTTCTTCTTCTTCGGCTTTTGCCTTGATCCTTTGACAATGACGCAGAAGTATAAATGAAAACAAACGCATAGCCTACGGCGCAGAGGCTCTGGCGTAGGTCCAACGCTTTAATGTAGAAATGACCAAACATGAACTAAACTGAACATATTGTACACGTGACATAAGCCCCTCTCTGCAGAAGGCTCGACCTCGAGCCGTGACAGAAACCGTTTAGGAGGAGGAAAGAGGACAGAGGCTTTGGAGATGGTGATGGACAGAAGCCTGAGGTAGTTGGCCACAGGCACCATGGTGGCACTGACGGTGGGAGGATCCAGGGCAGAGTCTTAGCTGAGAGGGCAGACGGAACCCTGGAAATGACCGACGGAGGCGGAACCATGGTGAGAGGAGGAACCGGCGGAGCAGAGAGGCTGATGGACCTGGGCAACATCGAAGGCCTGCAAGCCTGAGGCTGAGCTGCTGGGACGCTGGACTGAGGCGGCAACGGGGACTCGGATGACCGGGGCAACGATGGTTTGAGCGAGGCCCGACGGTTAGGTCGGAGGAAGGGAGGAGCCTAACGATGCAGTAGGGGTGCAGGGTATAGGCACAGCCGGAATCCCGGAAGTCCGTGGCGGAAGCTGGGCGTTGACTTCTGGAGGACGACCTGGAGTGATGAGGGAGCCTCAGAGCAGACGGGCCGCAGAGGCGACGAGGGAGCGGTGAGCCGAGGCAATGGCGACGGGCTGACAGGCTGAGGCGGAGACATGAGCCTGGAGGCCCGAGGTGCAGCCTGGGACTCGACCTCACACCAAGCTGGTGGAGGGGAAGCCTGAGGCGAGGAAGATGAGCCGCACAGAGTGAGTAGCGGGGGCAGAGCCGAGGAGCTGGACAACACCAGTGGTGCCGATGGATCTAGGGGACTGGCCGTGACCAGTGACGGAGACGGGATCAGGAAGTCAGGCAGGGATACAGACAGATTCTTTCCGGACAGAACCGGCAAGGAAGATGAAGACTCGAGAGTGGGGACTTGGGTGGGAATTGGATCCGCGGACCACAGATCTATCAGGTCTAGGTCCGCTCCTGGCTCTGAGATGGACTGACCCACATGTGTTGAATCCAGGGCTTTAACGTTCTCCGGCTCTGGTTCCTGGACAAGCTTCGTGGGTGCCTTGAGCTCGCTGGCTGTGAGGGAGAGGCTTCCGTTCTGGAGCATTTAGGCCAAATACACCAGAATTCTTCGGTTCTCTGGGAGCAGGAGGAAACGTAACGCTGGTGAGTCCATTGTTATTTACTTTACTCGTTCTTGAGTGATCGGTTATTCTGTAACAGTCTTGGGCTGGCTAAGAAAGCACACAACGAAGGTAATACTATGAAACACACAGTCTTTAATCCAACAGAAGAAATATGACATTGTTACACCAACAATAATTGACACGGACTGAACAGAACAGGGAATATAAATACACATAGCGACTGAGGACACTAAACAGGAATGGCTGGACAGAGATAAACTAATGAGACACCGTAGAACAACATGACTGAAAATGAACTAAACTGAACGTGCACATGACAGCTTGATACTGCTAACTGGTATTTATTATTATTATTATTATACATTTTATTTATAGGTGCCTTACATGACACTTAAGGACACCATACAAACATGATAAAACAATCAGCATTAAATAACAAATGATCCTCATTACAGCCTGGACATACTGGATACAAATACAACCACATAAAATCCTGCCTAAAAAAAAAAAAGTCTTAAAGGGATAGTTCTCCCAAAAATGAAAATTCCGTCACCATTTACTCACCATCAAGTTGTTCCAAACTTGCATGAATTTCCCAATTTCAGGTCAGAATTGCACATGATTTAAGAGTCAGTTTTGTAACTTCGTCGGGATCCCCTATAAATGTATTTGTGGTGTGGTTAATATGCAATGCTCTGGTGAAAATGCAGAGCAGGAGGCGAAAACACAGACGAAACAGTTCCGTCGCCGTATAATGATGAATCAAAACCACAGGACAAAAGACAGAAGAAAGGATAATCCAGACGAATTCAATCCATGTAGACAGTTTAGTGATCATCATATTCCCACTCAGTGCTCTGCAGGCGAACGGAGCAAACAGTCTGACAACTCCAAGAACAAAGTTTCCAAAGACTCTCATTAACATTGCAAATTTATGTCAATAAAACAGGGGAAACAGCTAAATAAAACACAGCACAATAAAATCATAAAAACAGCAGTATCCTCCTAGAGCAGCGGCAGCGTTCACTCCAATTTGTTATCATATTATTTTAAGTTTATTATTGTAATCATAAACACACTGGTTTATAGCGCAATTAGTTTTACCATTTACTGCACTTTGTTATTTACCTATAGCAGCGAATGAATCAGAAGTCTTACTTTTAGCTATATAGCTTATTTATAGCTTACTTTTGCATGGCAAAATAAGGTGGATAATACCATGCTCACACAGTAAAATTGGTCGTTAATCGTTAAAATAATTCAGAAAGGGGATTATCATTTTTTTGATGATATAAGAGCCTCTAATACAGCATTTCAGCTGAATATCAGAACAAACAGTCGAGCACGTTCAGTACGCAGCAATGCATCACGCGCATTCATATCCCATGAACGCGAGCCTCACAGAGCAGTGAAGGATGCTGGGACAGCGTTCTCCATCTCATCACCTGAGCTTCCTGCACAGCCTCATCTATATGAGCTTGGAGTCTGTGGCCGTTTATTACCCTGAACTGCTCCCACCGGCAGCCTTTATGCTGTAATAACCCACCTATGCTTGGCTTATCATATTCAAGCCTCCCACAATTAAATGCAACCCTTGTCATTTGGGCACTTGGGGAAATCTCGCGGATAGTTCTGGAGAGAGCGAGTAGATTAAAAAGCCTGGGTTTGTTTTACATAAAGGCTGCTTCTGTCAGGACGCAGCAGGGCAGAGCGAACGCCGCAATAAATCACCCGCGCTGCGCACTCGGTCCGCAGGCCTTCTGCTGACTGCACACTTTCTGTTTTAATATGTGACCTCACTACAGTATTTCACACATTCTGCTCCACAAAAGCACTCCGTGATGGATTCGCTCTGGTTTACATTTTTGGAGAACAAAAGGACATCAAGATGATCTTGTTGTCACTCTCAGTGTGCGTTTGTGGTTTATACTGTTGCTTTATTTGCTTCAGAACCCTATTGATCAGGCTGCTTGAGTACACTTTAAAAAATGCTGCGTTAAAACAACCCAATCGCTGGGTTTGTCCATTTTCAACCCAACTTGGGTTGTTTTTAACCCAGCATTTTTTAGAGTGTATAGAAGAGGTCTTTTGTCATATATGTAAACATACAAAACGCTTTTTAGTCCAATCTAAATTCATGTTTTATTTGATGGTACATCATTTCCCAGTTAAAAGCACCTCGAACCTCTTTAACTTTAATCCAACAGTATAATAATCCAACAGTGCATAACATAACTGGCTCACACTTTATTACAAGATGATGTTGTTACACTGTAATTACACAAGTAAGTATTAGTTATTATTAATTATGATGATATTATGATTAATTATGATTTTCTTTGTAATAATATAATAATGTATAATACATTTAATATATCTAATTTAAATATAATATATTATAGTATTTATATTAATAGTTCATGCAATTATTAGTAATTAAAGTGTAATTACACAAGAATTGAGAAATATATTTAGGGTTAGTTGCTTGCAATTATGCATAACTTACTGTTATTACTATAGTAAGTACCATCTACTTCCTGTTCTATAGTGTAATGTGTGTAACTGTGTCAAGTCAAAACAAAGTGTTACCCATAACTGTATGATATACTTATGATTCATTTATTCATTAAGATTTGATTCAATGTATATTGCACATATTGAGTGATTTGCATGTGAGATGAAAATGGAAGAAGCAGAAGACGCATCTGAACATACTGTAAGTATCTCTGAACATGAGATTCTCCTCCAGTCCTCAAGAAGCATAATAGGTTTATGTATTTGTGCAATAATTGATATTACATAGCAGGTTTTCTCTTAGAAATCACATTTAACAAACATTGATTTAATACTATGGATGGCTGAGGTTTGTGTGTGAGCGAGAGTGTTTTTAGACACGGCTGGCAGCGCTCTGGATTTGTTAAGCAGCGAGGGGCCGGCGGTCCGATTGGAGCTGTGTTTACGCTCATAACAGTAGCTAATTAAGTCCTCCTGATGGAAGGCAGAGCTGATTACACCGCAGTGAGCGGCTCATCATTAACATCCTCTCAGAGTGTGGAAGCGGGTGAAAGACCTCTCCCTTTGTCTGCCTTCTTTGGCTGTAATTGTGTGTCATGTGTTAAAGGAATTAGTCAGCCGCGATCCTCAGTCCACTAATGACGCCGCACCGTCTGAGACACCAAATCACGCAAAACAAAGATGCAGCCGATGCTGATGAAGCTTACGTTCACTCTTAAAAATAAAGATTCTTTATTGGTATCGATGGTTCCATGAAGAACCTTTAACATCCATGGATTCTTTCTATTAGTGGAAATAGGTTCTTTAGGTTATTCAAATGTTCTTCACACTAATTAAGCTTTGTGAAACCGAAAATGGTTCTTCTATCAAGAAAATTACCTTTTGGAACCTTTATTTTTAAAGAGGACCTTTTATGCCCTTTTATAAAGTATTGATGTCGTTTCTGGGCTCTACTAGATATGGAAGCTTGTTTCTGCCATAAAATAAAAAAATAAAAAAGGTAATTGCAACTTTTTATCTCACAATTCTTACTTTTTTTCTCGCAATTGCAGGTTTATATCTCACAGTCAGAATTGTGAGTTATAAAGTCAGAATTGTGTGATATAAAGTCGGAATTGTGTGATATAAAGTCAGAATTGCGAGATATAAAGTCAGAATTGCGAGATATAAAGTCAGAATTGTGAGACATAAAGTCAGAATTGCGAGATATAAAGTCAGAATTGCGAGACATAAAGTCAGAATTGTGTGATATAAAGTCAGAATTGCGAGACATAAAGTCAGAATTGAGTGATATAAAGTCAGAATTGTGTAATACAAAGTCAGAATTGTGAGTTATAAAGTCAGAATTGCGTGTTATAAAGTCAGAATTGTGTGTTATAAAGTCAGAATTGCGTGTTATAAAGTCAGAATTGTGTGTTATAAAGTCAGAATTGCGAGATATAAAGTCAGTATTGCGAGATATAAAGTCAGAATTGCGAGATATAAAGTCAGAATTGCGAGACATAAAGTCAGAATTGAGTGATATAAAGTCAGAATTGTGATATAAAACTTTGCAATAATCTTTTTTATTTTTTAATTTAGTGGTGGAAACAAGCTTCCATAACCAGAACAGTTTTCCTGCTTGAATGTTGATTATTTTCCTCATATTCTCCATTGTTGCAGCTCCTCTCTTCCCAGTCTGTCAGTAACGCTCTGTTTAATTCCTGTCTCTATGAAGCCCCTCCTTCTGAAAAGCACAGTGTGCTCTGATTGGTTGGCTGGAGAAGTGTGTTGTGATTAGTCAAGCGCTTCGAGCGTGTTTGGGAAATGTCCCGCCTCTTACCATAACCGCCAGTTTCAATACTAACTCAACCAGGCCCTGCCCTTTTATTCTGCGTATGAATTATTTAAATGAGGAATATTGTGAAGAAAACTCAAGACTACAATGGAAGCGTTTCAGGGAGTTCAGAAACACTGACACTGATATAGAGAAGAACTCCTGCTGGAGGCTTTTTCATGCTCAAACAGCAACATTACACACTAAAGACAGATGAACAAGTAATAAAGCAGAATAGGTGCTCTGTTCTGTTCATGTGTGTTTAACAGTTACGCAGACACTCGTGTACAGCCACACTACACACAACTGCACTTTTCTTATAAATTTATTAGCAGTCCCTGGTGGGTTGCGGGTGGGATTATCTCATTTAACACACTTCCTAAAATCCTGCGTAAACATTTACAATTAATTTGCGCTGCCTGCAAAGCTTCTGTTTTACATAAAGCTGATCAAATGAAGTTGTTTGCCACACAATTTACAGTCAGTCTGCTGCAGCAGAAGGAAAGCAGTCTTTCTTGTGGAAATGACACAGGATAGCAGCTCTATTGGGCATTAACGCGTCTTCCTGTCCATCAGCGGCATCAGTCGGAAGAGAAAGCCCATGTACACCGGCCCCTGCGAAGGCTTTGAACCTGCCAGACGGCTCCACACCACGGCAAACAGCCCATGTGATTTGTATTATAATAATCCTTTAATTACTTCATGGCAAAATGTCTATAACACATTAAGTCATTCAGTGCAGCCGTCGAAGGGAAAGGCGGAGAGATCTTGTTTTGCATAAAGTCTTTAGCTAAGTCCCGCGACTTTGGCTTCCTCTGTTTTGATAGCTAATATATACGGCGAGGAATAATCCAGCCTACATTTCCAGGATATTTTTACAGACGCCGGCCTCTGTGAATGCGTATCATCCGCGGGGCCTTTAATGTTGCAATTTGCAGCAGCCCGTCGACACGCTAGGACACAGAATTAAGCACAATAGTGTGATTTTGCACTGCGTAAAGCGATGTTGGTGACATTACGAGTGACTGATCTGCAACACTAGACTCTTTGCACTTCACTTAAAGCCTTATATATAATGCATTATAAACATATTTTTAATGCAATGATTATGTGAGTGCATGCATTGTATGATCTTTTGAATAATTGTAACCACAGTTATAATACACCTTTAGAAATAATGCATTAAAACGCATGATAAACATGTAGAGCAGCTGATTGGAGGAAGGGCTGTGAGCATGTGACCTCTGACCTATCACTGCGTCCAAACAGAGGTTTGATAATATTCAGAAGGAAGATTATGAAAAGCATTTCATCTCGTCTGCTATTCACTATAGCAGTGGTTCTCAACATAAGTTAAGTCATGTAAATTTATTGGTAATAAAAAGTGTAAAGCATTAAGAACATTTCATTTTATAATTATTTAATGTAATTATTTTACTGCGTCACCACTCCTATAGTTTGTGTAAATAAAAAGGTTGATAATAAGCAGCTTTGTCTTTGGATATCATAAATCTATAACAAGCACTGCTGATCATCTCTGGAGAGCTTCTTCTTGACAAAAACTGTGACGGATCCAAATTACTGTGATGCTTTTAGAGTTTTTCATTTGCTGTTCATATGCATGGACGAGTGTGCATAATGAAGACCAATTACAGTGTTTCCATGGCACACAAATGCACTGGTGTCAGCTTTAATGCTCTTGTGTGTCTTGAAGAGGGCGAATCAAACACCAGCATGTCATCTTAATATTCAGAGCTTCTTTTCTGGGTTTAATTTCCACCACAGATATGCTGTTTCTGGACATTTCCAATCAATACAGCCCTTCAGCATGACATTCATGTGGAGTTCATGTGAACCGTGTCTCTGTACAGGAACATCACGCCATTATCAGACTCAGTTCAGATGACTGAAATACAACGCATAGATCATATGGACCAGGACCAGGAGCTACAAGGAGAAAAGTCTAGGGAAAAGCAGTGTAAAAAAAAATCTAAAAATAAAAAATAAGATTAAACTAAATTACTACGATTTTTTTTTTTAATTTTTAAAAATTTTATATTTAAATAAATAATACATTAATACATTAGATTAAAATAAATTGATTCAATTAAATTATTTAGATAAAAATAAATAAATAATTAATAACACACTTTAACACAATTAAAGGGGTCGTGAATTTAGAAATCAACTTTTCCTTGAGCTTTTGGTATATTAGAGTTCATCGTACTATAAGAGAATCCTGTAAGTTTCAGAACTGAAAACTTCCTTGTTAGTCCAACAAAAGCTTTTATTGACACCAGACCCAGAGAACGACTGATCCTGGAATGTGTCTATAGATAGGTGAAACTCCGCCTCCGCAGAAGAAATCAACACCTACTTCATCATTGCAATGTTAGCCCCGCCCACTGGTGTGTTAGTGAGATGATGAGGAGAGAAGAGCGATACAGGACTAAAATAACATCACCTTTCAAAGGATCCGAATGTTAGGACTATGGTTATTTATTTTCAACAATGTGAATGTCTCAGTTGAGCTTTATTTATTTGTATTCGGTACATTTCACTGTGGATTCTTTGGTAAATCAATCGCATTTCGGCGCAGGCTTTGCAAACAGACTTTTACGATATGGACTCGACAGTAATGCGACAACATGTCAGTAACTGTGTTCATTCTAATGCCTGATCTGATATTAATGATTCATGTACAGTCAGATGTTATTTGTCTCTGTGTCAGTAAATCAAACCAGTGACTAAACGCTCAACTTCACCTTGTTTCTCTTAGTAGGATGAAAACAATCTTTTATTTAAACGGTGATTAAATTATATATATAAAAAGAGATCAAAGAACGCTCCCTTTACAATCGCTGGAGCTGTCAATCAAACAGAGCGAGTTTATCAGTGACTGAGTTCTGGACTCGCACAAAAACTCCCGTTTTATTCAACAAATCTTAGTTTTATCGCATTTGCACTGTTAGTTATGATGAAAACATTCGTTAGTGTGCAGAAATTTAGATGCAATGATGAGATCACTGCTTTCATGAGCTCAACAACATGTCTGTGATCGACTACAGTGTTCATCACTGCAACCTTTCATGCCACAATCTAAATATAATGCCATAGATCTAAATGTAGTGCTATTTCACGATTAGTTAACCTTGAGAGCTGTAATAGTAATATAGTACTAAATAGTATTTAGCTATTTCATATGAAAACATGTCAGCCAATCACAGCAGTGGGCGTTTACACTGAAGTCTCACAGCAGACACGCCCCTTAAAACAGAGTGTTCAATTCAGAGGGATAAAATCAGGGTAGAAAAATGGCAAGATCCTAATTTGACTGATAGGGAACCCCTGATATCGACTACTATGATACTGTTAGGATATTCATTGGTACTTTTTTGGAGTCTGAGAGCCCTGAGATCATTTTCTATTACATGGAAAAGAGCATCCTGGATGTTTATCAAAGGTTCCTCTTTTGTGTGAAGAAAGTCAGTCAGGTTTTTCAGTGGAAAATGGCGACAGAATGATGATTTCTGCATGAACGCTGCCTTTAATTTCAGTGTGTCATGAGGAGATCGCAGCTCTGAAAGTGTCTGATCTAGAACCCTTTGTGGAAGAGAATGCAACGGATCCGGATCTGGGGATCCTTATTGAGCTCATATTTTAATTGTACTCGCGGCAGACAATAAGAAAGATTAATTTGGCCATTTTTTATTTGCGTCTGCCAAGATCTGAAATGAAATGTTAAATGTTTCATGGGCTAAGAAAAGGGCAGGATTTGTCTTTGTATTGTCCACCAGCGAGAGAGAGAGAGAGAGAGAGAGTGATGATGATGATGATGGTGATGGTGAAGGGAGAGAGGAAAAGAAAGGCAATGGAGACTGATAAGAGACAAGACAGATGAAGAGAGGAGAAAGAGGCAGAGGAAGATGGATGAAGATGTGGGCTGTCCTGTAATATCATCATCCCTCTGTCAGCCCTAATAGGCTTTTCCAGCCTCACATCACTCATACGGATCCTTCATTAGATTCGACCGCGAGAGCTGAACGTGTGTTCGGTCTGATCCTGCACCTCACCGTCGCTGTTCAGCGGATGAAATGATCACTTTAATTCTGTGTGGGTTCAAGGCCTCGCAGTCAGATTACAGAACAACAGAAACAGAGCAGAAATATAGCAATGACATTTTCATTAGCAGGAGTCTGAATAATCTCTCTCTCTCTCTCTCACACACACACACAGACACACACAGACACACACAGTTACTAGGTATCTACAGTAGGTAAGGACATACATTTACATTTATGCATTTGGCAGACGCTTTTATCCAAAGCGACTTACATTGCATTATACTATACATTTGTATCTGAGTATGTGCAATCCCTGGGATCGAACCCATGACCTTGGCATTGCTAGTGCCACGCTCTAACCACTGAGCTACAGGAAAGCTGAAGAGAAGAGATTGTTGAATAAAGTCATTATTTTTTTGTTTTTGCGCACAAAGTATCATACAGTACCTTTTAATTTTTTTTAAATGTTGGTACTTGTTTCAGAACATTCAAATGTAAAATCCCATAATGTTTGTAAAATGGAATGTTCCCTTAACCTTTGTAGAAAAAAAAAAAACAGTTTTAAAACATTTAAAACACTTGACGTTTTGAACATTCAGAGAACATTCAAAAAAAGTTTTTATTACATAAAGGGTTAGTTCACTCAAAAATGAATTTCTGTCATAAATTACTCACCGTCATGTCGTTCCACACCTGTAAGACCTTCATTCATCTTCAGAACACAAATTAAGATATTTTTGATGAAATCTGAGAGGTTTATGACTCCTCCATATACTAATCAACACTGTCAAGGTCCAGAAAGGTACTAAAGACATTGTTAAAACAGTCATGTGACTGCAGTGGTTCCACCTTGTTATGACGCGATGAGAATACTTTCTGTACGCAAAGCAAAACAAAAGTAATGACTTTATTCAACAATATCTTCTCTTCTGTTTCATTATCTTATGCAGGTGACGCAATAAGAACAGTGAAGGCTTCTGTGTTTACGTCTGAATGCCGGCTCAGTATTGGCCAAAGCTGATCATGTGATCAGCACAACGCATGCGTGTGATCAGCTGACGCAGGAGCTGGCCAATAATGAGTCGGCGTTCTGACGTAGAACCTGGAAGCGCTGGACATAAACAACGCATGAGAATGACACAGAAGAGAAGAGAGTGTTGAATAAAGTCATTCTTTTTGCACACAAAGTATTCTCGTCTCTTCATAACATCAAGGTTGATCCACTGCAGTCACATGACTGTTTTAACAATGTCTTTAGTACCTTTCTGGACCTTGAAAGTGTTGATTAGTATATGGACGAGTCATAAAGCTCTCGGATTTCATCAAAAATATCTTAATTTGTGTTCTGAAGATGAACAAAGGTCTTACGGGTGTGGAACGACATGAGGGTGAGTAATTAATGACAGAAATGTCATTTTTAGGTGAACTAACCCTTTAATGGGAACGTTTTGGTTTTTGTTAGCTGGGAAATCTATTGAAATAATGCTAGTTTTGGTCAAGGATGGCTAAAAGACACTGATCTACAATATGACTGACTTCAATTTTATCCAAATAATAAAACCAAACACCAACAAAGGGAACAAAAAAAAAAAATCCTATATGTTATATAAAATGAGGTATGGTCTTTATAATAAATAATCTTTTTATTTTAAATGAATTTCTTTTTGTTTTTGTCATTGGGAAAAGAAAGATTCATATTAAATCAAAATATAAGGTTTGAACCAAATAAGGATGATCAAAATGATCATGTTTCTCAGTGTTTTTTCAGCTTATAACAGAGCTGTTCTTCATCCTGTGCTGCTCATCATTACAATAAATCTGTTTGTGTTTCAAATAAAACTCAGCTGGAACTGAATGGGCTGATGAATGTCCACAGATGTGTAATGAAAGATGACTGGCGGAGAATCACTCACTGACGGCTCTGTGTCTGTGTGTGTGTGTGTGTGTGTACAGGTATATATGGTTTATGAGGACACAAATGTGTATAATGGCATGGGTATTACAATGTAAACATGGTTTATAAAGACACTTCCTGTGTCCTCATAAACCAAATGGCTTAAAAAAAAAACATACTAAACAGGGTTTTTTGGTTTGTGTTTTTTTTTTCTTCAAAAATGCAGAACATTTTGTGTGATGGGTACACTCTAAAAAATGCTGGGTTAAAAACAACCCAAGTTGGGTTGAAAATGGACAAACCCAGCGATTGGGTTGTTTTGACCCAGCAGTTGGGTTAAATGTTTGCCCAACCTGCTGGGTAGTTTTATTTAACCCAACAATTGTTTACAAATTACTATATGTCTGGCTTAAAATGAACCCAAAATAGGTTGGAGATTAAAAATCAGACTCATAATTACTAGAGGCAACAATAATAATCAAAAAGATGAGCATTTATTAATAAGCAATTTAATAAATGTTTATTGTTTAAATATTATTCAAAGAAAGTATTAATAAATGTTTGTTTATTAAACATATTAATAAATCTTAATTTCCAACATATTTTGGGTTCATTTTAAGCAAGAAATACAGTAATTTTTAAACAATATTTGGGTTAAATAAAACTACCCAGCAGGTTGGGCAAACATTTAACCCAGCCGCTGGGTTAAAACAACCCAATCGCTGGGTTTGTCCATTTTCAACCCAACTTGGGTTGTTTTTAACCCAGCATTTTTTAGAGTGTAGGTTTAGGGTTAGTGTAGGGGGATAGAATATACAGTTTGTACAGTATAAAAACCATTACATCTTTGGTGTGTGTGTGTGTGTGTGTGAGTGAGAGAGAGAGAGAGTGAGTGTGTCAGTAAGTGTGTATGTGTACAGGAGGCTTGAGGTGTGTCTCTGCAGGAGATACAGTAACGTGTGCTGCAGAGAACAGACGTCTGTCATCAGGCCGCCTGCTACCGTGATGTCAAAGACAGACAGGCAGAAACGGAGGCATGGCAGCTGGCGGAGCCATCAGGAAACACGCCGGCAACAGTGTCAACATCCACTAACCCGTCAACACCAGCAGCAGCAAACAAGCGCAGCAGCTGTGACGGCCCGTGTGTTTGTGTGCTCATTCATTAGGTGTGTGTTCACCTGAATGCGGCCGTCACAGAGGCGCTGAAAGCAGCCGCGCGCTCGCATGTTCAATGAGGCCAAACAGCTGAGGGCGGCAGGTGAAAACCGACACATTCAAAAGAGTTACTCTGTTTACCGCACTTATCACTCTTATGATTGTTACTGCAACAATAACAGCAAAATCCACACAGACCGCAGGACAATGGATATAAATAGTGCAAATGTTGAGCCGCACAAAGAGACGAGCAGATGCAAATCTTAAGAGAGTCACGCCACACTGAAATATAGCAAAGCCATTAAACCAACCTGCAAACATCCTTTTGTCTGGTGGGTCAGCTGAAACTGAAGTGTAAGTGTTGAACTCACGATCCATGAGAGGGTCACAAAACAGGGCTGTAACCATGACTCAAACATTGTTATCTGAACAATTATTTTTTATTTAAGGAGAGTCACTGCAGACAAAAGCATCGTTTCTTCATGCACGGGTCAGGTTTGAGATTTTGGCCTATTTGGCTTTTCATAACGTGACTACCCTGACAGCAACATAGTGTCAGCCCAGATCTGGCCCACATCTGGTCCGTGTGTAATCCACATGTACCATATGTGGGCCGGATCTGGGCCACACTATGTTGCTGTCTGGGTAGTGGAAAGAAAATACGCATCAAGTGTTTAGTCAGAAATCTCCACTTCTTTATCTTTATATCTATATCTATAACATTTTATTCCTAAAAACATGGTGCAAATGTATTTTTTTCAGTCTGTTGAAAGTATTTTCTGATTTATGGAGTGATAAAAAGAGAAATCCAGAATCCCCATGCTAAAGCTTTTAATGTCAGCAAAATCAATCAATTATGAACCTGGATTTATCAAACGTTCAGATTACTGCTCTGGAAATGTATGCAAATTAGTGCATATTTAAACATAACATTTCAGAAAACTTGTAAAAACAATTCTCAGTAGCACTTTATTTTACTGTCCTGTTCCCCATGTACACACAATGTAGTTATTACAGTAATTACAGTAACTGGGTAATAACTAGGTACTGACCCTAAACCTAACCTTAACCCCTGTTGTTCCCTTATATTACCCAGTGTTTTCTTAGGTAAGTGCACTGTAAGTACATGCAAGTATGCATACTGTAAAATAAAGTGCAACCCAATTCTCTTAATGTACTGTGATGAATCAGCTGGGAAAAGTATGATGAAATATATTAGTTCACATTTTTCACCTGTAGTTTCTTGCCTTAAAGGAGTTAAATATTTAATATAAGGGAATACAGAAAAAGAAAGAACAGAAAAATAACTTGAATTTAATAAATGTGAATATTTGCACACATTCACTCCTAATCATATGCCAAAAAAAAAACAGGTTTCTTGTCTCATCTTGTCTTAATTACATGAATGATGTGAATGATATTCATTTCAAAATAGAGAGAGCTCAGAGAAAAACATTGAGTAGTTTGTTTGCATAACTGGATATTGCTGGTGGTTTAACATTTCTGTCATATAAAACGGTTGCTGTGTTTTAAATGTTTAGTTCGCACACTTTCACTGTTAAAACTGAAGCTGGAATTCATGATCATCTGTGAAGCCCCGCCTTCTTTGACATGATTGGCCATCGCAATCATCTTGACATTGACAATGCTGAGCAAATATATCAAAAACACTTTTGTTTTTTAACAAATGCTTAGTAAAAGGTGCATCTGAAGGTTCAGAATCCTCAGGAGGTCCAGCTGAATATGAGCCGCTTTATTTGATATCTTTCTTTTCATTTATATGTTATCTTCATTTATTGATCTTTGGTAAAATGACTGAATAATGATCTGTCCTCCTGTGCTACAGTAGAGAAGATTTAAACAATTTCCAGGAAAGGTCTTTCTTTTTTTTTTCTTTTTTTTTGGAATGAGTCGAAATTACAATCTGACGCTTGTGTGCGTTTGTAATTAAAATTGTAATTAAATGGTGTTAATTAAAATTGCTCGATCATTATTTTATATAAAACATGCCATTTATACGGAAGCTCATTTCTGCCAAATAAGAAAAAATCATGCTTTGGTAAATCATAATAATGACAGCCTAATGAAGTCCTAATTATGAGATAATATGCCATAAAAATTTGAAATTAAGACATAATCATGACATACTAAGTAAAAATGTATAATTTTATGTCATAGTTATGACACAAAAAGTTGAAATTATGAGATAAAAAGTCAAAATTGTCTTTTTTGTCTAACTTTGTCATAATTTTGACTTTTTATGTCATAAATTCGACTTTTCATCTCATAATTGTGATTTAAGTATGTCATAATTATGATTTACCAAAGAGAGATTTTTGTGGCCTTCAATACATTTGCTTTTGAAAACATGTCAGATTACTATATTAGGACGCAAAGTAAAACCGGTGTGTTTGTTTAGTCTGAGCCGCGACCCAGGCACCGTCTAGACCTTGACCTCTCATTTAGTCCGAACACAAGATGGGAGCCACAGTGACTGATTATGAAGGAGCAGTGATATCAGCTCGGGTCAACACCACACCCCTCGGGTCAACCAATCAAGAGCCGGCGTTCTCACACTTCCCCTGACCTCCTGCGCAAACAAACCGCCTGTCAACGCTCCACCAACAGGTACGAGTGAGGAGTGATGCTACGCAAATGTCCCTCACCGCTTCCTTCTCAAACGAGCAAGATCTAATGCAGCAACAGTGTAGATGCAACACATCCAGTTAGATCCTTGCATCTTGTGAGAAATCCACAAAAATAAAAGTTCCTAAAGAGGGTTTTTCAGCAACGCCACAGAACATTTCAGGTTCCCCAAACAACCTTTTAGTGAACAGTTCCTAAAAGAAACACTTAAAGGATTAGTTCACTTCAGAATTAAAATTTCCTGATAATTTTCACACCCCCATGTCATCCAAGATGTTCATGTCTTTCTTTCTTCAGTTGAAAAGAAATGAAGGTTTTTGAGGAAAAGATTCCAGGATTTTTCTCCATATAGTGGACTTCACTGGGGTTCAACGGGTTGAAGGTCCAAATGTCAGTTTCAGTGCAGCTTCAAAGAGCTCTACATGATCCCAGACGAGGAACAAGGGTCTTATCTAGAAAAACCATCATTCATTTTCTAAAGAAAATAAAATTATATACTTTTTGTGGTTAAATGCTCGTCTTGCACTGCTCTGTGATGCTCCAAGCATTACGCAATCATGTTGGAAAGGTCATGCGTGACGTAGGCGGAAGCACCACGGTAGGGCGAAAAATTCCATCTCATTTTCTCCTCCAACTTCAAAATCGTCCGACATCGTTGTTTTACCTTTTTTTGTAAAGTGCGTTTGACTTAGTCTTTGCACGTTCACTTTGTAGACGCTGGATCGGTACTTCTGCCTACGTCACGTGTGACCTTTCCAACATGATTACGTAATGCTTAACGCATCACAGAGCAGTGCAAGACGAGCATTTGTGGTTAAAAAGTACATAATTTAATTTTTTTTAGAAAATGACTGATAGTTTCTCTAGATAAGACTCTTATTCCTCGTCTGGGATCATGTAGAGCTCTTTGAAGCTGCACTGAAACTGACATTTGGACCTTCAACCCGTTGAACCCCAGTGAAGTCCACTATATGGAGAAAAATCCTGGAATGTTTTCCCCAAAAACCTTCATTTCTTTTCGCCTGGATCTGTGGTTATCTACACTTGGTATCTATCTTGGTATCTACACAATCAGCTCTGTTGGTAATGAAGCTTCCAGTGCACACATAAAAACACAACATCAAGACACATAATAATATAATTAAAGAATAAAAGACACATAAGGTAAAGTCAGAAGGGACGGATTATGAACATATTTGAACAGATAATATGAATAAATAGGAGTGAATTTACTCGCTCTACATAAAGTCTTTCAGCTGCTGGACTGATGAAGGTCAGTGTTCATTAAGAGAACAAATATCAATGAGATTACTTCACAATCTCTGGAAATACTCTCCAATTATATTAGTAGCGGAAGTCAGAGGAGATCTGGAAGAAGCCTATGCAAACATCTGTGATGATCATTGGTTTCGTGGAATGGCATACGAGCAAGTGGACGCATGTGCTGTCAGTGACCTCCAGACTTCATCTGCAGCGCTCAAGCCTGATTGGCAGGTTAATTTGTGATGCTATAAGCTGATACTCTTAATGCTCTTTGCTGCAGATAAGACTTCTTAATATGAAGACTGTCATAATTCTTCCGCTTCTTCTCCGAGAGCTCATCAATCGAGTGGACATACGTCAAGCCAAACTGCCAGTGGATGATGTGATTTTGGAGGATGACTTTTCTCCTTCATTGCATGTTTTCGCTGATGAGTTTACAGTAAGACGGTCCCGTTCCCGTCAGGCAGTGCTGTCCTCCCGCCGTCAGCTGTTTCCTGTGCAAATTAACACACTCAGTGGTGAACTGGATTCCAATTTAGATCTAGAGCGGAGTGTGCAAATTAGCCATGTTTTTTAATTAAGCGCATCTCTCGGCATTAGCAAGAGCACCATTGTTCGGCATAGCGCAGGTGCAAATTTATTCTCGCTGGAAGCCAGGCGATGTCCGTCCTGCGGACGCAGCCTAATCAGACCCCAGCGGGGGGAGCGTCACACTGTGAGCTTCTGCTGAGAGCGGCCAGAAATTATTCCTCATTTGAGGATCTGCTTTATAACAGTTCCATTAAAAGTTGCCACCGTGCAGACGAGCGAGGCGCCTGATGAAGAGCGATCTCACCCGCCGGACGACTGACAGACAGACCCACTCCATTATTTGTTAATGACTGGAGGTGAGCGGCGGAAGACTCTGGTGTGTTTGTGTGTTTTGTACGTGTCGCTGAGCTCTGAGCTGTCGTCGCCTTCAGATGCCTCGAGTCTCTGATCATGTGAGCGAGGAAAAGAGGAAGGCCGTAATTATAGATCGGACGCACAAAGCTTCCTGCCGTTGAGATCTGATGGTCGGCCGTAAAGCATCCCGTGTGAGCTGACGTGTGCTTGAACGACTTCAGTCTCATACGTAAAGAAAGCCAAAAGCGTCTGTGTTCATTCATGCCTTGATCCACTTCAATCACTGTTAGAAGAAACGCTTCTGTGTGGATGGAACCGTAAAGGCTTCATATATAGAACCTTACAGGGTTCCTATTATGGCATTGTTTTAATTCACTCATTTTGTTTTAATTCGTTTTTTATTTTAATTAAATTTTATGAATTAAGCAGCTTGCAAACATACTTTATCACTAGAAATATGAAAATAACCCTTTAATCATGAAAGTATTATGCAATCATTTAAACATTTCTCCTTATATAGAACCTTTTTGACATGAAGGGTTCTTTAAAATTGAGTTGTGAACACTAGAGTTACATAGCTAGAGATCAAGATTGTCACGTGTTGCATTGAAAGAAGTCAGGTTCTTCGTACAGGTTTCATGATGTATTCTCATCTTTCTGTCATTATTTTAGTAAAACTTTACAATAAAGTTTCATTTGTTAACATTAGTTAACATTACTTAATAATGAACAATTATTCATTATTAGTTCATTTCAGAATTAAAATGTCCTGATAATTTACTCACCCCAATGTCATCCAAGATGTTCATGTCTTTCTTTCTTCAGAGGAAAAGAAATGAAGGTTTTTGAGCAAAACATTCCAGGATCTTTCTCCATATAGTGGACTTCACTGGGGTTCAACGGGTTGAAGGTCCAAATGTCAGTTTCAGTGCAGCTTCAAAGAGCTCTACATGATCCCAGATGAGGAATAAGAGTCTTGTCTAGCAGTCATTTTCTAAAGAAAATAAAAATTAGAAACTTTTTAACCACAAATGCTCATCTTGCACTGCTCTGCGATGAGCCACGCATTACGTAATCATGTTGGAAAGGTCACGCATGACGTAGGCGGAAGTACTGATCCAGTGTTTGCAAAGCAAACGTGCAAAAACTTAGTCAAACGGCCTTTACAAAAATAAATAAATAAAAGGTAAAACATCGATGTCGGACGATTTTGAAAGTTGGAGGAGAAAATGAGATGGAGTTTTTCGCCATACCGCGGTACTTCTGATTACGTAATGCATGGAGCATCACAGAGCAGTGCAAGATGAGCATTTCTCTAGATAAGACTCTTATTCCTCGTCTGGGATCATGTAGAGCTCTTTGAAGCTGCACTGAAACTGACATTTGGACCTTCAACCCGTTGAACCCCAGTGAAGTCCACTATATGGAGAAAAATCCTGGAGTGTTTTCCTCAAAAACCTTCATTTCTGTTCGACTGAAGAAAAAAAAAACATAATTATCTTGACATGGGGGCAAATTCTCAGGAAATTGTAATTCTGAAGTGAACTAATCCTTTAAATTTTAGTTAATGTTAATTTGCTAATACACTGTGAAAATCAAACGTTGTATCTGTTAATAAAATTTAATGGACTTGAACTAACAATGAACAGTTGTATTTTTAATGAACTAATGTTGACAGAGTCATAAATTCTGTAGCAAACGTTTGGTTCGTTGTTAGTTAATATTAGTTAACTAATGGGATCTTATTTTAAAGTATTACATTAATTTAATTGCTTGTTTAGTGATGATAATGGTGGCTAGTTATCAAGTTACCACAGTTTTAGGAACAATATCTGTAAACTATATGATTACCCTGGGAATCATTTATTTTAAGCTTTTGCCAGATCTGTCTGCATTAATCTAGTCCAAAATCTACTGCTGAGAAAGGTATGACTGTGTTTGGCCAAACAATCCAATCAGAACTTGTACAGTTGTGAAGAAACAGAAGCAGTGTCAGATATTTTCTTCTGTATGGTGATGTTCAGCCGACTGTCTCTGATTAAAATGGTTCTAATCAAAAGGTTGTTGATTGGATGGAGGCGGATCTGAATGTGAGATTTTTTATTAAATTATGAGGTCAAAACAAATGTTAAAAAAATATGCATGCATAAAAGAATGGTTCACAATAAGATCAATGACATCTGAATTTACGTTTCATGCCAACCTCACATTATTCATTTTATTCAACCTCAGAAACAGTTTCAACTCTGTTCTGGCTTCCAGGGGATAAATTCACCCATAATGCCTCAGTAACTCAGCCGTCGGCGTCTCTCTGAGAGCTCAACCATCTCCTGTGATACCAAGCCTCTGATCGTTTGCATCTAAAGAAATTCACATATGTGTCGTTCCGTCGATCGAAGGCATCAGCGCATTGGCCGTGTAATCTATAACCGGCATGCCAGAAGCTTAACAATACGCCGTATGTTCTACACAGGCCTATATTTTATCCTGAAACCCATTTACATCCTGTTAACCATTTCTCAGGGCAGATTAGCGGCTGGTAGAAGGCAGAGCATTTCCCCAGAGAGAGAGGCTTTGCTGCTGATAAGGCCGGTTATAGGAAAGCGGGATTAGTACATCTGACCAGGGCAAAAACGCCTCTGATTATTCCTGAAAAACGGCTCTATCCTGTCAGCCGCCGCTTGATTAAACACACACGAGGACAGTGAGGCACAGCCGCAGGAGATAACTGGCATTATTTATGCGGGTGGATGGTGGGTAGGGATTGGTGAGGGTACAGTACTGCCGGATCCCGGGGGGTTCGATTCCGATCACATGGACGGATGCTTTATCGCCCCCCACCGCGCTCTATCTCTCGTTCTCGCAGCCACTGCGGCCTGTGAGCGACGGAGGACGATGGAGATGTGGAGGGATACGCACCTTATCTTCTGGAGGAAGGATCTGATTTGAAACATGAAGACGGCACAATCCTGCTCACTGATGCTACAAACACAGAAATCCGGTCTGTCACATTTGTTGGGGTGTGCACCAGGGTTATTATCATTAACTAAAACTGTTTAAAATATTTCTGTTCATTGAAATAAAGATAAAATGATGATGATATCAGGCATAATTATGATAATCTTTTTTCACACATTTTTCAGAGATTTTCAGATCCGTATCCGTTTATGGTTTCAACTGAAGAGATATTGTATTAAACATAATACATTAATAACACAGCAATATTGTGTGTATTTAACAAACCAATGAAAAAAATTACATAAATTCATGTAAAAACTAACAAATATATAAAATATTGCAAATGCAATTGAACTTCATACAAGTTTAATGTCTTTGATATCAGAACATGAGGATGTAATTCCATCATAGATCTCTACAACCTGCCAATGTAAAACTGTGGAAACCCAACTCAGATTATGTAGAAAACACTCACACTCCCTCCAGTGTACCAGAGTATGTCAATTTACCCTTATAAGCTGAAAATTATGATTATGTACATATTTGGATGGATATTTCTACCATAGCTCTCCTCTGAGAAAACCTAGAGATCAGGTGTTTTCAATCATCTGAAATGAGCAGTGTTGGGGGTAACGCATTACAAGTAACAATGTAATCAGATTACTTTTTGATGTAACGTGTAAAGTAACGCATTACAAGTAACATGCATTATGTAATCAGATTACTTTTTGATGTAACGAGTAAAGTAACGCATTACAAGTAACATGCATTATGTAATCAGATTACTTTTTGATGTAACGAGTAAAGTAATGCATTACAAGTAACATGCATTATGTAATCAGATTACTTTTTGATGTAACGTGTAAAGTAACGCATTACTAGTGATGAGCATTATGTAATCAGATTACTTTTTGATGTAACGAGTAAAGTAACGCATTACAAGTAACATGCATTATGTAATCAGATTACTTTTTGATATAACGTGTAAAGTAACGCATTACAAGTAACATGCATTACGTAATCAGATTACTTTTTTGATGTAACGTGTAAAGTAACACATTACTAGTGACGAGCAATATGTAATCAGATTACGTTGTGATGTAACGAGTAAAGTAACGCATTACAAGTAACATGCATTATGCAATCAGATTACTTTTTTGATGTAACGTGTAAAGTAACGCATTACTAGTGACAAGCATTATGTAATCAGATTACTTTTTGATGTAACGTGTAAAGTAACGCATTACTAGTGATGAGCATTATGTAATCAGATTACTTTTTGATGTAAGGAGTAAAGTAACACGTTACTAGTGACGAGCAATATGTAATCAGATTATGTTGTGATGTAACGAGTAAAGTAACGCATTACAAGTAACATGCATTATGCAATCAGATTACTTTTTTGATGTAACGTGTAAAGTAACGCATTACTAGTGACAAGCATTATGTAATCAGATTACTTTTTGATGTAACGTGTAAAGTAACGCATTACTAGTGACAAGCATTATGTAATCAGATTACGTTGTGATGTAACGAGTAAAGTAACGCATTACAAGTAACGTGCATTACGTAATCAGATTACTTTTTTGATGTAACGTGTAAAGTAACACATTACTAGTGACGAGCAATATGTAATCAGATTACGTTGTGATGTAACGTGTAAAGTAACGCATTACTAGTGACAAGCATTATGTAATCAGATTACTTTTTGATGTAACGTGTAAAGTAACGCATTACTAGTGATGAGCATTATGTAATCAGATTACTTTTTGATGTAAGGAGTAAAGTAACACGTTAAAAGTAACATGCATTACGTAATCAGATTACTTTTTGATGTAACGAGTAAAGTAATGCATTACAAGTAACGTACACTGCGTAATCATCATCTTGGTTTGGAGGAAAAATATCTACATACAACAGCTTGTCACTTGGTGGCAATGTAAAGGATGATGCACTAGGGTCCACTGTAGAGGTTGATGTGCAACTATGCCTTCAAAACCCATGCATATGCAAGAAGATCCTGCTGAAACTGAAAATAAATAAAAATAAATCACAAAGGCCTGAGTGTAAAATAGCTGATCTTAACTTAGCTGCAGTCTGTTATCACACCACTGCACACGAGCTGCTGGGAAGCTGGAAGACCTCCGTCAACGGCAGCAGGATGGAGGGCAGATGCTGGTAATGGGACAAGGCCATACCTAGCCCTTCAGATCTTCACAGAGCCGTTCCTCAGAGAGAAGCACATCCTCCACAGGACTGTACCTGAGCGCCGGAGCCTAAATCACACTGGAGCCCAGGGACCAAAACTTTAGAGTACTCCACATTCTGTGTTGTAGCGTGTTTCCGTTCCTTGTTTTCTGACAAAGTATACTACTTTGTGCTGGTTGGTAGGGTTGGGAAAACATACTAAACCTACTGAAAATCATTAAACATGATGATTTATGACTCGTCCCACAGATGGGACCCAAGAATATCACAAAGAGGCTGCAAGACTCTTTTCACCGCAGAACACCCTAACAACCACTTAGAAGTGTTGTAGCAACCCCCAAAAGACACGAGCAACTGCATAGCAACACTGATAACGGCACTGAATTTCTTAAAAACCACACAGTAATGCCTTACTAGGACATCCCTAAAAATCACTTAATAACACCCTAGTAACCACTCAGAACACTCTAGCAACTAAACAGCAATGTCCTAGCAACCCCAAGAACACCCTAGCAACTGCATAGCAAAACACTGATAACGGCACTGAATTTCTTAAAAACCACACAGTAATGCCCTACCAGGACCACCCTACAAGTCACTTAACAACGCCCAAGTAACCACCCAGAACACTAGCAACCATATAACAATGTCCTAGCAACCCTCAGAACACTCATAGCAACACGGTGATATCTGTTGAGAATCCCTTGGTAAAAACAGTCATGCCCTGGTTACCACCTAGAACAACCACTTAGCAACACCCTAGCGACTGCATACTCGTCATAGCTAAGAATTCCTTATAAACCACCCAGAGCCCCCTAGCAACTCCATAGCATTGCACTGATAACTGCTCAGAATACCTTAGCAAACATCTAGCAACACCCGAGTAACCAACTAAACACCCATTAGCATTTCACTTGTAACCACCCAGAACACCCTAAAAACCCTTTTAGAAACGTCCTAGAAACCACCCAGAACACCCTAATAACTACTTAGCAACATCCTAGCAACTACCCATAGCTCTCTAGCAATCACGTAGCAACACTGTAGCAACACCCCAGAATACCCAAACAAGTGAATAGCAACACGCTGATAACTGCTTAAAACTGCTTAAGAGTGATTGCAACCACATAGCAATGCCCTACCAACCCTCAGAACACAACAGCAACTGCATAGCAACAGAGTGATAACTGGTTAGAATTTCTTAGCAACCACATAGCAATGTTGTACCAACCCCCAGAACACCCTACTAATTACATGCTGATCACTGTTGAGAAATCCTTAGATTGGAAACCACCTAGAAAACTGTACAAACTTAGCAACACCCTAGCAACTACATAGCAACACACTGGTAATAGCTCAGGATTTCTTAGAAACCACCCAGAACACCCTAGCAACCACAGCATGATGCTGATAAGTACTCGGAATTCCTTTGCAACCACATAGTAACACCCTAGTAACGACCCAGAACACCCTAACAACCACTTAGCAACACACTAGCAACCACCCAGAACACTCTAACATGTGGCAGGAAGCACAACTCCTGTTGTAAAGATGGTGTTTTGTGATTCTCAGAACTGAGTAATGAATGAGGCTGATTGACATTGTTAATGACCACAGGAGCACCTTCTCAGCAGTTTGAATGCTGGGAACTCAAGAAGCCCTTGTCATCCGGGATTGTGACTTTCAGCACTTGTTGTCGTGCACAGACAAATCTAGAGCCTCCGTGTGAACGTAAGGAAACTTCTGTCGAGAGCTCAAATTCAGTAAAGCAGGGTTATTTTTTAAATGGCTTTTTTTGTTCATAAATCCATTTTAAATAGTCACATTTTCTCTCCAGCTAATAGGATCATGCTGGAGGTAATCTCTGCAAATCTGACAGAAGAAAAGAAGTTCTGGCCTTCATCTCCTTCCTCACGATAAGTGAACAAATTCAAGAGATTTCCTGTGGGAGAGAAGAGGACGAGGCACGGCAGACAAAGCCTGGAAACATGGAGGCTGGAGCGAGGGAATCGGAATATACTTACACATAAACACACACATTAATAAAAGACAAAATAACACACATTAAACATGGCCATTTGTTGGAGAATCCTAGTTGTATCATCTATTTTTCAGTCTCTCTGTGACCTGTGCTGTTTGTTGAAGCGAATGAAGCACTTTTGGCTAAATTGCAGCATGTTTGCAGTGAAGTACAGTAGCGGCACATCGCTGCTCACGGGCGGCTGTCATTCACTCGCCTCAGCGGCCCTGCAAACCCCTCATTGTCAAATCACCGCGTGACAGCTTGTTCAGAGTGAAACGACCGCTGTTTATCCACCCAAACAAACAAATAGCCTGTATTTCTTCAGATTCATCAAATGGAGTGTGAAAGATTCAACCTGCCGATAATGGAGCGCAGGGATGCAAGTCAAATTCAGACTGATGTAAAGAGAACACTGCAGAAAAATGATTTTCTTACTTACTATCCCAATACAAACACCTAAACGTTCTTAAATCAAGATACACTTACTTGAGAAGCACTATGACCTAGTCTTGCTTTCTGACAAAATGAGTTTGTGCTTAAAACAAGAACAAATATTATTTCCTAAATGCATTTATTTATACCAACAAAATCAGCTTTTTAAGGTAGCAATCGCAGGCTACCGCTTTTTAGAGTGCACTTTCCCAACTATAGATCTGATCATATTAAAAACTAAGAACAGATTTCAGCACAGTTCTTCTCTGCTTCAGATTTTCTTCAGATGGTAGCATCTCAGGTACGGTTTTTGATGGACTGTCAGGTCGGATCAGACGTCCTACAGTATCAATACCGCGATGGCTGAGGATCCACACACTCTTACATTTCCTGAAGTCTAAAGGCAATCGAGCAGATGAGCGTCTCAGGACTGACACTCCAGTCACTTCAAGAATCGCTTTCAAGAGCAGCTGACAGCAGCGACGCCTGAGCCATAATAAACAGCATCAAACAGCTTTGGGTATTCCTGCTTTTGAATGAAAATTCAAATGGATGGTGATCTAAAGCCCACGGACAGCCACATTCTCCTTTAGAAAGAAGAGGGGTTTTGTTTGTTTTTCTCTTTAGTAAAAGAAAGTAGGTCTGTTTTTCACACAGTTTCCATCTGAGTTTATGTTAGTCTACCAAAACCATAGTTTATTTGGAAAAACCGTTTCAAAAGATGCCAAGAAATATTAGTCTAGTTCGTTAGGCAGATGCTTTTATCAAATGTATTCATTAGTATATTGTAGGGCTGTCAATAGATTAATTTTTTTTAATCGCGATTAATCGAACACTTATCGTGAAATTAAGCTTACACCATTTATCTTGTTTAACACGTCCATTTTGCCTATATCAAGCAAAGTAAACCATCAGATTGAAGTGTGATTTTCACAAAACTGTATTTTTCAGCTTTTTTCAAGGTAAATTTAGGCATCTTTCCAAAAACGGACATTTGCAGACTCCAAAAGGACACCAAATAACCAAATGATATGATTCCATATAATTCATACATTTATGTACACCAAAGTACCCATTAACAAAAAAAAAATCACAGCAAAAACCGTTTCAGAATTCACAGTGTATAGTAAGTGCAACAGCAAAGAGCTTGTTTATATTTTAGACAAGTCAAGTTGCGATACTGAACAGGACCACATGGAGATGCCAAAAAAACCTAAACCAACCGCCTTGACCTGCATATATACTAAAGTACACAGCAACATACACAGTACAAATCCAAACATTATCCTGAATGTGTGTGAAAATGTACTGAAATGTGTCTGTGCATAAATACAATGTGCGATCAGAGCGTCGAGAGCGCTCATACATGATTTGTTTGCCCATCAATATAACAGACTCACGCGTGCTTCTGTACGTCACCGCAATCCTCTTTACTTTGATTGCAATCCTCATCCATCAACACTTTCATAGCGAGACGCTGGTTTGCTTTATCCAGCTGAGAAACATAGTTTGCATATAATCTGGCCATACAGCGGTGGAATGTTTCGACGAGTTCGTGTTTTAAAGCGAAATGAATAATTCTCTTTGTCATCTCTGATATAATCAGCATGGACTTTTAAGAGCATCTAACTGTGTGACGTAAATCACGTTAATGACACAATTTCACATGCTTCAGTAATTTTTTTGCATTAAATGCATAAAATTATTTTAACGAGTAAAGGACTTTTAATTAATCGCATGCATTAACGTGTTAACGTTGACAGCCCTAGTATACTGCCAATTTTTCTCTGCAAAGGTGGCACAGAAGCGCTTCTGAAGTGGTCTCTACACAGACTGTTTAATGCTGCTCAGAGGTGACATAAATGCATTTATACAGCAATTACAAATTTGATATAGGGCCTGAGGTTGGTCAGGGATAGTTCACCCAAAAATGAAAATTCAATCATCATTTACTTCCCCTCAAGTTGTTCCAAACCTGTATACATTTCTTTGTTCTGCTTAACACATTTGGAAGATATTTAAAAGAACGATTGTAACCAAGCAGGACTCGCCCTCCATTGACTACCATAGAATTTTTTTTTTCCTACTATGATAGTCAATGGGGGGTCTGCTTGGTAAAGTGATTACTTTTTTCAAGTAATGGATTACTTTTACATTTATGTAATGAATAAAAACAGTGAAGTGCAAACACAGAATATTACGTGAACCTGCAATAATTAAATATGTTAAATTACAATGTCATTGCTGCTGATCTTCGATGGTCCAATTCAACTACACCAATAAGCAAAAATGACTGGAAGGTTTGTTTGAGCTGTGCCCTCTACTGTACAGATGTGAATTTGTGTTTCCTTCAGCCTGAGGCTAAAGCCCAAAGTATACTTCACTTTTTACGCATATGCGAGGGTCAGTAATGTGCGCGTGACGTGGATTTCGTACAGTGTGTGTGATGCGAATTTTGTCACACACGTCGCACATATGCATTTAATTTCTTTTGCAGTTTTTATTTGTTCCACAAGGTGGCATCTAATAACGGTTGATCACAACTAATCATATATTGTATATATATTGCAGTATATTACTATATCACACTACTAAAAAAAAAGGTTCCAAAAGGGGGTTATGGCTTAATTTTGTTCATAACTTTAATGCCCTTGATTTCCATTCATTTCCAGTCACCGCGCTGCACTGGAACTTGCAGAAGTCTGAATGTGTTCAGCGATTTACTCGACCAACAGTTTATGCACAAGCTCCCCCACAAAGGGCACTTGACTCACCGTACAGGCCCTTTTATGGATTGTGCTTCTTTTTTGTGCATCTCTTGACATCACATCTGATGACTCTTATTTGAAATGATGCACCCACTGCTTCTCGGTTAGAGGCAGACACTTATTTTGACATCTAATTTGGTGGCGGTGCTTGTGAAACCCCTGGAAGCCTGACCCGTGGTTTGTGTTGCGCACCGAGGGCAGGGTTCACGTGCGAGGGGGTTTTGTTTGTGTGCTTACTTAAAGCCTCTTCATCAGAGACTAAAGCTTCAGACAATAAAAAACTGACTGGAGGAGGAGGAGAGGGGGGAGAGAAGAAGAAAATGCCAACCTTGGGGTGATTACTGGATCAGCGTGCTTTTGTACAATTACCATCACTTTGAATTTTAAATGGCGGCTTAAAGGGCAGCGGAGCAGCTTGGAAAATTAGGCTGGAGTCTAATTAGTGCACTCCAACATGACAAGCACTGCGCTTTCAGCCCGAGTAAACCGCCCAGTCAGGCAAGAGCGAGCGACTGTGGCGCTGGAGAGCCTGGCACGCCACCCGACTACACATCACTCTCTCTTCAGCTGTCAGAACATCACGCCGGCTCTTAGGCCCCGTGTGAAGCACGTAAACCACCGTCGTGAGCGCTGCAACCACATGTTGACGCAGCTTTCTGACCGGACAAGATTTAATTCAATTTCTACAAAATGGGGAGACAATCAGACTGGATTTAATTAACCTAAATCATCTCTTTGTAGTTGATGACAAAGAGCTCTGGGAGAGGACGGCTGATGGTCTATTGTTCTGAGAGCTTCACATGAGCGGCTCATTTGACTGGTGCTGCCGTGCGAAGAGCTGTCAATGAAGCACAGAGGGTGAACGGCTCACCATTTGATGAAGCCATTTTATAATTGCATGGAAACTGTCAGGACAGAGACGGTTCTGATCTCCGTGGGCAACATTGTTCACTTGCAGCACAAAGGCATGACGGACTATCTTGATAGTCTGGATTATGTAGGTTTAAAATGCTGCCGATCAGCATGTGCCATATATTTATATGGTCAGAAATTCACATTTGAATTCCTACACTAACGGTTTAAGGGTTAAAATGAACACAGGCTCTTTAGAAAAACATACCTCTACTTACATTTTTGCAAAACTCAAAAAGCATACAGTACCTATACATACAAATTACTGCAGTTTCCAGCTGAAACAGCAACAGCAACATCTTGCATTCTGTTTCACACAAAATTATGATTACATGGGCAGATTATTGATTAATAAGGACTTTTTTTGTGGAGTTCCTTGCTCATTTGATGTCTGACATGGTAAACTTGCTTGTTCACTCACCTGATACAGCAGTGCACTTGTGAAGTGAAGAGCTCAACGACTTGTAGAAACTGCTAAAATGGCATGGTTGCTTCAGCAAATGTGTTTTTATGTCACGTTTGCTTTTGTTAACACTATCAGTCAGGTTTAGTGTATGCGGTATGTTATTTTCAAATGCAATAAAGCATTAACCTTTTAGCACTCACCCTTTGCTGGGAGTTTGATTAACAGGCCATCTGACCAATCATGACGTTGAATCCATCAATTTGTCCGACAAATAAACCAGACAGGAGAGTAAATACGTCGGTGGATTTGAACTTAAAAAATGGTGTGTATAGATGTCTTTCTGCAGCTGAAACAACATACCTTCTAATGTTAATTCATGTTTATTACTAGTAGGAAGAGATGATTGGTTCATGTGCCACTTGAACTGAGACTTAACATCATATAATATTGCTTTGGTTTAATAATGGCTTAATTTAATAATTAATAAACTTGCATCTTAAAGTCCAAAGTATACTACACTTTTTATGCATGTGGCGTGAATTTCATCACCAAAAGAGCACGCGCACTGCCGAATTTTTGTACTTTGTACGTGCAGGTCACGCATGTGCATAACATTTTTTTGCAGTAATCAGTTTATCCACAAGGTGGCAACCGTGAGGTAGTCGAAGAAAAACTGCAAAAACAGAACAGACCAGAACACATGCGAGCTACAGCGACAATGGAGGCCTACATAGACGAGAGATTGTGTGAAAAGGTTGGAAAGTACCTTAATTTCTAGCATGAAAGCATTTTACACGTAAAAAACGAAGTATACCCAGGGCTTTACACACACAAGTTAAGGCGGCTCTGTGCCTGCTTAATATTCAGTGTAAAGATGCAATGCTACATAAAAGCCAGACTCAATTATGCCTATGCCTGCTCTGACCAACCTCAGGCCCTAGCATCAAAGTTGCAATTGCTGTATAAATGTATTTATGCCACCTCTGAGCAGCATTAAACTCTCTGTGTAGAGACACTACTTTTACAGTGCGAGCCTTAAAGGAACACTCCACTTTTTTTGAAAATAGGCTCATTTTCCAACTCCCCTAGATTTAAACAGTTGAGTTTTACCATTTTCGAACCATTCAGCCGATACCACTTTTGGTATAGCTTAGCATAGTTCATTGAATCTGATTAGACCGTTAGCATCTTGCTCAAAAATGATGGAAAATGAAAAGTTGCGATTTTCTAGGCCAATATGGGTAGGAACTATATTCTCATTCCGGCGTAATATTCAAGGAACTTTGCTGCCGTACCATGGGTGCAGCAGGCACAATGATATTACAACTCGCAACTTTTCATTTTCCGTCAGTCTCAGTACATGATGTAACTACAGAAGAGTCAAGTTTTAAATAGGAAAAATATAAAAACTCTTTGGTCATTTTTGAGCGAGATGCTAACGGTCTAATCAGATTCAATGAACTATGCTAAGCTATGCTAAAAGTGGTACCGCCAGACCCGGAGATCGGCTGAATGGATTCGAAAATGGTAAAACTCAACTGTTTAACTCTAGGGGAGTTGGAAAATGAGCCTATTTTCAAAAAAAGTGGAGTGTTCCTTTAATGCTCAATTCCGATTTTTGCACAGATCAGATTTTTTTGTATAGCTGTTCACGTTGTTTTAAATGTGGCCAATATCAGATTTCCAGTGTGAACAGATCATGGTTCTGAACTGACCTGCATATGCAAAAGAATGATACAAATGGGGTTGCCAGGTTTTTACCACAAAATCCACTCAATTGCTTCTCAACACTAGTCCAAAACTAGCCCAATTGCGTTCTGTGGGGTATCCCGGTAAAAATTGCATTCCTGGGGTTAAATATCACGTTAGTGCGATCGCTTCAACCCACGGAGTTGCAAAACAACCCGTGCAACAGTGAAGAAGTAATCCAATTCTGCAGGAAAATCGCAGACTTGGCAACACACACAGCGCGCTGTCATACGGAAGTAAATACGGAAGGCATTAAAGTAAGCGATTACAATAGAGTGCCTCAGGGATGACGCATTTTTGTAGGCAAAACCCGGAAGCGAGTTAGCATTGTAGGACTTCCGGTTCCATCGCCGTAAAGTCTATGGGTTTTTTGAATGGGTTTTTGCTAAATCGCCTGAAATAAGGTCTGTGGTAAACAAAGCCTCTAAATACTTTCACGTTTTGATCTATGACATAAAACACACCAGTTATAACCCGCTTGTGATTTTTAAAACTTTTACTGTGTCTTAAAATCGGCGGTTGCTAACAAATTGCTAAAATTGACTACTTCCTTTGGCGGAGACTTTAGACGTCATCATGACAAACAGGACATTTGGACAGCATTTCTCATGAAAAAGTGGACAAGTATTCATACACAGCGCAGATCATAATCAGCGAGCATGTTTTTAAATAGAGTTGTTTTCTAAATAAAGTTTGAGGAAGCTTTGTGGTGGTGACATTGATCCGAGACCATGGTGTGCTGTAGTCCGTTTATAGCCTACTGTTAGCCTTTTATATCTGACGACTTTATTTAGGCTTCAAAATCTATAAATGTTGTGTTAAGTTGTAAAGATTATCTTGATAGACAAAACGTGTAACTGTCATAGCCCTTTGTTAAACAGAGCTTATTTTCTGCGATTTTCCAAAAGTCTATGGGAAAAATGCATAGGCTTTCAACCGAGGGAACCCGTGCGCCGCTAACTTCCGGGTTGGCCTACAAAAACACGTCATCCCTGGGGTACTCTATAGGGGCTGGCTGCAGACTTAAGGGGCGAGTGGAGCTCCACACATATGGAAGTGGCACAAATCGGAATTGAAAAGACCAGATTCCATGTGGTTTGTGCTGTTCACACTGTCATGTGGGAAACAGATATGAATCACATGGCAAAAAAAAAATCGTATTTGGGCCACATTTACCTGCACTGAGGCTACGTTCACACTGCAGGTAATTGTGAGACAAATCCAATTTTTTTTAAATCCGATTTGTTTTTGTCATGACAGTGTGCACAAATCACATGGAATCTGATCTTTTCAATTCCGATCTTACAGGTGTGGAAAGACATGAGGGTGACTAATTAATGACAGAATTTTCATTTTTGAGTGAACTATCCCTTTAACATCCATGGTTTCATCCAGCCAATAAAATATTGTAGAGCTTGGCATGACTAGAAAAACTGTATATACATTATAAAAAATGTCCATGGAGTTATAAGATTTTATTTTTTAACAACCCCGAGACCTCAATTATGCAGCTCTTCTACATGAAACTCCAAACTCACTCAAGCAGAAAACAGAAAGATGAAGATGAGCCACATTAATTCAGCAACTCGTTCAGTTTAATTGACAAGCTCTCAGTTCAGTACTCATTGCAGAAGACGGCACACACGTGAGGTCCGGAGAGCCGTGATCACATGCACATCTCGTCACGTGCTCATCTGCATGCTTTAATAAGCCGGCTGGTGCGGGGAAGGAACACTTTAACAGATTATCATCTGAAATTGAATAAATATGGTTGAAATAAATGCATGAGAGTCTGAAGCACACTCTGGTTATCTCACGCTCAGCACAGCTCTCATCTTCTCATTGGAGAATCAACATAAAACCACAACACGTCAGGTTTCTAGCTCTCTGACTGCGGCGAAAGCAGAAAAACCCAATAACAGCCTATCAGAACAGGTTGGATTTTAAACGTACAGTAATGTCAAGCAGGATTTTGGACCAATGAGATTTCGCGATGGGGGGGATGAATGTGATTCCACTGACAGCAGGCCTAGAATAACCTCCTATTCACTTTAGTCAAGACAATTTCTATAGCGCTTTATACAATACAGATTGTTTCAAAGAATAACAGAACCAGTGATGTAAACTTCATCACTTATGGAATGAGAAGACAATAGAAGAGTCGTTATTCAGTTCAGTTCAATGTTGATTCAATACCAGAGTGAATCAGACGCTTCAGTACTGCAATTAAAACACAATATCCAGCTGTTTTACTTTCCAAACTTTCTGAAGTTAAATCATGTCACAGGACACTTCACTCACAGCTAAAGACTGTCACACAGTTTGATTTCAAATTAGCTGGAGGAAAACAACACCACACAAGCATCCGTGAACTCTTGGACCGTCAGACCTCTGTACCTTCCCTGTATCCTCTGCGTGTGGATGGAGCAGCAGATGAGAGCGGGCCGAGGTCGGGCTGATGGGATTCACTCAACGCTCTGAGCCGGTCCAACATAACACACTCCGTGATCATTAGATCATCAGGCAAACACACTTTAGGAAGGAGTTTTGTAGATTAGCTGAAGCAGGCGTTAGCAACATCTCTGCTGACAGTAGTGTTCAAAAGTTTGAGGTCTGTGATATTTTTTAAAGGGTTCATTACATGAGAAATCAAATTTTCCTTGATCTTTTGGCATATAAGAGGTCTTTGTATCATTATTACATCCTGCAAGTTCCATAACTTAAAGGTGCAATATGTAATATTTTTGCAGTAAAATATCCAAAAACCACTAGACCAGTGTTATATTTTGTTCACTTGAGTACTTAAAATATCCCAAATGTTTCCAACTATTTGTAAATCGTGAGAAAATTGCAATTTTAACCAAGGCTCCGGGACGTGTGAGGAGTCGCCTGTCAATTGCGTCATACCCGCGTTACCCTCGGTTTCCGGTTTGATTTTGTAGAAACCATGGAAACACCAAAGACGCTTTAATATTTACATGTTTTAATAGACAAGGGAACAACTGTTTTGATATATTTATAGACAGAAAACTAATTGTTGTTATATAGCTCAACACGTTTAGTCTTATTGTTTAAATTAATTTTCTTGATTTTTTGCGAGTACCATGCTTTACCATGCCTCAGAGAAAACACTACTGTGTCAAGTAGCTAACATAGCATAATCAGATGCAGCTTTATTTTTATTAACAGTAATACAGAATTTTCTCCATCATACAATACGTTTTAAAATTAATTGCATGCCATTTATCAACACAAGTCATCCAGCATTCATTATGATATTGTAAAATCGATCTATCTTACTGCAGTGTGTAACAGTGTCTCACAGCAGCCGCCGAGCGAACGCACAGAGTAACGTTATAACATCATTTTCAACACACAAATGTATCTAATATGATAAACAGTGCTGTGTTACCTCATACTCATGACCGGAAAAGCAGAAGCAGCGCCGGCGACTGTGTCATAATAAAAGTCCCGCTGCTCGTGTGTTGCGCAATCGCTCCGGCTCCTCGTTCAGCTCCACAACACTCGGTCCTGCTCTGCTTCATACTACAGTAACGTTAATAATCGCATCCATGAACATGATTTCTTCCCGAGTCCTATCCCTATTCTTTTGCACCATCCGTTGAGGTGAAGACCACATGTCCCAAGATTCAGCTCTCAAACTTGCCGTCATCAAGCTACAACTTTGTTTTGAATAGGCTTCTAGCGACCTCTAGCGGACAGAATTCTTACATACTGCTCCTTTAAAACATCCTCGTCATCAATAAAAAAGCATTTATATAATCAAGCTGTACAAAGCTTTGTTTGGAACGGAGGTGGAATGTGACGTCACATGGGCACAATCATTTGCATATGACTGGAGCAAGACAACAACGCCTACTTTTACATCATCGCATCGTTGGCCCCGCCCACTGGTGTTCAGTCAATGAGCAGCGAGAGGATCTAAAGTAGTTGTTTATGATAAGATTGTATAATAACAAGATTGCGATGCCACGCAGACGTTGCGTTGTTCCTGGCTATGGAAAAACATCATCTTTGCATAAGCTGCCGACAAATCTCGATGTCAGGGAAAATGGATTCAGTTTATTTTTTGACTTGCATGTTTGTACTGTACATTTTACCAGCTACGGTAAAAGTCTCTTATCCTCACCACTAGGGCTGAAACGATTAGTCGACATTATCAACAACGTCGACAATAAAAAATTGTCGACAAATATTTTTGTTGTCGAATAGTCTTTTGATCTTATATGACCTATTTGAAGGGCCTGCAATAATGCGGTTTGACCAGTGGGGCGCTGTAGCGCAATACTGTAATACAGCCCTCCCGGATCGAATCCAATAGAAGAAGACACGGTGCTTCGGAGTGCATAGTGCAAACGAAGTTGAACCCGTAAAATGTGGGAGTTTAATATAGCATAAAACATAACAAATGTTTAGCATAACTACAAAAAATGCTGTCATGCAGGGCCACCAACTCTCATTCAAACTTACTCACGCCACACGTCCATCTTCTCACGCAGTGAAAGATGCATCACAAAGCATAGAGGACACAGACAGCACGCTGACAGATGAGACAGATCAGGTTACTTTTGATATAAAACAGTCTCTGCTTTTAAATTCTGTCAATTTTACTACGGGATTCAAACAATACTTGTGGTTTTGGTGCTCTTTAATGTGGAGTGACAGATCGCTGTAGCGCCTCAGGTCAAGCGGCACGTGAACCTATTATCTCTTACTCTTTTCTGCTGTTACAACACAAAATAAAGATGAATGAACATCAAAAAGTATGTTAAAAGATACAGTACAACTTACTAAAATGAATCCATCCCTAATGTAATCACTTGATCGGAGTTTCAACCGCAGAAAGACGTCAATAAAACAGCTTGCAAACAAATATGTCACAAAATGTTACATTTACCTCAGGAAAGCCATTCAATGACCATAAACTCGACAATTAGTAAAAAGAACAAAAAGAAGAAATCTAGGGAGGAGCATTTTTCTAAAATGTTTGCACAATATTACATATTCATATTTTTACTCTTATTAAAAAAGTCATTACAATTCCCAGACTTAATAAAAACACAGTATGTCATTTTAACAGTATTTTTTTAACAAATTCATTAAAATTACACTTTCAAAAGCTGAAGTGATTTCCTTGTTTTTAATTATTAGTTAAAGTATAACTCAGTATTTTAACTAATTGCTAGTGGAAAAATCGAACAAAACATACTGATTAAACAGTGTAATAATCGATGATTAGTCGATTAATCGTTCCAATATTCGGTAGATTAATCGATTACCAAAGTAATCGTTTGTTGCAGCCCTACTCACCACCAGGGTTATTATTAACTATTAACGACAACTAAAAGCAAAACTAAAACCATAACATTTTCAGTACTTAAAAATAAATAAATAAATAAATAAATAAAATAAGTAAAAAAAAAACGTATTTTATTTCAGCTAGTTGCTTGCCAATTCAGCATTTTTCACTTTTGTTTAGTTTTAAGTACTGAATAACTAAAACTAAATGAATTTAACTAAGTTAAATTAAAAAGTTAAACTTTATAAGAACTATATACAGTGCCCTCCACAATTATTGGCACCCTTAGCAAATATGAGCAAAGGCGGCTGTGAAAATAAATCTGCATTGTTTATCCTTTTGCTCTTTCATTCAAAAAAATCACAAAATTCTAACCTTTCATCGAAGTAAAACAATTGAAAGTGAGGGGAACTCACAGTATGAAATAAATGTTTTTCTCCAATACATGTTGGCCACAATTATTGGCACCCCTAGAAATTCTTATGAGTAAAATATCTCTGAAGTATATTCTCATTCATATTAAAAATTTTTAGCACACCAGGGTGACTAGGAGCATGAAATTGTCCAGCCATGACTTCCTGTTCCACAGGAGTATAAACATGAGGAAACACAAAGGCCAAATTCCCTTAATCATTCATCACAATGAGAAAAACCAAAGAATATAGTTCTGATGTGAGCAAAAGATTGTTGAGCTTCACAAAATAGAAAGTGGCTGTAAGAAAATAGCTAAAGCATTGAAAATCCCCATTTCCACCATCAGGGCAATAATTAAGAAGTTCCAATCAACTAAAGATGTTACAAATCTGCCTGGAAGAGGACGTGTGTCTAAATCGTCCTAATGTGAAGTGAGGAGGAAAGTTTGAGTGGACAAAGACTCTCCAAGGATCACAGCTGGAGAATTGCAGAGATTAGTTGAGTCTTGAGTCTCAGAAAGCCTAAAAAAAATGATCAAACAGCACCTACATCCCCACAAGTTGTTTGGGAGGGTTTCAAGAAAAATCCTCTGCTCTCATCCAGAAACAATCTCCAGCATATTCAGTTGTCAGACACGACTGGAACTTCAAACGGGACCGGCTTCTATGGTCAGATGAAACTAAAAAAAGAGCTTTTTGGCAGCAAACCCACCAGATGGGTTTGGTGCACATATGGATAAAAAGTAGCCCATGCCCACTGTTAAATATCCTGCTGGATCTTTAATGTTGTGGGCCTGTTTTTCTGCTCGAGGTCCTGGACATCTTGTTCAGATACATGGTATCATGGATTCTATCAAATACCAACAGATAAAAAATCAAAACCTGGCCGCTTCTGCTAGAAATCCAATAATGGACCATGGTTGGATCTTCCATCAGGACAATGATCCAAAACAAACATCAAAACCAAAACAAAAATGTGTCACAAAATGAAGCTTCTGCCATGGCCATCCCAGTCCCATGACCTGAACCCTAAAGAAAATGAGTGGAGTGAACTGAAGAGAAGAAGCACCAGCATGGAGCTGGAATCTGAAGGATCTGGAGAGATTCTGCATGAAGGAATGGTCTCTGATCTCTTGTCAGGTGTTCTCCAAACTCATCAGGCATTATAGGAGAAGACTCAGAGCTGTTATCTTGGGAAAAGGAGGTTGCAAAAAGTTTTGAATAAAAGGGTGCCAATAATTGTGGAGGGCACTGTCCATATAAGTAGAAAAAAAACTCAGCAAAATTACTAAAACTTTGGTAACACTTTATTTCAATAGTCCAGATTAGACATTCTACTATGAGTAACTTTGAAACTACATGTCAACTTACTCTACTAACCCAATAGTCGACTAATAGTAAAAAAATATTTTCATGATTTATCAAATTTTTTTTTGGTCAAATCAAATTATGCGTTTAGATAACATAATATTTTGAGTTTCTTTTGATTAATCCAATCGTCTTCATTATATTAACTCAATTTTTTTATTTCAATGAACTCAATGAAAATTAAGGCAACCAGGTAACATTTTTTAAGTTAAACCAACAATTCTTTTTTACAGTGTGTGAATATATTTTAAAATGTAATTCAGCATCATTACTCCAGTCTTCAGTGTCACATGATCCTTCAGAAATCATTCTAATATGATGATTTGCTGCTCAATAAATATTTATGATAATTATCAATGTTGAAAATAGCTCATATTTTTGTGGAAACTGATACATTTTATTTCTCAGGATTCTTTGATGAATAGAAACTTAAAAATAACAGCATTTATTTGAAAGAGATACTTTCTAACATTATAAATGTCTTTACTGTCACCTTTATAAAAGTATTCATTTCTTTTGAATGGTGGTAGTGTGCACGGCGTTCACAATACGATATTCTGGAGTGATTACCTGAAGAAAGGACAGTTCAGCTGAAGGAAATGAGAAAAGTTCACAACAGTGGCATTTAAACCGAAACAAACGAGAGCAGCTACACACAATAGCTGACGTGTAAACCCGCTTCAGACAGACAGAGGCAAAATTAGGGAATGCTTTTAAATAATGACTTTTAAAAGAGGTTGTTAAGGAAAAAGCAGAGTGGAGAAGAAAACGAGAGTTATTATTACAATCAGTGAGCGGAATAATGGCACAACAGACGCGGAGCAGCGTTTAATCAGCTCAACCCGTCCAACATCTGCCAGTGACCCGGCAGAAACACCACACTTCTGCACGCCTTTCACCATTATCTCAAACGCTCGGCCACTCCAACTGGAAATGACTGTCGAAAATATTCTCTGATACAAATCACGAACACAAATCCGTTCCGATGTCTCTCTTTCTTCTTGTTCCTGTGAACGCGGGACTGAAGCATGAGTGTTTCAGCACATGATCATCACTACATCCTCATTTTTTACTGTTTTTAGCAGGTGTTGTGTGTGAGTGTGTGTTACAGTGAGTCTGATGAAACACTGTTATCATATAAATATCGCTGCACTCTTGACTCCAGGAAGCAGCTTTCTGAACATCTGACTCACTCACAGCCGATTTACAGTAAATGAGACGCGTTCAAACTTCCCTTCAGTGTCTGTCCTTGCAGAACACACGCAGATCTACAGCTGGACTGTGGGAAAACTGTTTTCACAAGCAGACTGCTTTTTAAAATGAACTAACCTATAGTTTTAAATGAAAGCAAAGATGTCTGAAATGTACATCTAATTCATGGAAATACTGAATAATAACCCTATTCAATTACAATAATTATTAAATTTAAAAATAAAACACTAGTAACAAAATACCACATCAGGGCCTTCTGTGCTAATTCTGGGTGGCTTGTCTTACCCCAAGGGTCTAATTTTACTAAAACTTTTTACTCCACAAATCCCTCATTAACAAATAGACACAAAAAACTTTGATATTCAACATAACACAGTGTCATAGATCACTATTTTCCAGGGAGACAAAATTAGATCAAATAACTTCAAAACTGTTTCGACTGACGAAATCTCACAAACGTTGATATTCAGATGAAATTACAAAATTAAAAATAATGTAGCTATTCATCAAAAGTGCT
>RJVU01037445.1:172523-241920 GCA_003731715.1 Anabarilius grahami | reverse complement strand
CCTTTTTTTCCCTACTACACACACACACACACACACACACACACCCTCTAACAGTATTTAAATCAAATGAATTAAATTGATTAAAGGACATTTAGTGTGCAGTAAGGAAATACACTTTCATAGACATGCCTTAATGTACACATAATGTCAACTTTAAAATATATTTTTAAATGTGAGATTTAAATTGATACCCAATACCCTTTTCATAATGATTTAATGAACTTGAGAAGAACAATCAAATTAATTTAGTCCCTTTTTACTGACTAACTTTTTTTTATTGTTATTTGTAATATATATATATATATATATTCTCTGTTTCAGGATTAAATAGGGACTGTGTCTGTCAATACAACCACAGTGGACTGTAAAATGTGCAACATTACAGAATTTGCAGCTTTAGTTTAATAGTACTGAAGTGGGTCACACAAGCACTCAAATACATCACTAATTAAGTTTCACTTTAATTCTCTGCCACTACAGTCATCAAATGCAATTGCAAAAATATTTTTCAAATATTTTCTTGAACACTTCTTCTCTCTGTCATTGGTCAATGAAACAGCTAGCCCCGCCCCAAACTCACGATTGGTTGATTGGCAGCTCAATCAAGTGCAATAGTGTCGCCCCTTTTTCAGCAGAGCTGTTTCCGGAAGTATTTTTTCCAATCATTTCTCCCATAGGGATTTAAAAAAAAAAAAAAAGTCCTCATTAAAGCGTTATAATCCAGCTATGAGGACATTCATAACAGTACAAACTTTCATTTGAAGCAAAAAGTATTTGAAAATCAGACAAAAAAACACAAAGCCTCTGAAAGAACTAACCCATGAAGCATTGCAAACAGCATAATCAAATTAAAAACAGTGGAAAACACACACACACACACACATATATATATATATATACACATTTTTTTTAAGTTAATTGCAAAATATGCATTGGTGTTGTCAAAAGTATCGACTTTGATACCAGTATGATGCTTTGAGCACTGTTGAGCAGATTTGTAAACACCTCTGATTGGCGATTATATTCACGCGCTCTTCAGATATGTCTGTGATTGGCTACAATGATCAATGCTTCAAAAACATGTTGTAAATAGTCATTAATGATGCTCTTCACCGAGCACACAGATAAACATGGGAGTGTTTGAAAGCAGGCGTCTATCAGCGGACTGGTCAACTGATAGACGCCTGCTTTCAAACACTCCCGCTTTCAAATTCAAACATTTCTGTGTGCTTAAATGCGCCCATGCATTGATCATTGTAGCCAATCACAGACATATCTGATGAGCGCGTGAATACAAAAGCCAATCAGAGGTGTTTACGAATCCGCTCAACAGCGCTCAAAGTGTCACATTTTTAACATTTCAGTATTGACTTGGTATCAAAGTTGATACTTTTGTCAGCACTAATATGCATATATACAAACATGTAAGTATTTTGATAGTGTATAGTGAAACTGATTTAATTACGTCATTCACAGTATATCATGGGAGTGGGTGTAGCTAAAGATCTCTTTTGGCATGTTTTGCTTGTTCTAACTCTTTGATTGGTGGAATTTTCTGTACAGCATCATGGGTAATGTAGTTTTTCACCATGAATTCCGCTGTTCAACAATTATTTTAAAACTAAGCTGAAATAATGTGGGCTGATGGCTTTAACAGAAGCAAATACCATCGACTAACAACCTCGAAGCTCACAGTAGGGCTGTCTTTAACGGTTTAAAAATGATCAATTTCCCTACGGAGAAAGTGAATGGAGTTTTTACTTCCGGAACCGTATCAGTATTTCTGTCTTGCTTTCAAGCAGGAATATCTAAACATTCTTAAATCAAGACACTAAAGCAAAATGACTGACGATATTAAGTAAAAATGTATCAAAATTAAGTGAGTTTTTGCTTAAAAAAAGAACAAATATCTGCCAATGGGGTCTGAAAAATAATTGCGTTTTCCCGTAGACTTTTCCCTCTTGACAGCTGTAATAAGGTACAGCTAAAGGGATTGTCTATTGTTCCTCATGTAAAGCACAACGGCTCATTCTCTGATGGAGTAAATCTTCAACTCCCATACGAGCCAGTCGCCTGTTCATTTATTTCACCAATCCTAAATGACTGTGATTACATTAACTCTGGACATATTAATTACAATGAGGGTTCTCATTTTCATACGTGCAGCTGAAGCATCAGGAATTGCATGCTGTAATTAATGATTTCTCTAATGAGATTTCAATAATTGAGTGTGCTAAAAATAATGCATGTATTTCACATTGCTGTTGTTTCCTCTAGGAGAAATAAAAAACATTTCATTTCCATAAGTGAACGCTAGAAATCCAGCCATGCCTTCATGCGGTTTGTTTGAGTTACTAGTCGTTATTTCTAGTACTCTTAAATGTCAACGAGTGTGTGGTGAGGTTGTCATCTATTAAACATCTCGTATGTCTCTCTTACTGACACATTTCAGGACAGCACATGCTGAGCTCAGCCCATTATTACCAGAACAAGCAGTGACACTGCATCCGCACGCCACCAAATTGGCAGATGCCGGCGAACAGGGACAAGAGAGGGAGAGAGAGAGAACAAAACACTGAGAGACTCTCAACAGCCGCTCCGATGGAAATGTTCCCACTTTATCAGCGAGTGTAATTGCTGTCTTGTTTGGTTAAGAGATTAGGAGGTTGAGTCTCTTTGTGTGGTCTTGCTGATTGTACAAACAGAGGGCAGAAAACGCTTAAAAACCCACAGCGGCGGCTCTCGACTCTCGACTCAGACCCCGGGCGGTGGAGCTGGAGAGGGAAACAATCGAGTGACTGAAGAGATTCGTTTCAAAGAGGCTCATGTCAAAAGCAAGCGCTAAAGCTAATGGTTAAGCACATACACGGACATGAGACACTAGAAAAGCACTGAGACGGTTACAGAGAACAATAATTCTCCAACAAATGTTGTACACTCTGGGAAATGAGCAGTTATTCCTGTGATCAGCATCACTACTCCAGTCTTCAGTGTCACATGATCCTTCAGAAATCATTCTAATATGATGATTTGATGCTCAAGAAACATTTCTAATTATTAATACCGGGTTAAAAACAATCCTAGTTGGGTTGAAAATGGACAAACCCAGTGATTGGGTTGTTTTGACCCAGAGGTTGGGTTAAATGTTTGCTCAACCTGCTGGGTAGTTTTATTTAACAGAACTATTGATTAAAAATGACTGTATTGCTTGCTTTAAATAAAGTATGTTGGAAATTAACATTTGTTTAAAGGGTTAAAATGAAAATAATGTCATTAATTACTCACCCTCATGCCGTTCCACATCCATAAGACCTTCGTTCATCTTCAAAACACAAATTAAGATATTTTTGATGAAATCCGATGGCTCCGTGAGGCCTGCATAGGGAGCAATGACATTTCCTCTCTCAAGATCCATTAATGTACTAAAAACATATTTAAATCAGTTCATGTGAGTACACTGGTTCAATATTAATATTACAAAGCGACGAGAATATTTATGGTGCGCCAAAAAAACAAAATAACGACTTATCTAGTGATGGCCGATTTCAAAACACTGCTTCAGGAAGCTTCAGAGCGTTATGAATCTTCTGTGTCGAATCATGATTCGGATCGCGTGTCAAACCGCCAAACTGCTGAAATCACATGACTTTGGCACTCCGAACCACTGATTCGTAACGCTCTGAAGCTTCATGAAGCAGTGTTTTGAAATCACCCATCACTAGATAAGTCGTTATTTTGTTTTTTTGGCGCACCAAAAATATTCTCGTCGCTTTGTAATATTAATATTGAACCACTGTACTCACATGAACCGATTTAAATATGTTTTTAGTACATTAATGGATCTTGAGAGAGGAAATGTCATTGCTCCCTATGCAGGTCTCACGGAGCCATCGGATTTCATCAAAAATATCTTAATTTGTGTTCTGAAGATGAACGAAGGTCTTACAGGTGTGGAACGGCATGAGGGTGAGTAATTAATGACATTATTTTCATTTTTGGGTGAACTAACCCTTTAATATGTTTAATACATGAACATATATTAATAAGTTTAATGAATAATAATGAAACAATAAACATTGCTTATTAATCACTCAAAAAATGCTGGGTTAAAAAGAACCCAAGTTGGGTTGAAAATAGACAAACCCAGCAGTTGGGTTAAATGTTTGTCAATTGTGCTGAGCAGTTTTATTTAACTCAAGTATTGTTTAAAAATGACTTAATGTCTGGCTTAAAATGAACCCAAAATATGTTTAAAATTAAAAATCAGACACATAATTACTAGAGGCAACAATAATAATCAAAAGGTGAACATTTATTAATAAGCAATTAAATAAATGTTTATTGTTTAGTAATTATTCATTAAACTTATCAATGCATGTTCATTTATTAAACATATTTTAGTAAATGTTAATTTCCAATATATTTTGGGTTCATTTTAAGCCAGCAATACAGTAATTTTTAAACAATAGTTGAGTTAAATAAAACTACCCAGCAGGTTGGACAAACATTTAACCCAACCGCCGGGTTTGTTCTTTTTCAACCCAACTTGGGATGTTTCTAACCCAACATTTTCTTGAGTGTACAGAGAACCATTTTTTTTAACCTTTTTCTACTATTAAGAACCTTTTGTTCAGTGGAAAGACTCCATGGATGTTAAAGGTTGGATCCATCAATCCCAATAAAGAACCTTTATTTTTTTTTAAGAATGAAAGCAAGTGCAGGAACATCAGGCCGCCGCGGCGAACCTCTCTCTCTTCTCTTTTCTTCTCTTCAGCGATCAGCGGCCCTCTTGTCACAGCGTCTCAAATCACTGTGACAAAGCTGGAGGATCATGTCTGATATCGTCAGATGGCCTGGAAAATTAAAAACCCAATTAAAGGAGCGGCGCGGGGGTCAGCTCTTCTGCATATCAAAAGACCTCCTCTGGCTATTCTGCTCAAATGATATTCGTTAACAGCTCACTTTTCCCGGCTGCAGCCGCCCAGCACTTAGAGAGTAATAAGTGCTTTCCAGCTCCGACCCGCTGCAGAGCCTCTCCTCAGCCGACGGGTCATTACCAAACTGTCATTTTTAGCCCTTTTCTGCTCCGCAGACCCGCACAAAGGTCTCGCAGACCCAGAATTAATGTGAAAATCTGATGACACGAGAAATGGCGTAGAAGAAGTAGAAATGGAAAGGAAAAGCTTTATTTGTTCTAATAGCACAATGATAACGTTAAAAGCCGCTCAGTCAAGAAACGCCACGTTTGTTTGGAGAGACTCTTGCTCTGGCAGCATAATCACGTTTCATTGATTCTTGTACAGTGGGGAGGAATGGCCAGCCGGGCTTAATGGGATTCATCTGGCTGTGGAGCATTAATATTCAGTCTAATGTTGCTGATAACAGGCTCAGGTCATGAAGAACGGCCGGCCAGGAATCACAAACACAAGCCCTTCGTCGACGGCCGTATTCTGACGCTACAGCGACGTGAAACGCAGCAATAACTTCAGTCGTTTTTCAAAGTGCTCATGAAATCATCTGCTACACTGCAAAAAATCATGTTCTTCCTCAGCATCAGTCTCTTTTTCCAGTACAAATATCCAAACATTCTTAAATCAAGATACACTCTAAAAAATGCTGGGTTAAAAACAACCCAAGTTGGGTTGAAAATGGACAAACCCAGCAATTGGGTTGTTTTAACCCAGCGGCTGGGTTAAATGTTTGCCCAACCTGCTGGGTAGTTTTATTTAACCCAAATATTGTTTAAAAATTACTGTATTTCTTGCTTAAAATGAACCCAAAATATGTTGGAAATTAACATTTATTAATATGTTTAATAAACAAACATTTATTAATACTTTTTTTGAATAATATTTAAACAATAAACATTTATTAAATTGCTTATTAATAAATGCTCATCTTTTTGATTATTATTGTTGCCTCTAGTAATTATGAGTCTGATTTTTAATTTCCAACCTATTTTGGGTTCATTTTAAGCCAGACATATAGTAATTTGTAAACAATTGTTGGGTTAAATAAAACTACCCAGCAGGTTGGGCAAACATTTAACCCAACTGCTAGGTCAAAACAACCCAATCGCTGGGTTTGTCCATTTTCAACCCAACTTGGGTTGTTTTTAACCCAGCATTTTTTAGAGTGCACATTTACTGGAGATGTTAAGATATTGTTTAATGATGAAAAATTCATAAATCTAAAGTGACTTAGTAACAAATATCTGCCAATATAGGGTATGAAAAATATGCTTGTTTTCTCATTAAATGAAGCTTATTTATTCTGATCCCAATGGCAGATTTTATGTATGATATATATATATATATATATATATATGAACATTTATGCTTAAAACACAAAAAACATCTGCCATTGGGGTCAGAAAAATAAACAACTTAAATGGAAAACATTTTTTTTGGTTCTTGATTTAAGCTTAAACTCACTTCATTTTGACTCATTTTTCATTAAACAAGACTCAGTATCTTCAGTCATTTTGCTTCTCCAGTAAATGTATCTTGATTTAAGAATGTTTGTGCTGGAAAACGCTGAGGAAGAAGATTAAACGCGAGCTCACATTAAGTGCCCTTTTTCATCCAAAGATTGTTTTTTTTCTTCTTTTCAGCTTTTTTCTTTTATTCAAGCAATTGACAAGTCAGGTCTTTTAGCCTCATCTCATTTACATTTAATGGCATGATAATACACATTAGCAGACTATTTTAAATAATTACATCCTCACAACCCTCTCCCCCCCGCAACCTTTTTTCTCCAAATGTGCCTTTTTCTTTCTCTTTTTTCTAGAACTTTCATATTTCAAAGTGCAATAATAGCAAGTGCTTCTGTCATGGAAACAATATCTAATACGTGAGCAGAAAAGGGAAGCAATTTTCCAACGGTGACTGGGGGTGAATAGGACATTAAGTCCTTTTCTCTGCTGCTGTTGGGTATTTTCTCTGTCAGTTGACGAGGGTTGGCTGTGAATGCCGGGGAGTTAAACACGGCAGCGGTGACAGCTCACCTGTCAGAGCAGCCCGAGCCCGTTTCATTCCGCCTAAAATTGGAAATATCCCAGCTGCGAGACGGGAGAGGGCTGGAAAATCATCCCGAGCCGTTCATGCTAAGAAGCGTATATGCACACGCCGCTGCCTGCGTTAACAAGCCGAGAGATGGAGTGAGATACGGAGGGGCTGAAGAGAGAGAGAGAGACAGCAGAGACGAAGGCTTGTTGACAGACAAATACTGCACCGTCAGCAGAACCACACGGACCATCAATTATCAAACCAGTGAGAATTGATTACCTACAGTTTGGCAGACTTATAGATACAGAGTCAATAGCTGACAAATAACATGAGCATCCAGATTTTAAGGGAACATGTCTGTTTTAACCACATTTTTGGATTGTTCAACAAATCAATTTGTAACAATACAAATATTGGTTACACTTCTGTAACACTTGTGGCTTGTTACACAAGTTACATCTGGTTACTCTAGAAATAACTATATGCATAAATACATGCAACTATCCCTAAACCAGACCCTAATCATAGTCCTAACCCCTTAAATATGTACAAGTAGTTCATTAATATTACTCAGTGTATAAATGTATAATTAGTCTGTAACAAAGACACCTCAAAATAAAGTGTAACCTTTAAGGTGATGTTGTTACAGAGTAATTAAGGGCTGAGTAATATTAATGTACTTAACATAATATTTTGAGTTTCTGTTGATTGCAGTTATCATTGTATTAACTCAAAATTTTAATTTTAACTTTAAGTTAAACCAACGATTCTTTTTTACAGTGTAGGGTTAGGGTTATGGTTAATTGCTCGTAAAAATTCATAATTTACTGTTATTAGTAAAGTAAGCACATGTAATGTGCAGGGTTATTATTATAACTAAAACCATTAAAAAAAAATAATACTGAAAATGATGTTATTTCAGCTAGTTGCTGAATTTCTCAATTGATGTAATAACTATATAAACATTAAAAAAATTTGAAACATCTATAGTTTCAAATTTAACGTATGCATAAAAATATTAGAGTATGGCACAAAACCTTTGTGAGTAAAGCAGCGTTTCCATCCCATGTGTTCAAGAGAACAAAATCGTCACTTCCTGTGAAATTGTCACAAAATATCAGTATTAAAAATGGAAGTTGCTGCAATCGGGCTCTTTTTCCCTCCATCATTAATGAGTTTGTCTCAGAGCGTCAGACGAAACACAATAAACGCTGTCATGATGTCTTGCGTTCGGATGCTGGTGTTTGTGAACACAGTCGTGTGAGACGCTTCTGGAGGGAATTAAACCAAATCATTCTGATGACAGACTTTGACTCAGGTGTTTCAGAACCACCAAACCAACATTTGTGATGCTGTGATGTGATTGGTCCGCTGGTTATTCCAGTTATCCAATCACAGCCTCTGTTGAGGCAAAGTCACATGAGGGTCATTCCGTGTCAACTCAACCAGGCTCAATTTTTTTTATTTTGGTAATATTTTTCTGTAGAAACACAAACAGAAATAGTGATGAAAGCCAAAATATTAAATGTCACACAGATGTAAATTTACTGAGTAATCCACTATTTTGTGGAGGGGAGTCAAAACGACAATTTTCACCTGAGATTTGGAGCCAGTTTTCAGGGGTGTAAAAATGACTCAGCATCATTATTTTATTTTTACACAGAGATTGGTAGGTCTATTAGTAAAATCTGTTGACTTTATCAATCTTTGTTTCATTATATGCCAACAGTGACAGTTTAAAAATGGGAAAAAGCACTTGTGTTTTTTGCCTCAAGTTTGCATGCCTGTAACTCAAGAAGTATTAAAGATATATTAACATCCTTTCATATTCTGATTCTTAACAAACTTTCCTTTTGGTATCTTAATTTTAAAGGCCCTCGATGGTTCAGTCCCAGAGATATGGAGATCTTAATGTGGCTCCATGAGTAAATTGGTAAATTGTACACATTTTCAGTGGTCAAAAACCAAATGTGGGTCACTTTGCACACAGCTGATACTTTTTTTCTTTTAAAGAGGAATATCAGAAGAACAAATAATGCTGAAACTAGAAATGTATCTCATGTTTTTCTATCAGCTCAATTGCATAGCACATACCTGATTGCCGTAAATATTCCTTAACTCTAAACGTATTCAAGATATCGTCATATCCTTCTAGATCTTCATTATTAATGAACTTTTCTTTTGAAATCTTCATTTTAAAGCCCTATATAGTTCAGTCCCATAGATATTGGGACCCCAATGTGACTCCATGTCCAAATTGTTGAATCAAAATCAAAATTTCGGAAACTTCCCTGGCTCATATTTTGGTTGATTTGACAAGGACTGACCCAAGAGGTTTTCTGTTGCACATCGATGGATTTATTCAGTAAATGTTTCCATTGTAGTTTATGTGCAAATTTGCTTATCGGATAAAAAACTATCCGCCTCATTTGAGATGCTGTGCAGCGTTTTATGCACATTTAAAAATGTATGCGCATGTTGGTGTTTCCATCCAGCATTTTTTATGTTATATCCCAAAATTCAAATAAAAGCAGGTGGATGGAAACACAGCTACGGATTGACATGTCTAAACAGCAGTGCATCTCATAATGCCCAGAACGAAGCTCTGTTCCAGCATGTGTACAGTAGAAAGGTGTTTATTCTGTCACTCATATTCTCTGAGAGCGAGTCAGTCATGAGGAAGAATAATCACAGCTCCCACTCTGGATCTTTCCACTGTACTGGTCAAACAAATTAAATTACTGCTGCAGTATGTGAGTAATTTTATGTAAATTACAGTGTTAATGTTCTGCGTGGCGCCGCTGCTGGCTGTGGACGTTTTATTGTTGTGTTCTGTGGTCCATCTGTAATGAACATGTACTGTATATCTTGCTCACTTCTGCCTCCTCCTCCTTCACAGCACAATCATATTTCTCTGGCCCTCTGTCGGTTTGGCTCGCGGCTGACACAATTAAACCCGTCAGAGATGTTATAGACGCGAGCTCAACACCGACAGGCCTCTCGTTGCTGCTTTAGGACGTGGGATCTGTTTGCTTAAGTGAATCACAGCAAAAACCATGTTCTTAATGAGGCAGAAAAAAATATCAATACATCCTCGAAAAGGACATGCAAGGAAAACTGCGTCAGATTCTGAGGCTTGTTGTCAGAGAATATATCCTGAAGTGTATTTCATCTTGTGGATCTGTAAGATTTTAATTTTTTTTCTCCACTTGAAATATCAGGAATGTTATGTTTCAATAACAAGACAAGGATTCCTATACTATTATTGCAGTAAAAGACATTTAAGGCAAGACACTATAGGTGAACAGGGTAAACATTTTAACTAATAGATTTGCCCAGTTGATCACAGTTCATTAAGACAAAAGTTTCGCCAACCTTCCCATTAAGTTATGAAAACATTATTTCTAAATGTTGTCTGAACACTGAAAAGATCCAGTTTTTTAAATGTTTAAAAAAAATTTTTTTTTGCGAATGCTAAGGGAACATTCCATTTTATCATTCTTCAAACATTATGGGAACGTTACTTTTGAATGTTCTGAATGTTCTGAAACAGCAACATTCTAACAAACAAAGTAGCAACATTTAAAAAATATTAGACGGACTAAAACATTCCATGAACGATGTATAAATAACGTTTTTGTGCTGATATAAAACAAGTTTTCTGAAATGTTATGCTTAAATATGCAAATGAGGCATTATCTAATTAAACATGCACTAATTTGCATACATTTCCAGAACATAAATCTGAACAACGGATGAAGCCAGGTTCATAATTGTTGACATATTGAAGTGAAAAGTTTTCACAGAGGGGAATCTGGATTTTTTTATCATTCCATAAGTCAGAAAATAATGTCAACAGACATTTTCACCATGTTTTTAGGAGTAAAATGTTGATTAAATCTGGTGAATGATATATGAACAAACCTTCAGAATGTGATATGAATAAAAATGTAAAGTTTGGTGTGTGTAAAGCTGCTGAAGTGGAGATTTCTGACTAAAAATCTACAGAAGCAAATAGATAAAGTGCAATAAACACTTAAATGTGTATGTTTTCTTTCCATTAGTCAGCACAATAGACCAGAATCTCAAACCTGACCAGGGCATGAAAAAACACTGGTTTTGCCTGTAGTGTCTTGATGTAACAAACTCTAAAGAAAGGCAGAGATTTAATTTTATGTACAGTAAGAGGTGACACAGACATTAATAAAATCTATCAGGTTAGTTCAGCTGTTTTTACATCATGTGCGGGTGAACACGTTCACGTCTGAGCGATGTTATATGTTACGGCAGTTCCTCTCCTCACCAAGATTACAATTTATGTGCAAACGGGCGGCTGAAATTTACACCAGGTTTTTCTTGCAGTAATCTGTGGAATGAAGAAGTGTATCCTTGTATTTCATTAACTCCTGCCTAATGACATCAGCGCATCTCCCCACAGGGGCTGCTGACGGAGCCGTCGTGAGCGCCGAGCAGAAATTAATGCGCCGGGGTTAAACGCTGGAACTAACTCGTGTTTCAACAAAAGGCCAGCCATTACAGCGAGCCATAAAAACCATCAGATCCCTCTTGATTTCACACGCCTCGAGTTTCTGCTTTTTCTGTCATTTCGTCTTTTCAATTTCATCAAGTGTCCGGATGTATTTGCTCATCAAAAAAATGATAAGAAAAGGTTCTGTGTGGAACCGTAAAGGGTTCCGTCAGACGCTTCATACACAGAACCTTTTAACGGTTCCCATCATTTTATGGATTTTGTTTTAATTAATTAGGGGGTCAAGCCCCGAAGGGCCCATAGAACAGTACGGTAAAAAGTTATGAAATTTGGCACACAGATAGAGGACAGTCTGAAATGTTACCATAGCAAATTTGGAGTCTCTACCTCAAACCCTCTAGCGCCACCAACAGTTCAAAGATTCACTCACGTTTTTGCTCATAACTTTTGACACGAAGTCCTAGAAACAAAATTCTTTTTTTCCTCTGAATCCATGGCTCATGCTGATTTGTCATGAAAATTTTTCCGCCATTTTGAATTGGTTTTTTCGAACTCCTCCTAGAGTGTTTGACCAATTTGCACGAAATTTTGTATGTAGCATCTACTCAAACTCCAGGTAAAAACTTATTCAAAGATTTTTGGTCGGCTGATCTGTTCTCGTATATCGCTTCAACGAATTTGACGCAAAAATGGATTTGATGCTGTATCTTCACAATGATTTGGTGTATTGACACCAAACTTGGTATATGGTACATGCATGACTTGGGGCTACAGCGCCAATATCGTCACAGCGCCACCTACTGGTGCTTATAACTTATCATTGCTTGTAACTTTTGAATGCCTTGTCCTAAAATCATGAGAATGGTATTCTTAGATTCCTCGAGGCATGCCGATTTGAACGATATACAATTTTCTTTGGTCAGCCATTTTGAATTTTGACATAAAATGATGTGTTTTTCAAACACATGAACATATTGTTAAGAAACTTGGTATGATTCATTGAGGCCATGTTCTGAGAGGACCTGTAAAGTTCTAGGTCGGCGCCCCCTAGTGGTCAAGAGATATAATGAAATATATGAAAATGCTTATAACACATGATAAATTCAACATATTGTCGTTTAACTTATCATTAGATTAGTTGGCTTATGCCGAGTCCTACGATGCCAAATTTGCCATATTCTACCACACTTACTGTCCGTCATATTGAATTTTATTCAAAACCGACTTTTTCGAACTCCTCCTACAAAATATTATAATAAAGATTTTTGATAGACCCAACCGTTGTTTTATACCGCATCAACAAATTTGACTGGGAGCACGCCATAATGGATATGCGGCTGTATCTTTGCAAAAGTTGTGTGTATTGACACGAAACTTGGTACATGTCATCACAGGCGTGACTTGAGGGTTTATGCAGCGCCACCTACTGCTCAGAAGTTATAAACCATGTTATTATGCTATAAGTGCTTTAACTGATGTAATTTAAACAGCTTTATCCTAACCTCATAATCACAGATGTCCACAAATATTTCCTTTTTTGCCTTTATTCGACTCCCTGTAGTTGCTGCTTGCAGCTATATTTCATTTTGCTTTCATTTTAATTACATTTTTAAAATTAAAACTACTTATAAGCATACTTTATCACTAGAAAAAACTGAAATGACCTGTTAAACACGCAAGTATTATGCAATCATTTAAGACATTCCTCCTTATATAGAACCTTTTTGGTATTGAGTCAAGAACACTATAGTTCTATAAAATAAAAATTAAAAAATGTTTTCCTTAAAGTGAGTGTCATGTCCACATGGATCAGAGTTTCATTGGTTTTTAATGATTAATTTCCGACAGGACAAAATGATACTATGCAGAGCAAAGTTTTTCTCTGTAAATTCTGACAAAACCCTACTGTGTGTCTGGAGGACTGTGAGTAGAAAAGGCTTCAGTGATAACAGGTCTGATTCATACGCTCCCATAAAACGATACAGAATTAACGAGAAAGCCAACTGAACTGAAGCGGAAATGAGCTCGTCTAGCGAGGCTCCCGGTCCTGCTAATTGGAAGATCATTTTCATAAAAGCTTTCGACAGTGTCTGTCCTTCACTTTCTCCCTCTGCAGATGAACTGGAGCGCAGACTTTGCAGAAACTCAAAAGTCCACAGGTGTAATCGACTCGTTTTCCAGCCGTGTTTGTCCCCCTAATTAGCCGTTCCCCCTTGAGCTGTAACAAGGGCCCTAACGAGAGTATTTTTTGCAGTAATAATCGCTGCAGATACCTGCGGGGTGAGAGCGCGCTGCTGTTTCTCATCCTGTCAGGCAAACTGTGGAGCGCTGGGGTTTAATGATCCTGAAAACAAGACTGGGGGTGAAGCGCGCCAGCCGTCCCGCCACTGCATCTATGCGCACTTAATCTAGGTATTTCAATGTTTCTGCTGATTTTCCCCCTGTGCAAATGGGAAACAGTCAAACCATCAGCGATGAAACATTTGGTAGTGCTGTTCTTGATTAGACGAGTATCAGAGCGAGATTCGACCAGCTGACAGCACTCCTGCATTGTCATTATTTCTACAGCGCTTTATACAACACAGATTGCTTAAACAGGAAAATAACAGTGCTAATGTTGCAAAGTGCATCAATTATGAAACTAATTCAATTCAGCTGTAAAGCAGCTCTACAGAAGACAATAGTGTCTTTATTCAGATCAATTCACTTCAAGTTTTGCTCTCATCCAATAGTGTGAATGCTGTTAAATCTCTAATATTACTGAATATTAATTGTCTTTTAATCCTCCGATCAATAGATAAAACATGCTCTACAAAAAAAAAAGACTTATTTTATGTTATATTTTGATAATTTATGCTGATTTAAGCTGCTTTTGTAAAATGATTTGTCCATTAGAATGAGTTGAAACTTACAGCAAATCAGTAATATTTTGAACCATATGCCATCGTTTTCCTGCTAAAGTCTTTACGAACATATAGCTGGCATTGTAACATTATCTTATTGACATAACACTTAAAAATGTTGGGTTAAAAACAACCCAAGCTGCACTCTAAAAAATGCTGGGTTAAAAACAACCCAAGTTGGGTTGAAAATGGACAAACCCAGCGATTGGGTTGTTTTAACCCAGCGGCTGGGTGAAATGTTTGCCCAACCTGCTGGGTAGTTTTATTTAACCCAAATATTGTTTAAAAATTACTGTATTTCTTGCTTAAAATGAACCCAAAATATGTTGGAAATTAACATTTATTAATATGTTTAATAAAAAAACATTTCTTAATACTTTTTTGAATAATATTTAAACAATAAACATGTATTAAATTGCTTATTAATAAATGCGCATCTTTTTGATTATTATTGTTGCCTCTAGTAATTATGAGTCTGATTTTTAATTTCCAACATATTTTGGGTTCATTTTAAGCCAGACATATAGTCATTTGTAAACAATTGTTGGGTTAAATAAAACTACCCAGCAGGTTGGGCAAACATTTAACCCAACTGCTGGGTCAAAACAACCCAATCGCTGGGTTTGTCCATTTTCAACCCAACTTGGGTTGTTTTTAACCCACCATTTTTTAGAGTGTGGGTAAATGTTTGCCCAACATGTTGGGTAGTTGTATTTATCACAACTATTGTTTAAAAATGACTATATGGCTGGCTTAAAATAAACCCAAAATATGTTGGATATTAAAAATTAGACATAATTATAGAAGCAATCAATAATAATCAAAAGCTGAACATTAAATAATCACCAATTTAATAAATGTTTAAATTGTTTAATTATTATTCATTACACTTATTAATAAAATGTTAATTTCCAACATATTTTGGGTTCATTTTAAGCAAGCAATACAGTAATTTTGAAACAATAGTTGAGTTAAATAAAACTACCCAGCAGGTTGGGCAAATATTTAACCCAACCGCTGGGTTAAAACAACCCACTCTTTGGATTTCTCCATTTTTAACCCAACTTGGATTGTTTTTAACCCAGCATTTTTAGAGTGTACATTATCCTAATTTGCTGTAACTGCACATTAAAAATGATCTATGTAATAATGAAAAATATAAACTCTAACATTTTATGGCTACACTTCATTTTAAGGTGTCCTTGTTACAGTGTAATTATACATTTAAGTACTGAGTAATATTAATTAACAACATGTACTTACTATACAACTAGGGTTAGTTGCATAAAAAAAAAAAAAAGCAACATTATTATTGTGCTGCAAATGTACTTATTAAGTAAATTTCCCAATAATTTCCCCCCAAATCAGTCTAGCAGAAATTAAAAAATCCTTAATGTTGAGGCTGGTCTAGCTGTGATGTACATCATGGGAATATGGCGGCGAGGATAGAGAGAAGGATGGACGGATAAAGGAGGAGGAAGGCGTCACAGATGTGGTGTGGAGCCTGAGGCGTGAGGCGTCATTACCGTGAGAGTCTGATGAAGACTGCCACTGAGAGAAGAATATCTGGATGGGATCCTGTCTGTCCCCTGACGCAGGGCGTCCCGACTGCTCACTATCTGAAGGAAAGCTAAGATGAAGTACTTTGGTAAGCAGCTGAGAAGTTAAAAAAAGAGAATAAACACTGCAAATATCTTCTTCCTCAGTGTTTCTGTCTTGTTTTCCAGAACAAATATCTAATCATCCTTAAATCAAGATACATTTACTGGAGAAGCAAAATGACTGAAGATATAAAGTGTTATTTTCTGAAAAAATGTCTGCCAATGGAGTCAGAAAAAAAATCTACTTAATTCAAAAGGAAACAAGATTGTGTTTCTGACCCCATTAGCAGATATTTGTTCTTGTTTTAAGCACAAATTCACTTCATTTTGATGCATTTTTTCACAAAGCAAGACTTAATATCTTCAGTCATTTTTGCTTCTCCAGTAAATGTATCTTGATTTAAGAAAGTTTCGATATTTGTGCTGGAAAAACGAGACAAAAATACTGAGGAAGAACATTATGTTAGTGTCATGATTTGTATATCTATGACATCTGACATATTATTGGGATTTTTCTTTCGAGAATCAGCCTCGAATGAAGGTTGAGAAAAATTGTCTAAGGCTTGGAAGCATCGTGGGAATCACACTGGGAACGAAACATTTCTACAGTAAAAAAAAAACAATTAAAAAGCATCTGAAATGCCTCCACACCATCATCAAACTAATTTCTTAAGAAAGGACACGCATTAGTGGTTGTTATCAGATATGATCACAAAAAGTGAGAGCTAACCACCCACCATCTGGCTCCCACCCAAGCCAGCGGTCGCAGAAGAGAACAATAGGGCTCGTTTGGATCATTTATCATGCTAGTGAGCTCAATTTACTTGTGCTTCCATGAGACCTGCTCATTAAGACTCTGAACAGCACTGGTGAACATTCACACAGGGTTCACACACAACTTCATCCCAATGAAAGAAGCGAACGGAGGCAATCCGGAGAGAAAGATTGAGTAGGTGTAGCGCTCGCTCTGAGCTATGGTAATGGAAGTGCAGCAGTTCGGCTGGAGCATGTGACTGAACTGAAGGCAGCAGATGTCTTGTGCGGAGGCTCTTTGTTGCCAAAGCAGCGGGAACCCGCACTTCTGTTGGCGCACTTCACACTGCATTCATTTGCCTGCCAGCTGCGAATTTAGCAGCAACTTTTCATCTCATCTGTCGGCACAGACACCAGCGCAAAGTTTTCACAATTAGCGAGATCCAAAAACAGACGCTAAAAAAGTGGTTGAACATTTAGTCGGCGTGTGGTAAAGTGCATACTAAAACAGGCTGTTCTGAAGCACTATCACATATCTATACAGACTAGAAGATGGTTGGACCTTGAATTGAAGCAGATTCAACTACTAAAAAACTAAGTTTGCCTCTCAAGCAGGATCAAAGAGCTTTATCATACACTGCTTTCACCTTCACATAGATCATTCTGTCATCATTTACTCACCCTAATTTCATTCCAAACCCGTATGATTTTCATTTTCTGTGAGAGATTTTAAAGAATGTATTGGCCAGTATTTTTCATGCAAACACAATGAATAGAGACGTTCAAGTGCCCAAAAGTTTAACGAAAGCCGCATAAAAGCATTCAAACCATGGTCTAGTCCTGCACTATATTCCAAGTGTCTGCAATTCAGACACCGTAACCGAATCTTTTGGATGGTTTTCATGAACTGGATCAACTGAATCATTGTGAAGATCTAAGTCAAAAGAACAAATAATTCATCACATGTTCACAAGTCATATATCAACCGCTTTTATGATTTTCTTAGGGCCGGTTCACATAGAATGTGTTTTTGCTGTTAAAAACGCGAGACACCGGTCAATGGAAGAAAAAAAGTGCAAGGTCTGGAGACACGTTTTTAAAAAAAAGTTGAGTGTCGCATTTTTTAGAACACTGTGTCATGCGCAAGACACTGAAAAATATGCAAGACCCTCTGGTGCGTGTTAATGTTGAACAACAATGGAAAAGTAGCGCAGTGGAATGGAAAAACGTGTTCTGTGTGAACTATGGTCTATGGTACTTTTTGACTTTTCAAATTCATTAAAGGATTAGTTCACTTCATAATTAAAATTTCCTGATTATTTACTCATCCCCATGTCATCCAATGAAGGTTTTTGAGGAAAACTTTCCAGGATTTTTCTCCATATAGTGGACTTCACTGGGGTTCAACGGGTTGAAGGTCCAAATGTCAGTTTCAGTGCAGCTTCAAAGAGCTTTACGTGATTCCAGACGAGGAATAAAGGTCTTATCCATTTCTAAAAAAATAAGTAAAAATTATATATTTTTTAACCACAAATGCTTGTCTTGCACTGCTCTGTGATGCGCCACGCATTACGTAATCATGTTGGAAAGTGACGTGACGTGTGATGTAGGCGGAAGTACCGCAGTATGGCGAAAAACTCCATCTCATTTTTTCCTCCAAGTTCAAAATTGTCCGACATTGTTGTTTTACCTTTTTTAGTGAAGGGCGTTTGACTTAGTCTTTGCACGTTCGCGTGGTAAACACTGGATTGGTACTTCCGCCTACGTCATGCATGACCTTTCCAACATGATTACATAATGCGTGGCACATTTGTGGTTAAAAATTATATAATTTTTCTTTTCTTTTTTTTTTTAAATGTCCGATGGTTTCTCTAGATAAGACTCTTATTCCTCGTCTGGGATCATGTAGAGCTCTTTGAAGCTGCACTGAAACTGACATTTGGACCTTCAACCTGTTGAACCCCAGTGAAGTCCACTATATGGAGAAAAATCCTGGAATGTTTTCCTCAAAAACCTTCATTTCTTTTCGACTGAAGAAAGAAAGAAAAACATCTTGGATGACATCTGGTTGAGTAAATTATCAAGAAATGTTAATTCTGAAGTGAACTAATCCTTTAACTTTCATTATTAGAAACAGTGTGCTCAGGGTTTTCACCTTTAGATTTGCACAGAAGAAACTCAAATGGGTTTTTGGATGTTTTTACACAATAAAACAGACTGATTGTCACTTTGCGCACATTTAAAGACGCCTTTGTCTGTATAAAATTTCTCAATTTTCTTCCCCCAGTTCCTAAAGGGAAAAGATGCTGATTCACTGCATGCTTATAAAACCTAGCCTAAGCAACATGCAATAAATATGCAGAAAAAACATAAAACGTGCATATCACTGGACCCCGAAGACCATCATAACTGTGTAAATGGTAAGAAATCTTAAAATATCATGTCATTTGACCTTTTTATGTCAAGGCAATATGCTAAACCTGTACTTCACTGATTCTTGAGATAAGGGACAAAACATGTCTTGTGCACAAAAGCCCTCTTTATGTTAAAAATAAATAAATTCATCAAAATAATAATACTTAAAAAGCTACATCTAAAGGAAATCTGGATACTCGGGACATTCATTGCTTTTATCTTTTAAATAATTTTGTTAGTATTAATTAAATTGCTCTATACTTGGAAAATACATGTAATTTAGCTTGTCCTCAGCATGAGGTCACAATGTAAATTGACCAAACAAAGTGTTTAAAAATGCAACAAATTAAAAAATATATCAGTTTTCTATGAAAGGTAGAAATATTTAATATATCAAACAATACAAAAAGTAAGTCTTAAATTATATTTTCCATAAAAAATGGCTATCAAAGTTGTGTTCCCACTTTGTGTCAACTCCGTCAGGATTTTTTATAATTCTGAATAAATCAGGCAATGTCATGGTCATCTTTAATTCTGAGGACCACTTACTTTTTCCTGCTCATTGTGGATCAAACAGTAGGACACATGGTCCTGGAAGTTTTCATATTTTTTATATTTTTTTTTACAAACAATGTTGAAGTCTCTGCGGTCACAGCTTTAACATGTCAACTCCGTCATCCCGGTGTAATAGTTTCTGTAAGGGATAAATCTTGGCATTTTTTATATTTTTAAGGCAGCAACAACTGAGAAACAAAAAAACAAAATTGCTCCACTGTACAACACGTGCAAGGTGGAAAAATATTCAATTTTGTCAACTCCGTCAGACGTCAACTCCATCAGGTTTAATGTCAGATGGTTGACAAGTGCTCTCAAAAAGTCTATATAATGTGATTTAATTTTTTTTGCATATGGGGAATTCTTCTAATGTTGTTTCATGATTCTATTTCCAAACTGTATATTTGACCCCAGCTGGACCTTTGTCAACTCCGTCAGTTTTGTCAACACCGTCAGTTTAGTCAACTCCGTCAGTATTTGTCAACTCCGTCAGTATTTGTCAACTCCGTCAGTTTAGTCAACTCCGTCAGTTTTTGTCAACTCCTTTAGTTTTTGTCAACTCCGTCAGTATTTGTCAACTCCGTCAGTATTTGTCAACTCCGTCAGTTTAGTCAACTCCTTTAGTTTTTGTCAGCTCTGTCAGTTTTTGTCAACTCCTTTAGTTTTTGACAGCTCTGTCAGTTTTTGTCAACTCCGTCAGTTTTTGTCAACACCGTCAGTTTAGTCAACTCCGTCAGTATTTGTCAACTCCGTCAGTATTTGTCAACTCCGTCAGTATTTGTCAACTCCGTCAGTATTTGTCAACTCCGTCAGTTTAGTCAACTCCGTCAGTTTAGTCAACTCTGTCAGCTTTTGTCAACTCCGTCAGTTTTTGTCAACACCGTCAGTTTAGTCAACTCCGTCAGTATTTGTCAACTCTGTCAGTATTTGTCAACTCCGTCAGTTTAGTCAACTCCGTCAGTATTTGTCAACTCTGTCAGTATTTGTCAACTCCGTCAGTATGTGTCAACTCCGTCAGTATTTGTCAAATCCATCAGTTTAGTCAACTCCGTCAGTATTTATCAACTCCGTCAGTATTTGTCAAATCCGTCAGTTTAGTCAACTCCGTCAGTATTTGTCAACTCTGTCAGTTTTTGTCAACTCCGTCAGTTTTTGTCAGCTCTGTCAGTTTTTGTCAACTCCGTCAGTTTTTGTCAGCTCTGTCAGTTTTTGTCAACACCGTCAGTTTTTAACACCGTCAGGTGAAAGTTTTTGTTAATTATGAAAGAAATGTATTATACTTTTTTCAATTCATTTTGTTAAAATTTTAAAACATCAACTGAACTACATGATATCATGTCTTATTTACCTAAGAATATTAGTTATACATGTTTAATATTAAAAAGGAGGGTAGAGAATTAAAGGATTAGGAACTGGATTGTTCATAATATCCCTAACCAAAGAAAAATTTAAGAGAATTTTTTTTTTCACTTAGCTCCTTTACTGAACACCATTATTACATAATTGAAGACTTAGCACTGTTGTTGGATAGATCAAGTTAAAATATCATGCTTTTTAATGCGTCTGATGGAGTTTTAATTGCCACAAATTAAGTTACCATGTGAATAAATGTACATTTTTAGAAGAACATTTTTTTTCCCAGAAAATCCTGTTTCTTTATGGTTCATTAGCTAAAACCTTTGTCTACAAATATACCAGTTTAAAAATAATGTATTATTCCATAATAAAAACTAACTTCTAAAACATGTTTTGTCCCTTATCTCAAGAATCAGTGACTTGTTACACAGGTTGTACAGTTCATATGTTACTGCTGCTTTTGTTTGTTTAGCCTATATTGTTATGGGATTATTGGATTGCATTTATACCGCCTTTAAAAACACTGTGGGAGTCATGACATTTAACATGTTGTGGCTGTGAAGGTAGTGGATTTCTACTGGATTTAGTGCATATTATGTATCAAAGCAGTTTTGAACATTTTGATTGCTGCAGTGGACTGTACAGTATATCTGACATTTTTTGATCGTGTACAAGCATTTTATGCCTCGTTAACTTAAAGATTTGGTTACAAATTCTGAACCGATTTATTTTAGGCTTTTATTCACACAGATGCTTGATTCTCCTCACGGCTGTGTAAATAATGATCATTTGACTAATATAATGCATGTTATATGGCTAGTTTAGAATTGTTTTACTTGCTTTGGTCTTGTTCACTATTAAGGCATTGATCTCTGCTTTGGAAAAACATGTACTATGTAAAGTACAATTGAAAACTGAAATGCATTTTGCCCTTGTATTATTCAGTTATAGAGAGGTTATGTTTTGCTGTTTCTCATCATTGTGCAATTAACCAAATACAGACAAGGATGTGAATAAATGGCAAAGCGAGACTTTCCACCTAAAACTAGGGTGACGTTTCCAATGCGAGGGCTCACTGAAAACATCCCTGCTTCGCTGCAGAACAGAGCATATTCCTTCCTTCATACAGTGTCACTTTGACATATGTGCAGTAATGAGAGAACATTGTATTTTCAACACTTGGGATGATAAAAAGTTTTTGATTAAAGCAAGGGACGTTCGGTTAGACTCCGAGGCAGAAGCGGTATGTCAAGCGAGCGGATTCATCTGGAGGGAGTGTTTTACCATCTCTCCTGCTGAAACGCTGCCCTGTGAATAATGGCGTGTCCATCAGAAAGGATCTCAGGCCCTCGCTAGGATTTTCCTGAGTGGTAATACATAAGCTGGGGACAATAAATGATTCATAATGTATAGTTTTAGCTCAGTAATTTCAGCTGTTGTACAAGGAACGGTATTAAAGCAATTCCACACTATGGGCTCCATACATGACAGCAGCTATTCTCATACTGTGCCTCTGAGGAGAGCCTCCCTCGCTTATACATATTCACACAACGTCTCTATATGATGAGCACTCGTCATGTGACGGGTTCTGTAATTGCTGCAAATCATGTGTTTTCAATGTCTTAACACTTCAGCGGGCAGGATAGATGGATTAATACTGCTAATAATATAATAATACTAACACAATCTCTTGGTTGTCTGCGTGTTTACTGGTGTCTTCTTTACTGTCGTGTCAGATGCAGCTGTCTAGGGTTCAGATTGGACTCAATTTGAGGTTTCGTTCTGAACTTTATCCATCTTAGAATGGACGGCAGATGATATTTTTTCACTTCAGTCCAAAGAAAAACGCATTTCATTTAATCTGATATGGGACAAGGGCTGCAACTAATGATTATTTTGATAATCGATTATTCTGTCAATTATTTTTTTTCTATTTATTGATTAATCGTATGGAAAATTTTAACAATTATTAAACATTAAAAATTATTATTTTAAATTAAAAACGTATTTAAAAAAAAATGTGTTCCACATTCTGTCCATAGAAATGGGTTATTCACTACTGAGTCATTCCGTGTCAAATTAACCAAATTTTGGAAACTTCCCTGGCTCAAATTTTTTATTTTGTAAATATGTTTTCTGTAGAAAGACAAACATAAATAGGATTAAAAGCCAAAATATTAAATGTCACACAGACGTAAATTTACTGAGTAATCCATTATTTTGTAGATGAGGGTCAAAATGACAATTTTCACCTGAGATTTGGAGCCAATTCTCAGGGGTGTAAAAATGACTTCATAAAAATGGCAGCATGATTATTTTATTTTTACACAGAGATTGGTAGATCTATTAGTAAAATCTGTTGACTTTATCAATCTTTGTTTCATTATATGCCAACAGTGACTGTTCAAAAATGGGAAAGAAGCACTTCTCGAGTTTTTTGCCTCAAGTTTGCATGCCTGTAACTCAAGAAGTATTAAAGATATCTTAATATCCTTTCAGTTTCTGTTTCTTAACAAACTTTCCTTTTGGTATCTTCATTTTAAAGGCCCTCGATGGTTCAATCCCACAGATATGGAGATCTTAATGCAGCTCCATGAGTAAAATGTACACATTTTCAGTGGTCAAAAACCAAACGTGGGTCACTTTGCAGAGGAATATCTAAAGAACAAATAATGCTGAAACTAGAAATGTATTTCATGTTTCTCTATCAGCTCAATTGCAAATACCATTCCTGTCTGAGTGCCATAAATATTCCTTTTCCAAAGTTGTCATGCTTGTGACTGTAAAAGTATTCAAGATATCTTAATATCCTTCTAGATTCTCATTCTTAATAAACTTTCCTTTTGAAATCTTCATTTTCAATGCCCTATATAGTTCAGTCCCATAGTTATGGGAATCTCAAAGCAGCTCTATGTCCAAATAGTTGAATTTTGACATGGAATGACCCTACTGTAAATCGACGTGACTAGCCGATGGTTTTTGATAATCAAATTAGTAGCTGATTGTTTTCATTATCAATTAGTTGTAGCAGACAAATATGGGACTATAGTAGAACAGTAGATTTACCCCATTAGACCACAACATCATCTCTCTGTATTGTATTTGTACATTTACATTTGTACATATATTTGTACATTTTATGGTCTTGTATTTTGTTATGTTTTCTCATTATTGCATGCCATGCCATGCCAAGTGTTTGATAATCTAAAACATTTAACAAATTTAAAGATTTGTAGTGACGACATTTTTGTAGGCCAAATAGTATTTTTCCACTGGCTTTTGGATTATTAAAGAAATTAAGCTCTGAGAGCAACACAACTTTATGGTTCTTACACATGTTGTTCATTATGATAATCTTCACAAATTCTGAAGCTTAAATTCAATCAGCAGAAGTCAAAAGCTAAACGTGGGCTTTAAACGAACTACACCACGGTCACATGACTTGAACGTCACCATGACTAAACTCTTTCAGTCTTTATTTGAAATTATTTTGCTAGAGCTTGATTATAAACTCTGAAAGCGACTAATGAGTAGATGAGTTTCGTGTGACGTTTAATGTCCTTGACAACCTCTGTAGTCTCATTTAGACACTTTTTCAAGACAAGTAAAAGCTTTAAAACAATCTCAAGAGGTATTAATGATATATTTTATGTCATAGAGTAAAACGTGTCAATATCATTAACTTGTGTTCACCGTGGATGCTGAAAACCCATTGACTTCTGGACGATGGAAGCAGAAGTGCTAAAATGCAGCTTGTTTATGTGTTTTGGCTTCAATAACACGTCATCCCTGCAGCACTATATATCCTCTAATGTAATCTTCTTAATCTGATGTCATATCAGACCCTGTGTAACTCACTTTGAGCTTGATCAATTAACTGACCGTTAATCAGCCGCCGCGATGACATCATGCAAACCGTTTCATATTTGAGTCGGTTATGGCTGGAAGGAACAATTCAGTAGGATCGTTTTCGTGAAGCAATGCATAGTTTTAACAAATAATCCCCTACTAGTCTGTTTTTAATGGAATTTATTGCTTCATTCATTACCCTTTTTGTGTTAGTAATTATTTCTAAAATACCAAAGAGCCATCTTTTCTGTCCCGGCCGTTTTCAGCGGCTAATTTATGGGGCTGATTCGGCTCTGATGCTGTCTCGGCGAGGTGTGACATTTCAAAATATTTATAGCTCTGGCACATTAAGGGCTTCCCTCTGAAGGTGACCGAATGCTCTTCCCTCAGCCGCTTAATTAATGCAATCCACTGCTTGCACTTCTGTCTAATTTATCCACTCCGTACTGTCGAACATGCCCGGAACGGCACCGGACACTGGAAAACACACCATAAACAAGCAGCGCTTCCCAGAGCCGGATCCTCTGCAGTGCGAAACCGGAGAAGGTTCCACACCGAAGCACTGAATCTTTAATATTTTATCGATCCGATCTAAACCTTCTGCCCAAAGTGGCAATTAAAATTCAATTAAACTGACTGAAAGCATCATATTAAATTTCAGCTCTTTACGAGCTCCCGCTAATGCTTCAGGACAAATCTCAAATATAATCACAGTCTTTTCAAATTATATGATCTCGCTCGCTTGCTATAAAAGTGACACGTTTAGGTATACTTCCAATAATTCTTTAACTATGACCCTCTAATGAATACAATTTTATAGCCTTTAAATCAGTTATTATTGGGCATTTTAATAAAGCTAAGCGAGTGCTATTGTTTTACACACTACAAGAGAAATTATTTTAATTTTGCACTTCCATTCCAGCGAATTCCTCTTTAAAACTCTGAAGAAAAATCATTTTGGTCTAAACTACAGCATTAATATGCGTCTGCAGAATTACAGAGAGCGAGACAAGAAATAATTGATGACTCTGTTCCTGTAGTGTTCACTTGAGCAAGAACGACTTCAGAACATCGTTTGTCATCTGAAGCTCAAGGATGTGCTGAAATCCCTTTATATAGACGCCCATACATGTGACCGCAGTCTGAATAAATAAACAAAACTTTACTATTCCAAACTAAAAATGAGTGGCGTATCCTGTTCAAAACACAATCCTAGTGTGCTCACCTGGGCAGTTCTACTGCATTGCTAAGGAAAAGTTTATACATGTTGCTAGGGAGTTCTACATGGTTACCAGGGTGTTGTTAGGTGGTTTCTAGGCTATTCTGAGTGGTTGCCAGGGTGTTGCTAGGGTATTCTGAATGGTTACCACGGTGTTGTTTTGTGGTTTCTAGGCTATTCTGAGTGGTTGCCAGTACATTGCTAGGGTGTTGTTAGGTGTTATCTAGGGTATCCTGAGTGGTTACCATGGTGTTACTAGGGTGTTCTTAATAGTTGCCAGGGTGTTAGGTAATAATAATAATAATAATAATTCCATACATTTATATAGTGCTTTTCTGGGCACTCAAAGCGCTTTACATATTGAAGGTGGAATCTCCTCAACCACCACCAATGTGCAGCATCCACCTGGATGATACGACGGCAGCCATGATTAGAAGGCCATGATGGTCAGAGGCCAATGGGCAAATTTGGCCAGGATGTCGGGGTTACACCCCTACTCTTTTTGAAGGTAATCCTGGGATTTTTAATGACCACAGAGAGTCAGGACCTCGGTTTAACGTCTCATCCGAAGATGTTTTCTATGTTGTTCTGAGTGGTTACCAGGGCTATTCTGAGTGGATGCCAGGGTGTTGATAGGGTGTTCTCAATGGTTGCAAAGGTGTTAGATGTTTTCCAGGGTATTCTGAGTGGTTGCCAGGGTGTTGCTAGGGTGTTCTTAATGGTTGCCAGGGTGTTAGGTGTTTTCTAGGGTATTCTGAGTGGTTGCCAGGGTGTTGCTAGAGTCTCTGAATAGTTACCAGGGTGTTTTATCAGTTTTCTAGGCTATTCTGAATGGTTGCCAGGGTGTTGCTAGGGTGTTCTGATTGATTGCCAAGGTGTTGTTAGGTGGTTTTTAGGGTATTCTGAGGGGTTGCCATGGCGTTGCTAGGGTGTTCTAAATGGTAACCAAGGTGTTGTTAGGTGGTTTCTAGGGTATTCTGAGGGGTTGCTAGGGTGTTGTGAATGGTTGCCAGGGTGTTGCAAGGTGGTTGCGAGATGTTTTCTTCCTGCCTTGTGTTCAAGAGTCCTCTGTGATCCTCTGGTCTGTAGATGTGTCTCGGGCTCCTCCTTCAATGCATCTGTGGGATTTTTCCAACTGTTCTCTGGTCCAGCAGAAAACGCTGATCACTTACTAACATAAACACACACTCTCTTCAACAAGACAAAAGATCTGAGGTATTATTTATGATTTATACACTGAGCTTTAATACTTTGCAGCGAAGTGGTGCTTGATGTACGCCACTAAATGGGGTCAAAAATCTCTATTGTCATGGAATGTTTTGCATTCAGTTTCATAGGATTTAATTATATGCAATCCTGGGAGTATCTGGACAATATGAAGAAAGAGGATGGAAAGTCCTAAATGCTCAGACTGTGCTGAACAAAATGAAGCACCTGTCTGGAAGCGCATGCGTGGTTCTGTGAGGAGGTGAAGCACACAAACACGTTTGTCACTGAAAGACTCAAAGTGCTCCAGACGTGTGAATGAAACACATGGCCTGCAGCTCTCTCTCTCTTTCTCTAAATGAGATGCATGGCTCTTCTGTAGCCTCCTTTTAATTCTGTTTGAGTACATGCCTCAGTCATCTTGCCTTTTATTGACTCAATCTCAGGAAGCAACGTCGCTTTCCATAATGCTCACATCAGGCCGGTCCTCGATACCGTACTCCGTAATTTAAAGCCTTTATAGAATTGCAATTTCAGGGCTGGCTGCTTGTTTTTCTAAAATGTACTCAAGGAATTAGTTACTCCGGCCACAAATCAGACATATTTATGCACGGTTGTAATGCGGTTTATGGCCTCATGGTACATTGCTTCAAAAACAGCAGAGGTGAAATTGTGACAAATATAATGAGGGGTTTTTCTCCCATGTTCTCTCCACTGGCCTGATATGGCGGAGTGGCGGAGCGTGTTTACTCCCCGTATACAATACATTTAATGTGATAGTCAGGGCTGTTGATTAATGCGCCGCTCGCTTTCATTACAGATAAGAGTGGCGCTGCGGTCAGGAGATAGAACGTGTGCTGTAAATCTGCTCAAATGAGCGGTAAAATGAACAGCCATCAGAAGTGAAATCCACATGCATTAGCGTTCACCGGCGGCCGGCAGTGAAGAGGGTGAGTGTGAGGGCATCGCTCAGTCGCTGAGCACACCAATCATGTGAGCCCTGCATGTCATGTGACCATAGGAGAATGACACAAGAACACACACAGTCTCAGAGCTTCACTAGTGGCGTCACAGATGGCAGATAGGACCAATACAAGAAAAACAATAGGGTACCCCATGGTATAATATTGGTATTGGTTTGCTGTATGCACAAAATTGTCAGAATGCATACCTTTAAATGGCCTTAAAAGATGCTTTTTACAGCCAGATGGTTGGTGTGAATTACATAGTGACTTTCAGCAGGGCCAAAGTTGTGTATATTACTATTTTTCACACATTTGTCCGTCTTGGTTAATGTTAATTCATGAATATTGTCTATCATGTTAGTTCTCATGATACTTCATCACTTTATTTAATAAATATTAATTGGACCAAATGAAATGCGATGTTAGAAATGAACGCAACTTTCACATGCATTTGATTGACACATAAACCATACACTTTTATATCAGTGCTGTTTTAAATGTTATTTCAGCAAACAGTTTGCTTTGTATATTCAGCAAAACGGCATCAAGTAAACTTTATTATTCTTTGTGCATGAACTTTATACACACCCAGCCAACAGGGAATGTTCTAAGAACTTCTCTCAAAGTTATGAACAAACGTTCTTCCAGTAACGTTAACAGAATGTTCGTTCAGTGTTGTCTGGTCTTCATTAATGTTCTCAAAATGTTAGCAAAAAAACATTATTTGTACATTGTTCGTGGAACAGTTTATTTCTAAAACGTTTTAGTTGGACTTTCATCTAACGTTTTTTAAATGTTACTACTTGTTTCAGAACTTTCAGAGAACATTCAAAAGTAACGTTCCCATAATAGTTGCAGAATTCTGAAATGGAATGTTCCATTAACGTTCATATCCGCTTGTTAAGTCGTGACGTAAGGAACGCCATTTCCGGGTCCAAGCCTCGACTCGTTTCACTTGAGAATGCCATCGACGGCTGTTTATGAGCGCTATTTATTCATATTAAACATCAATCATTTAAAAAAGTTAAAAATTTTAAATACTTACAGTCTACACAACAGTCTCCGTGCTCACAGAGTCACAGATATTAATATTTTAACGATTTATAAAAGATGAATCATTGTCTGGCCATCTGGAATTTTGGTATGGAGATAAAGGTTATGATTATAATTTTTTTGTAGTATTACACCACATCGTGTGTGAATATTAGCAACGTTAGTTGTTTTCTTGTGGTATGAGATAGAGCGTTAGGACCCGGAAGCGCTGCCGCGTGACGTCAGACTTAACAACCGAATAACCAAAACATTTTTGAATGTTTAGAGAACATTATTTTCATAACATAACTGCAACGTTAGTATAACGTTTTTAAAAAAAAATTTGTTAGTTAGGTATGTTATGTTCTTCGATTCGATAAATGTACATCCAGGGTATTCTAGCGTATTAAACTTGGGTAATGTCAATAGGGAACCATTTCAGGGGCAACCAAAAAAACTATTTAAAATCAGTCAGAATTATAGAAATGTATTTAAATTTTTACAAGTAGAACTTCATATTCCGAGGCTACTTTCTACGACCCCCCTACATCTTATTTTGATGCTGTTTAACCCTTTGGTGCTCTTAGCGTGTCAGTCAAAAATTACAGGTTTTTTTTTCATTTCAATGAAATGAATGTGCCATATTTTAGTTCGATAATGTCTTTTATTTAATATTTTGTATTTTTAGGGGATTTTATGGTACTAAATGATATATTTAGGCTGTAGTTATAATGCATTCATTCACTTTTTGAACATGGACCTGAAAATGAAGTTTCCAGCTTAAACTGTCATAATTTTGAATGCTTCAGAGCACAGACTTTTGATCTCTTTTCAAAGATGACACTTGGCAAATTATTTCTAAAGTGAAAAAGTTTAAAAAAGTTAACTTAACAAAAGTTACAGAGTTTTACATTTGTTATGAAAAATGCACGAAAATACTATTTTAAATTTTTATATGAAGTATATATTTTCAAAAACACATTTTACTCTGAAACTGCAAGAAAATCAAAGCCATAAATCTAAACAAGTTGTGTTCCAAATTTGAGCTTGATATCTCAAAAAATGGGCTTTCAGTAAGATTTTGTTTGGCTGCAGTACCAAAAGTTTTCACTAGATGAAATTTGTCTCTCATTCATTTCCAATGTGCCATTTTTGACAGCGAGGAGCACAAGTGTGACTTTTTTTTCAGGCCCATTTAACCTTTTCGAATCATGTCCATGATTTTTTTTGTGTGTGTGTGTGTGTGTGTGTGTTCACATAGCAAGTACCAAAAGCTTTACCAAGTTTCATACCATTCCAATGAAGTAAAAAATTCTTAAAAAAACAAAACGTAACATTTTTCAGTCAAAAATGACCGAAGAGCACCAGAGGGTTAAGGGGGATTCAAACCTTCTTTAGTTCTTTAATTCGCACCCTGCCTTAACCAGACAAACCACAAGGATCACATCCTAAAAGACTTTTAGCGGCACCAAATGTAATGGCAGAAGAAATAACTCCAAGTTTATGAGCAAAAACCTAGATAACTTATCTAACCAGTATTAAATATAATAAATCAATGTATTTCATTTAATCAGTGTAAAATCAAGCCCCCTCAAAGAGCATGACCTGATGAAACTGGTCGTTATTTCTAGAATCTCTTCGTAAAGAGAGTCACGAGTCGATTCATGAGCTGCTTCTGCTCAGGGGGCCGAAGGGTCTGACCAATAGAAACAGCTTTTGCTCAGCAAGAACAAAAATTAGAGGGCCCATCAGCCATCATCATTACAGCCTGAGAGATGGGCTGAGACGGGTAATAGTCTCGACAGAAGGACATATTCTTGATCCATTCTCACCATGAATCAATCCGTGTATTAGGCAGTGACAGGGCGAATCCGGCCGCTTCAGACAGACCGATATTTCAAGCCTTTCAGAGGCTGCGATATGGCTTTGGGGCTGGACTGAACCCGCTGACGAACTCCAGCCTTCCTCCCTGGACGTTCGGCGCGAGCACGAGCGTATGAGTGACGATAATAGGCCGGTGGAAATGTACGAATGTGATAATGTTCTGCCGTCTTTATCTTACACACATACGCACGGCAGAAGTCATTTCTTCCCTCGTGTAGATAGAGTCCTCCCGCCGCTGCACGCACTGGCATATGCCGCGATAAAACATGCATGGGAAATTAAAAATAAACACATAGTTTGATTGCTCTTTGTTTTGCAGCTAAGGGGGAACAATTATATCTTCATAGCAGAATGGAGCGTTTTCAAACAGATCGTCTTCCTCACGCTGCTCGGCAGATGGCGGGAGGATGTACAGCTATCTTACTCACGGAAATGAAAAGAAATGGAGTCGGAACTCTTTATAAACGTCACACACAATTAGAGTCAGTGTTGAGACAAAGAGGCCATCAAGCACACGTCTGACAGTAGGGCTCCAACTTTCTTCTTTCCTAAATTATTCTGTTCTTGTAAATGACTCACAGCAAAGGAAGCTGGCCTGATGTGACTGTCTGTGATGTGTCACACTTTATTCTTAGTGAAAAGATGCAGTTTGCCTCGCTTTGATGGCAGTCGCTCAGTTTCCTCATGGCAATCGTATACAGCAGCATATTAAGTGTTCTGATGATTGAGTCTGATCATAATTAACAAACCTCAGCTGAAGGTTCATGATACTATCATGGACAACACTATGTTGTCACAACAGGAACTAGACCTTTTCTGCTGTGTGACGTTCAGATCTTCAACTAGTTAGTTCAGATGTTCACTATAAGTCAGTCATTGGTACACTCTAAAAAATGCTGGGTTAAAAACAACCCAAGTTGGGTTGAAAATGGACAAACCCAGCGATTGGGTTGTTTTGACCCAGCAGTTGGGTTAAATGTTTGCCCTACGTGCTGAGCATTATTTATTAAACTCAACTATTGTTTAAAAATGACTATATGTCTGGCTTAAAATGAACCCAAAATCAGACACATAATTACTAGAGGAAACAATAATAATCAAAAGGTGAACATTTATTAATAAGCAATTAAATGTATATTGTTTAATTATTATTCATTAAACATATTAATAAATGTACATTTTGGGTTCATTTTAAGCAAGAGATACAGTAATTTTTAAACAATAGTTGAGTTAAATAAAACTACCCAGCAGGTTGGGAAAACATTTAACCCAACCGCTGGGTTTGTCCATTTTCAACCCATCTTGGGTTGTTTTTAACCCAGCATTTTTAGAGTGTAGTTTGACTTCCTGAAGATTGAAACATTGTGACATGATTAATCTGTTTGAGAATATTTGTTGGGGAAATGCAGAATCGTTGAACTACGTTGGTACACAAAAATTATGGCTTGTTTTTTTCCACCCAATCGCTTTTGCCATGGTTGGGTAGTTTTTGTGTTACCCAACCGTTGGGTTAGAGGCTGGTCAATCTCACTGACAGTTGAAACAGTACACCCCTTCCCACCTGCCCTCCGACGCAACAACCCAGCTGTTGGGTTACACAGAGCGCGGGCTTTTTGCATCCTCGTCAGGAGAGAGCATTTCTCAATGCCACCAAATTGGTGCTTTACTTTGGTAAAATAAAGGTTTGTGTACATTTTATTTTGTCTATAAAGTCTTTACAGTGCTGTATAATGCAATGCAATATACAGGGATTGAAACATTGTAATTGTAATTTTTTTTTTGTTACAATACTGAATATTATTAATTTGGATGTTGAAATATGTTCTCAGAACTCTGTAATGTTTGTTTCTGTGCAGGATATAAGGAGCCTATCGCAATATCTTTCGGCTATGAGAACACGGAGCAGCGGTCTGAGGTTCGCAGCTCCCCCGCTGAACAGCGGCCCATCACCGGCTCAGATTTGTTTTCAAGCATAAGTTATGAAATATTTCACTTTTAAAAAGCAATTTCATGTAACTGTATTCTTTCCTGCACTTTTTCACTCACTTTCATTTTTGTGCATTCCTGGGTGTTTTTGCTTATTAGTAAATGTTCACCTTTTGATTATTACTGTTGTCTGTGGTGTTTCTCTAGTGATTCTGTGTGTGATTTTAATTTTCAATGTACTTTGGGTTCATTTTAAGCCAGCAATATATACATTTTTAATCAATAGTTGAGTTTAATAAAACAGACTGGCATGTTGGGTTAAATATTTAACCTAACCAGTTGGGTAAAAACAACCCAACGCTGAGTTTGTCCAATTTTGCCCCAGCCCTGCCAAATAACCCAAATTGGGTTGTTTTTAATCCAGCATTTTTTAGAGTAACTCTGGAACTTGCAACCAGCTGACTAACAATGCTTTTGGGAAACGCACCAATGTTTGTTAGAGTGGCCCTACATTTCAAATTCTGACTCAACCAATGACTGGTGTTTGGGGAAGGACTATCTGACTGATTGACCAATGACAGAGAAGAGGAGAATGTTCAGCATTGACATACTTCACATATAAACTAGGCAAAATCCACAATACTAGCTGTTTGACTTTCAATCCATTCAACCATCCATTCTCCAAACCGATTGGGAATATCCCAGTGTCTCGGGCCTGCATAATCCATCACAGTGTTGACTCTAATTTCTCATTGTGCTGTTGAGTGTTTTGATGTTTTTACCTCATGGATATTTGTCATTACGATTCATACCTTGATCTCAGTAGAAGAGAGAAGGAGTGAGAGAAACAGAAAGTGGCAGGGAGGAAGATCTTTGAGGTGGTTACGTGTGTATGTTTCATGAAGCTTGAGGAAACATTCAGTGTGCTGTCAGGAACCATCAATCATTCATCGCAAACACACTCCCTCCATAAACATTCAAACATTCATGAGTTGTTTGAATGACATGTTTCCATCAGTGTTCTTGCTCAGCAGGAGCTGTAGATGTGTATGGGTTATGATCTGGTTATGCTGGTTCTTCACGGGTTCATCCTGACTGACCAAAGGGTCCATCACACTCTCATGGCAATTCATAACTATTTTTCCTAACTCGCTCTAAAAAATGCTGGGTTAAAAACAACCCAAGTTGGGTTGAAAATGGACAAACCCAGCGATTGGGTTGTTTTAACCCATTGGTTGAGTTGAATGTTTATGTGCTGGGTAGTTTTGGAAATTAAAAATCAGACACATAATCACTAGAGGCAACAATAATAATCAAAAGGTGAACATTTGAATAAATGTTTATTGTTTAATTATTATGCATTAAACTTATTAATACATATTTGTTTATTAAACACATTCATAAATGTTAATTTCCAACATATTTTGGGTTCATTTTAAGCCAGACATAAAGTCATTTTTAAACAATATTTGGGTTAAATAAAACTGCCCAGCATGTTGGTCAAACATTTAACCCAACCGCTGGGATTGTCCATATTCAATTAAACCTGGGTTTTTAGCTTGTAATTTGGTGAAATATTTGTTTATTTTTCCATGATTTGCTAACGAGGTGGACCTTTTTTCCTAAAAATTATACATTTCCATCAGCTTCTGACCAAATCATATGCATTCGTATGAAATCGCCAACTTGCAAACTAGTTGTACTTTTTTCTAATTTAGTTGTCTAATAAACCTGCCGTTGTATGTTATGAATGTTGTTGGCTCTTTGACAAACTGTTTTCTGTACTTTTGTCATTCCACAGTCACATGCTTGCATGGAATATTTCAAAATGTATCACCTGAATGGATTTTAGATTTTCTATCTTATGTTAAGTTGAAATGTTTTATATAATAATGTAAATTTTATGGATGATACTGACCTTTTTGTTTGCCATGTAAATAGCCATGATGCTAACATGGCGTAAAAACTTAATAAACAAACAAACAAATCATTCCACAGTCAATGTTGTGTCTATGAGAGTGATGAGGAGGATCACACCTTGTTCTGTTCTTGGTTTATTACAGGCGATTCAGATGAGGTTGGATGTGCCCAAATCAGTAGGGATGCACCGATATGAAAATTTTGGCCGATACCGATAATTCTTTATATTTGAAAGCAATAACCGATATATTATCCAAATTTTTATATAATTTTTGAGAGCCTGATTACAAAAACAAAAGTCTCGCTTTTAAAAGCCATGTCCCAATCACACAATTATAATGTTCTCAATATAATTTTATGTTGCCTATATGACAGACTTGCGCTGTACGTTGTACTTAACTGTATTTTTCTTTTTTGAAGAGATTTTTAATCATATTTCAAGCAATTCAAAACTATCATTGCGAACAGTGTGCATCTGAAGTGATTCATCTGATGGAAATTGATTGGCTTTAATATATCGGCCAAATTTACTTATAGGCCGATAATGATAACATTAAAAATGAACGTATATTGGCTGATACCGATATTGTGGCCGATATATTGTGCATCCATATAAATCAGCACACATGCACAGAAAAGTGCAGGAAAGTTCATTTTGTCTGCATTTTCCTCCAGCGATTCCTACACCAAGGTCATGGGTTTGATCCCCAGAAAACACTAGAATGACAGATTGCACTGTTAGTTGTGGTAGGATAAAAGTGTCTCTCAAATATGTAATCAGAATAACCTAATGAAAATGTGTTTCGTTCAAAGAAAATGCTGTATACATTGAATAAGGAGTCACATCGCTAAGATTTTGATCCAGTTTGAACCCGTCCACCTAAGTAGATCCAATCAGAGACTCCAATCAAACGACCCCAACATTAATGCCTCATTCACTGGTGCTTTTATTACATTTCAAGACATAAAGTGGATGAATGTTCTGATGGAGGTTAAAAAACAGTATCGCACTGCTTTTACTTCCGATGTCATCAATCACTCCACGAAACCTTTAAAAGTGAACCGTAGAATGTGAACTGCTTGAAGGAGGTGAGAAAAAACTTGCAGAAATGGGGTGAAAATATTTGAAAACGAGCAAGCGGCAACCGGGGGGAAAAAACCCAGACGAAAAAGAGACGAAAAAGCCAGCTTCGGAAAGAGAACAAAGTTTCCTTCAACGGAGCAGAAAAAGGCATCTGAATTTATTATTTCATCTTGGCATTTGACAGTTACTGCAGTGCCATCTTCTTATTCTGAGCGTGTCGTATTTTATTCATAAATCCAGAGGTGGAAGAGATGATGGTCGAGCGGAGGAGAGGGAGTCGGACCGGAGAGACTGAGAGGAGAAAAAAAAGAGAAGAGCATGCAAAAGTTCTTTGTTTTGGCTCTGTCTGCAGGGCCGCATGTGGCCTGAGAGCGGCGTCGTTCCTGACACGCCTAATGATGTACGGTAATGTGCGCTACGCCGGATGACTGCTGACACGCGGCAGGCCGTTCGGTGGAAGCACCATCAGCTTTCCGAGGAGAGTGTCTGGAATTCTGGGACACGGTGAAGAAAGCGATTCATTAAATGTAAGACAGGTATGACATCCCACTTCAAGGCGGCAGCAGCTATATGTATGGAGGGGAGGGTTTTTTTGTGGTCATAGTGGGGAGGAGATGGCAAGTACAAAGCAATGCCTGGCTGTTTTTGGAGATGACATAAAACTAGGAGGCAGGGAAATGGAGGCAGGAGACTGGAAAATAATGGCTAATGGAGGAATTTAGCCTGAGGCGCTATGCCTGCTTTGCCTACTTCTGTATAACTAGTATATTTATAATTCAAATACATACCTTTAATAATTAACTACCACTGACTATTAAAGGAGAATACAAGATTCAGTGAAGAGACACTGACTGCATCAAGGAACAAAAGGATGATTCCATCAGTTCTGCTGGACCGTTGACAGCGACTCCATTAACCAGCAGATCAACACGGCTTGACGGATCGTTGCTGGTCCCAACGAATCACGCTTATTTCATGTCGCCCAATCAACCTATATGTCTGAGTGGAAGGTTGCTTATTTCACCAGTGAGGAAGGATTATTTTAAAAAAGCTAAAAGTCACTTACAGACTCATAGATTTCACAAAGACTTATGAAGGCTGCTGAGGTCGTCTGACCTCGTGTTAGCCTGTATTTGTTATCATATTGGTGGTTTATAATATAATATTAGGCTGTACCTTTACACTCTAAAAAATGCTGGGTTAAAAACAACCCAAGTTGGGTTGAAAATGGACAAATCCAGCGATTGGTTTGTTTTAACCCAGAAAATGGGTTGTTTTTACCCAGCAGTTGGGTTAAATGTAAAAAAAGAATTGTTGGTTTAACTTAAAGTAAGTTACCTGGCTGCCTTAAAATTTTGAGTTCAACCAAATTAAAAATTTAAGTTAATACAATGAAGACGATGGGTTTAATCAACAGAAACTCAAAATATTATGTTATCTGAACCACATTAATTATCTTAAGTTGATTTGACAAAAGAAAAAATGTTGTGATAACAAATCATGAATTTTTTTTACAGTGTAGTTTTATTTAACTATTGTTTAAAAATGATTGTATTGCTTGCTTAAAATGAACCCAAAATATATAATTAAACAATAAACATATATTAAATTGCTTATTAATAAATGTTCACCTTTTGATTATTATTGTTTCCTCTAGTAATTATGTGTCTGATTTTTAATTTCCAACCTATTTTTGGTTGATTTTAAGCTAGCCATACAGTAATTTTTAAACAATAGTTGGGTACCCAGCACATTAGACAAACATTTAACCCAACAGCTGGGTTAAAACGACCCAATTGCTGGGTTTGTCCATTTTCAACCCAACTTAGTTGAGAAATAGAATGATAGAATGATGAAAAATAGTAAGTGAACTCATAGAGTGGTACGATCACTATATATAATATTACAAATGACGTTTAAGAATATGTCTACCAAAGAAACTACACAACAAAAGATCACTGCTCAGGTCAGTATATGTCTGTCATAAGTAATCAATAAACCACAAGCAGTTTATTAAAAGGCTCCTCCAGTTACACTGTGAATGTGGGTCATATTTCTTTTTTGATATATGCATGCAGTTTAACATCTGTAATGCTCATAATAAAATGTTAAAATGGTATAAATGTAAACATCACAGGAGATTTTCACAGAGCGATTTTCAAGAGACGCGGTTAGAAAATGAATTATATTCATAAATCTGGCTTGGCCCATAATGAAACATACTCTCCTCTTAGAATTTAATTCAGCTCTGTATGCTTTTGTTATCGCGCACTCACGTTACGCTATATGAAAGTCTGCGCTGTTATTGTACTCGCATCAGGAGATTTTTATTCACCTTTAAATGACCCATAAAAATGTAATGAAAGGATATGGTATAAAAAAGAAACGTGGCGAGTATCTGAACACTTTCATTTATTTATTTTCAGATTCTCTTCAAGAATTTTTTTATGACAAGTCACAAACAAAAGGACTAATAACAGAATTATCTCCTCAGAAAATGACACATGATGAGTTTGTCAGAGGAAAAGCAACAAAACATGCATGCAAGTATAGTGGTCACTAGATATCATCATGGCTGTTTCTAACTGTATCATCTGCATTTTCCGCTGCGGTTCCACAAACAGAGAGCAACAAAAATGGAAAACATTTGCATATATGTGATAATAAGCTTGATCATTTGGAGGAGCCACATGTCAGGATATTCCTCTTTGATGTTGCTCATACATATTAAAAGTCCTCTGAGACATCGGGACCACTTGCGAATTGTGTCAGTTTAGTGCCCTGGTGTGTGTGTGTGTGTGTGTGATACTTCCGCATTGCTAATTGACTTTTAGTTTACTCGCACAATTATAGTACAGTAATTCAAAATTGCTTAGTAGTATGGGGATTAGGAAGCTTTTTGTTGCACTAGGAAATTTCATTAAAGTCATGCATTTCTTCATTTTCATTGCTGAGATCAACAGAGAGTGTTAGTGTTCATGTAGTACACTGCGTTTTACAGAATGATTGAACATTTAACCTTTAATTCTGCTGATTTTTACTGACATGAAATAAAATATTTGCAATGCACAATTATGCAAGACTGTAAAAGCAAAAAACACTGAGAAAAGCATGCATTCTGTCTAAGCCTCATGCATCACATTTGAGTGTGTTCAGAAACACAGTAATCACAGATCTGCACTGCTGTGTTCCATTAGTTCTAGTGCTGTTGTTGTTCAGAGTATTACCTGTTTGATAATAAAGCATGGAGTGGTGAATCAACCGCAAAAATGAGCGGCTTTCTAGTGCCTGCACTTGTATCCCATCAGCTCCTGACAGTCTGTCAAGTGTTCAGCCACAGGCCAGAATACAACAAAGACAAGAACAGCCTGAATTCACCCTAACTCACTTCACCGGGAAACTTTGACAAGTTTTGACGTGTGACTTTTGTCTGTGTAGATTCACATATAGGCCTATACACACACACACACACCTATAGACATGCCTCTATACGTGTGTGTGTGTGTGTGTGTGTGTGTGTGTATTTGTGTGTGTGTGTGTGTGTGTGTGTGCGCGCAGGATTTGACATACAGTAGGCTTTATTTTTTCACCTAGGCTTTTATTTCTTCATCCCCCAATTACCTTCTCTTTTGGATAATTCACTCTCTTCCTGTCCATTCTTGAGCTCAAACGCAGAGACATTTTACTTCTTTACAACTCTCAATAATTCATGGCCTGTGTGAATATTTACATGTAAAGTATCCCTCCGAGCTGGAGGAGACAGGCATGTTTATAATGTTAAACACTCAAACGTCCCACCAGACTGGATTTAGATTCCAACAGTTTTGCACACCAACGGGGCCTTTGAAATAATTTTTTTATTTGTATTGCTTTATCAAACATTTTTGACTAAATAAATTACAGCTCCTTGAGATGCAGCCGAGTACGATTCATGCAGCATTTGAGTAAAAACATATTTAATACATTTTACAAGCTTTTATTTTTGGTGCAAATATACTTGAAACAGCAGCTATAGTTATATAGATACAATAAAAGCTATAATATAATGTGTTTTTGGTAACACTTTATTTTACAGTGTTATTGTTACATGTTACATGTAGTAACTGTAGTAATAACTATAAATTATGCATAATTGCATGCTATTAACCCTAAACCAAACCCTCATCCTAACCCTATAGTAAGTACCTGTAGTTAATAATTATTACGCTGTACTTAAATGTATAATTACACTGTAACAATGTCATCTTAAAATACGGTGTAACCCACTTTATTTTAAGGTGAAATAGTTGCAGATGTTACATGCACTTACTATAGTAATGACAGTAAATTATGCATAATTACAAGTAAACCAAGCCATAACCTTAACCCTTTAACATGTAGTTCATTAATATTACTCAGTTTGGTTACACTTTATTCTAGTCATTGTTACGCGTTACATGTAGTTACTATAGTAATAACTATAAATTATGCATAATTGCATGCTATTAACCCTAAAACAAACCCTCATCCTAACCCTATAGTAAGTATACCTGTAGTTAATTATTATTACTCAGTACTTAAATGTATAATTACACTGCAACATGGATACCTTAAAATACAGTGTAACCCACTTTATTTTGAGACGTAGTTGCAGATGTTACATGCACTTAGTACACTGTAAAAATGATTTTCATGATTTGTTATCTTAACATTTTTTCTTTTGTCAAATCAACTTAGATAATTAATGTGCTTCAGATAACATAATAATTTGAGTTTCTGTTGATTAAACTAATTGCCTTCATTGTATTAACTCAATTTTTTTAATTTCAATGAGCTCAAAATTTTGAGGCAACCAGGTAACTTACTTTAAGTTAAACCAACAATTCTTTTTTTACAGTGTATAGTAATAAAAATAAATGATGCATAATTACAAGTAACTAACCGTAAACCAAGCCCTAACCTTAACCCTATGTAGTTCATTAATATTACCCGTTTCTTTTACACCTTATTTTAAGGTTTTTATTTGTGTAATTACACTGTAACAACGTCATCTTAAAATAAAGGGTTACACTTTATTTTAAGGTGATGTAGTTGCAGATGTTACATGCACTTACAATAGTAATAACAGTAAATTATGCATAATTACAAGTAACTAACCTTAACCCTATAATAAGTATATGTAGTTAATTAATATTACTCAGTTCGGTTACACTTTATTTTAAAGTGTCGTTGTTACAGTTTAATTATACATTTAAGTACTGAGTAATAATAATGAACTACATGTTCTTACTGTAGGGTTATGGTTTGGTTTAGGGTTAGTTGCATGTGATTATGCATAATTTATAGTTATTACCATTGTAACTACATGTAACGTGTAACAAGGACACTAAAATAAAGTGTTACCCTCAGTTTTTATTTGTGCAATTACACTGTAACACCGTCACCTTAAAATAAAGTGTAACCATATTTTTCATTATGATCTTAGTATAAATTGAAATATCCTTATATTTAACGTTCATTTTTGGCCTCTCCCATGGTTTTATGCTCTAGCAGGAATTGTTTGGAGCTGCAGAACTGGAGGCCAGCAGCATGTAAAGATGAAACTTCACAGCGCTTGTTGTAACTGCTGTCACATCCTCACTGTGTGTCCCTGTGGCAGTCGTCTCGCCAGCGTCTCCTATGTAGATCTGGGGCCTCCTGCAAAGGGAACGCTCCTCTTTGATACTTCAGACTGCATTTGAATCACTGGTCCCTGTGTTTGACAGTGTGTGGTAATTACCTGGCTCCCCTGCTTGATCGTGTAAACTCTTCCAGAACCAAGGGAGATACAGTCAAATGGGAAGATGTAAGAAAAACAAAACAACAACAAAGATGGCAACGGCATTTATTTGAACACATTGCAAATGTGGATTTTACACCTTTAATTTGAACAGTGGAAACGGGAAACAATTTCTTCTTAACATGCGCTATGTCGGGTATTTGTTTAAATGGCGGAAAATCAGCAGTCCTGAGGGGGCACATAATTCCTGGAGCTGCATAATGAGCGAACCTGCGCCTTGAAATATTTCTGTATGGTAGGAATACCTACACTTGCAACCAATTACTAATATAAGCCGTTAACGATATGATTTTGTCCTCTACCCTAGAAGCAAATGATTAGCGCTAATGAGCTGTCAGTGACGTCAGTGGGCGTGGCTCGTGTTTCATTACTGTTGACAAGCACTCGAGAAAACTCTAAATCTATACGTGCTAAACTTTAACCCTTTGGTAGCGGTTACCGCATTCCTTCAAAACTATTTTTCCCCTCTAAAATGAAAAGATCTCTTAGCTGAATCAGGTCTTTTAAAAAGATTATTTATTCTTTTTGTGTAGGCCTCTTAAAGTTAATACACAGACATATTTTCGCGACATATATTAGATAATAATTCAAACGAAGAAATGGAAAGAGCAAATCTGATTTAATCGGGGGGGATACTTATGGCTTTCTGCATGTCCCGTTTCGTGCGGGACATTAACGGCATGAATGTAAATTAAAGGTGTTGGTGAATCTGATATAAAGGTGTCAGAGCTTTAAGCCTCTTAAAACACACAAAACGAGCGACACACAAGCGTGAACAGAAATAACACATGAGCCTGTTATCAAGATCATTAATAATCACGCATTTCTCCGTTTTAATATTCTTCTCGTGGACACGGAAAGATTTTGACATAGGCGTATTTCAAGATAGGCTATATGTAAAATTAGATAGGCCTACTTTACAAGAGTTGCAGGTTTCAGTCAGCAGATATATATAATTTAGGCTATATTGGTTGTTTGTTTATTTTGCTTGTTCGTTTATTAATCATATTGTATTCAACTAATAACTAATAGGCTACCATTTTATTTAGTAACACAAGGATTATATAGGGTACAGTTTTTATCTTAGATATCATCCGATATATATTCATCAAATATTTGCGCTTCCAAACTATATGGCGAGGAGGACGATAATAACAAAACGTATATGATGTGTAGCTACTTCTATTGCAGTCTAAGACGCATTTTAATTTATGTATTTTTCAAGAAAATAATAATAGATAATTTTGATCTCTGATGAAAAATAGCCTATATATTTTCCACCGCCAACATTCACTGATTTAACCAGGAAAACTGCGTGGAAAATAATCGCGTGGTTTTAAAATGAAAGTTATCTAATTGTAGAATATAGTGCGGAGCACTCAACGACAAAAAGTAGATGATTTAAACATTAATTTTTGAAACGGAAACAACCTAAAAATGTAGGCTATCGAATGCGCAAACTCTTGGTAGTCTAATTTCGTTCTTCCCTGGCAAGCTTTGTTCATTAAATATAATTCATTCAAAATTAATTTTGTTTGTATATGTCGTTTTTAATTTTTCTCTCGATATCAGTGTTTATTTCTTTTTATTTAACTACACTTTAAGCAGGATTGCAAAGTGGCGCATCATTGATCCGGCAGGTGTCGCTAAAGAGCTGCAGAAATACACACACACACACACACACACACACACAGTCTCTCACAGAGCCGTGAGAATAACGCCACTGAGCAGCCATGAAGGAAAAGACGCCTTTCACACAGAAGAATTTACAGTTACTCACGAAACTTCTACAAACACTGGAGCTCCACTGCTTTCCTGCAGTGACTAGAATGACATGTTCCCTGAGGTCAGAGAGAGTTTAAATGGAGCTAAAGCAGTACACGGAGAAATGATGATCCTAACATAAATAGTCACCTTAGAAAAACCGCCACACGAATCAAAACTGAAGATGACGGTACATTTGAAAATATAAATGATTAATCTAGAAATCCTAATGAACGGGATTATTTTTTATTTTTTTTAAATAGCCTAAATGTTTAAAGTTAAGGAAATTGAAGAAGGCGCGAATATATTATCGGGCGCGAATTTGGATTTGTTGGCAACCTGTTGTTCAGTAGAAATGTGTTTATAAGTCGGCTATATTATTTCGAATTTTAGAGCTAAATTAAATTAAACAGCGTTAAATAATTCTGAATGACCCGAAGCCTTGTCAACTGAGATTTAGATAAGGCTAAACGTTTTAGTTGTTAGCATAAAGCAGTTTACATGGGCTAGCTAAAGTTATATTTTACATTTAGATTAGCCTATATTTTATGTTATGATTTTCATTAAAAAAATACGTTGAAAAGAGATGAGTTTAAAATTGTGTGAGGTTATGTAAAAGTGTTCGCGTTGAAATGGATTCTCAGCCGCAGCTGGGCAGAGACATCGAGAGCTTTAACCCTAAAATGACCTCAATTTGACACCAGCAGATGAAATTTTACCGCCTGTTAAAGCCATCTTCTGCCCGAGCCACGGATCCACGTTCACAACACTGATTTTAGCTGTTTTAAAGTCTCTCCTTTTTAAAAACTAAATCTTTTATTTCATGCGGCTATTAACATGGACGAAGCGAATAGGGTAGCCTATTTTAAGCGTGTTTTTCCATGTCATTAAAGTTTATTTTCGGTGAAATTATTAGCGTTGTGTCAGAAAAATGCGGGATTTTTATCCTAAAACCGATGTGATTAAAACTGAAAAGTAGACCAGTTCGCATCATAGGCTACTTATCATTTAATCAAAGCGAAAACGTTAACTATGAATGAATAACAGAGCATTTTCTCAAGCCGCCGATTTATTGTATGATTTTATAGACTTGTTTCATTAGACATTCTTTGTCTCATTAATAAAGTTATAGCTGCTCAAATCTTTTCTTTTTTTTTTTTCCTGCTGTGAATGTGTAGATCAGCAGTATCACGCGCACTTTTCCCGCGCCGCGGCAGGCTCAATTCTATAAGGATGCGATCGACTTACCCACATTTATCCGATCACGCGTTTGTATAGTAATGGTCCTCATCTTCTTCCTCACGATGAAGCAGTGGTCAGACAGCACGCGCTCTGTGTCCACTGCAGTCGCTATTGCACAGTGAACCCTTCACTTCTACTTTCTCCTCATGTTCTTCCCTCCCCTCTGTCATAAACAGAGCAGTTGTTGCATTTATGAAATCCGTTTTAATTGCCGGCTTCATTAGAACACGAGCCCGCGGTTCGGGTGTCTGTGGTGGAGCGGCTTTTTGACCTTGTTTGTTGAGGTCTGCTCGATCCTGCACGAGTTCAGCTCCACTAGCCCGACGTGAATTGTTAATTTCAACAACAAAACAACAACAACAACAACTCACTGAGCTCTAAATGTAGACATTTATGTAAAAAGCGATCGATACGACGGTGATGTCACATGTGCCGCGATGTAGGCTATATGTTCATTGATGAGGAGTAGTATTTTAAGGGTCTGTTTGTGGTATTAGGGGCCATCTGTAGCACAATCAATATCATTGCTCCTCCTCTGAAACTTCAGGCCTTCCTAATGATTGATGATCTTGGGGCTCTTTGATAATTGAGCAGCGCGATGCACGGCTCACATTTCAATCTCGAAACGCTATTGGGCTAAAGATAGTTTCCATAAAACCTCTTTTTTTCCTTCACCCTTGTGGAAAAGTTCACTTTATTCTAAAAGGGGTCCGTCTAAATAAGCATTTTTGAACAAGGGGATATGACACTCGATATCAGTTGTACGCATTACACAAAAAAGTCGTGTTAAAATATTTTTTCTTTTGTGCAATAAAGATACTGTTTGAACGCTTATTCGCCGTTTGGATGCCTGCCCATCGCGCGGTGTCTCATTTTCTCAGTGTATGTGAGTGGGATCTGCGGTGGCTCCCCCCTCGCGCACTGGACGCTCGCCTCTCGCGCAGGGTTTGGCGTGGAGCTCGTGCAGGACTGGCTGTGCTCAGCGCCACTTCCGGCTTCCGTCATTTCATTCTCCCGCCGATGCGCGCAGCTCAACTCACTGTGTTCTATAAGCGAGCGAGCGGCCGACCTGCCAACACTCACTGACACTCACTCATCTCAGACCGCGCAAGAGATCGCCGCATTTTTTTTTTAAAAACTCTTCTTTTCCCTTCTTTTTTTTTTTTTTTTTTACAGTAGTAATAAAACAAGAAAGCGGACCGGAGGCATAAAGAAGACAGGGACTTGTGGGATGAAAACGGGGCTAAAAAGATTCATCCTCTCTTGAACATCATCACCAACCATCATTCATTCATTACCTTGACAACCTCTGGCTTTGATTGACAGCTGGAGTGGCAAAAAGCCATGAGACACGACAGTTTAGTTACATGCAGGTTGTTGATGGGCCGGCTGTAACCTTCAGTTTGGTGCTTGACTTTTTTTCTTTATTTTCTGGGGGGCAAAGAGGAAAAGAAGAATAATTGCAAAACTCTTCCCGATGCCTGCGCTCTTTCTCAACCATACTGGAGAATAGGAGAATTCGGCAAGTTGCTTGAAAAAGGGATCTTTGGAGCGCATGAGTTTGTGAGCGGACTGGGAAATTAAATCTACGACACAGATCCAGAGGTTTATTGGAGCGCAGGCTGATGGCGCAAAGGGTAGGTTTAAAATCTCCAACACTCACCTCAACTAATACACTATCTATCACAGGCCTCGACTGTCGACTCACGCGCAAAACTACTTCAGTCTGACGCACTTTGTTGGGAATATTCGCCGCGTCTCATCGCCCGAGCTCCGCTTTTAAAGACACGCTACTCGGGGAAGCACAACTTTACAATGTTTTTGGTAATTACGAGCAAATATGCCAGCAAACTTTAGTCTTGCGCGACGCATTTCTTCTTCTTTTTCCACGCTATCGCTCTTTCTTCTGCAGCATTGTGTTTTATTGTGACTTTATGCTTCTCTTTCAGTACGATGAGTTGGCTCATTACGGCGGCATGGACGGGGTCGGTATGTACGGAGATCCTCACGCGCCTCGGCCGCTCCCGCAGGTCCATCATCTGAATCACGGACCGCCGCTCCACGCCAGCCAGCATTACGGCACACATGCCCCCCATCCCAATGTCATGCCCACCAGCATGGGCTCGGCTGTCAACGACGTGTTAAAGAGGGATAAAGATCAAATTTACGGGTGAGTTCTATATTAATATCGGATCCGTGAATTCCTTCGGGCGGCTTCTCTTTCCCGTAATAGTTTTTTTTCATAACTTTAATAATATTTCTTCTGTATAGGGTGCTTTGCCAGAATTGCTGGCACAATTTTAATCTACTTCACATTTATTTGTGGGCCTTTTTCTTACTTGGCACTTATTTTCTGCTCTTAAATTTATGACGGCAGCTTGCAGCTTTAATTTCACTTAAGTTCAAAATCACTTCAAAACCCGACGTGGTTGCCACTCTCGCACTTATTTTTTTCATGAATAATTGCTCAACTGTAGTATCTGAATATTTCGAATTTCTGCTTCGCTTAAGCCGCTTTGTTTTCAGGACGCAAAGCCGAATTATTCCTCGAACTATTACACACTCTTCCTCGTATTATTCGTCGGTGAAATCTGAACCGAGCGCTCTGAAAGGTTCGTGTGTTGTTGTTCCTGCAGTCACCCTCTGTTTCCTCTGCTGGCTCTGGTCTTTGAGAAGTGCGAGCTGGCCACATGCACTCCCCGCGAGCCCGGGGTGGCGGGAGGAGACGTGTGCTCCTCCGACTCCTTCAACGAGGACATCGCTGTCTTCGCCAAACAGGTCACTCACGACTCATCTACCCTTGTCCATACTTGTTGGAGACATTAAAATAAACAAAGATGGAAGCAATCGTCCTTTTCATTTTAAGACCGCTAACTATATTTCCATCAATGCACTTTTATATTTAACGAGTGTTTAACCAGATTATTAACGATTGCAATTTTAATGCATCTTTAAATCACACTTATTAAATTGCTCCACATATTCTCATCGATTGCTATTAACCCCGGTTATTTGTTTGTGTTTTAGGTCCGCGCAGAAAAACCTTTATTTTCTTCAAATCCAGAATTGGATAACTTGGTAAGATAACACATCAGCACTGATTGTCTTCACAATAGCCGTGCAATCGAGATCTCTTAAATAAGTGTCACTCATTATTTGCCCGATTTTTTGCATTGGATCTGGAGATAGTGAAAGTAAATACGAGGGGATTTGATGTGTGACAGGACTGTTTGAAGTGGAGAGTATTAGAGTGAAAAAGTCACTCATTATAGGGCTGATATCACCATCGACCCCTTAACACTTTACACAGGCCAATAATTCCACGTGATTTTTTTTTTTTTTTTGAAATATCCAAAATAATATTTCTCGAGCACATCTTTAACTCTTGAATTATTTCTTATTATTGGGATGTTTTTTGTTCACTACAAAAAATTGTGTAACGAATATTAAAATCAAAATGTAAAGAAGGAATACAGCTAACGACGTCCATTTCTCTTCACAGATGATACAAGCCATACAAGTATTACGGTTTCATCTTTTGGAGTTAGAAAAGGTAATTTTTATTGATTTGGATTGATTTACTCTTAGAAGTATTTACTGCGCTCATCACCAAACTGTGATTTATTTATTTATTTTTAAATTAATTAAATTCGGATTTGGTACTTCTTGATGAAATAAAAAAATAACGTAATTATTTGATAAAATTACCCCGAAAGTAATGAGTTATTAACACAATTTGATCAATTAATTATAATTCACATGAATGAATCCATATTCCGTAGATGTTTGTTTGATTAAGCGGAATGTGACAGAAATATTCTTATTTAAATAAAAGAACAATTTCACGGACAACTATAGTTTATGCGAAACGTTGACTAAGACTTTCGAATCTTATTTGCCAGCGTTTATTTTTGTCGATTAACTTGTTGCGTGGGTCTCTGGAGAATCATTTGCATTGCTACAATTTCTCTATTGTTTTCCTGCCTTTGCTCATAATGTCCTCTAATTGTGCTTATTTCTGGACCGGCTGTTGAAAGAGCTTTTCTTTCCTCTGCTCAAGGTGCACGAACTCTGCGACAATTTCTGCCATCGGTACATCAGTTGTTTGAAAGGAAAAATGCCCATAGATTTAGTGATTGATGAACGAGATGGCAGCTCAAAATCAGACCATGAGGAACTCTCGGGATCTTCAACTAACTTAGCCGATCATGTAAGTAACCGGATGGTTTAATTGTTTTTTTGTCTGGACTGAATACCCTAAAATAGTAATGTATAGGCTATAAGTTGAGATGTCTTTAAATCAGCTTGAATGGTAAAATGGACTGTGCAGAAAGTTTTCAGCGATTCTTCTGAACTTGTGCATTGTGAGCAAACACGGCGTGTGTCTGACAATATCTCCATTATTTATATTTAACGCTAGTAGTTGGTGTCGCTTCTACTATGTTTAGTATTTCGGTATCATTTGGGCTGTTGCGTTGTACATAATGATCTCGAATTGCAAATGACTGCTTTAAACAAATGAATAACTGAGACTTTGTGCCGTTGAACCGTTTTATGTGAACACATATGTGAACACAATTTTGTTTAAAGTATTGCACAGTCAAGTTTATAATGTGCTTCCCCGTAATTTGCAAGGATGATGTTGTTGATGTGTTTAATTGTCTCTTATTGATTTCTGTTGAGGTTTGAGTCCGTTTTACAGGCCCTGTGCTCCATTATAGTCAATTCAACGACGACTCGGAATCGTTATATTTAGAGTGACATCGGCTTTGTTTAAACGCGTTGATTTCGGTGTTGTGAATGAAATGTTGGGGAAAAGAAAGTTTTCCGCGTCGTGTAGTTCATATCGTGCGTCCTGCAGTCTCGTGCATGTGTTGAGGAGCTGGATATATAGAGCTCACAGCAGCAGATCAAGCCTGTTAAGAGTTAAAGCAGATTTGAGGCTTTTGAGCATATGTTGGGTTAATCTCAAACTATACGGAATTAAAGTCAATCTACTAAATTGATCGATTAAAAACAGGGGGAAAACACTCAAACAATCATTAAATTCCCCATGCAGGCCTACTTAACTCACTTCAAGTGTAAAATGCGTTGGAAAATAAGACACGCTGTTGTTTCCATCTCTGCTGTTTGTTATTGGTTTCATTTTGATAATGACCAAATGAAAAATGAAAGTTCATTCGGAACACTGACCGTGGCTCGAAAATGCATCTAAAATTCTTTGGGTTCAAAATTCGAATTCCCTTTACGTTATTTTCTTTCGAGCGGTTTGTTGCCTAGAATTTCTATCGGCTTATCATTGAAAACATGGTGATATCTTGCGCACGTTCTTACATGATTAATTCTATTGAGTTGCAGAGGATTTTGTAGCTGTGAGCTTTAATATCTATTCGACTGCTAGTGAAGGCTTATTTTTAGTCTATTTTATTGGCTGTGTGTGTGAAAACGTGTAAGTATATGTGTGCATTAGCTCGTGTGTGTAGCAGAGATCTTTGTGTGTGTGTGTGTTGAGGTCCACATTTGCATAGTGTGCACGAGCGGCTGTGTTTGTTAATGAGAATAAATGATTGCAGGCCTGTTGCTGCCTCACATACTTCGTAAGCGAGACACTGTCCTGATGTTCAGCTCAGCAGAAACGGTTGCGATTATATTGCAAATCTAAATAAATTACAAGGATTAGATTTCTTAAATTCATATGGGTCTTGCACTTTATTGTATGGCGTTTCTACCCCTTTTTGCATGTTTGAGGACAGCAGTTTGATAGCTGGATATGCAAATTTATTTAGGTAGTACCTATCTCATCCATTTTTTTGCTTTGATATGCATTTTTAATATATTTTGCCTGGGGCTACATCATTTGGTGAAAGTTGCTTTGCTGGGGATGAAGGACATGCCTTGTGCTCTCTCTCTCTCTCTCTCTCTCTCTCTCTCTCTCTCTGCTGCTGGCTGTGAATATAGCTGGCTTTACTATACTACATTTTCTGTGAGTGTAGTTTATAGTGCTGTCAGAGTATGCAAGGCCTTTGTCAGGATGTCCAGCCCCTTAAAAACATTCTGTTATAGAAATAAAATCAAAGCTTTGCTTAATGAATTTTTTTAAATTATAGAAATGATATCTGCCTCTTCTGACGGCTATATCAAGCTAATAATCTGTAAAAAATTTGTACTAATTTACATTGTAATGAATTTCATCTTTGTGCATTTTCACATATGTGCGCTTAAAAAACAAGTGCAGCACAGAACATGTTGAGCACTTTCTCTGTGTTTTTGACATTTGCCTCAATGCTTTCTGTCATCGTCAATATTGTGACATGTGCCTTTGGCATCTACGTTTCTCCTAATTATTTGTGGCTGTCAGTAGTTTTTTTGTTGTTAATAAATAACTTACCTAAGCTACTTATAGAGATATATAAGACGCTTGTGTTTACATGCCATTTTTTAAAACGCAAATATTTCCCATGAGTGTGTCGTGGTGATCTCTCAAATATATATATCGAGTGTGATAATATTATGGGCAGTTGAATGTCATAAACTTGGTGAGCACTTTATAAATGAAGCATGTTTACATGTCTGTAGCTTACAGGTCATCTAGTCAGTGCTTTGGTTTAGATCATCCGGCCTATCTTAATGAAGCAGCACGTGTTCTGCTGTGGGACAGTGACGCTGAAACACTCTGCATGGATCGGATCTGTTTGATCAGGGTTTGACTGCTCACGTCTGGACACACGGTCACTTGTTGCTGTGCTTCTGTAGAGTTCGGCTTAGTGCTTCAGACGGATGTGTGTGTGTTTGGGGTATGTTCTCTTCAGAATGATTCGAATCGGTTTTAGTTTTCCAGTTTAATAAATTCATGGATTTCAAAATGGAATGTGACATCTTATTAACCTGCAGAAAAGGTTCTGTATGGAAGCTTAAAGTGTTCCGTCTGGTGGAGGGGTTCCATCATCGGATCATTTTATGGATTTAGTTTTAATTCATTTTTAAACATTGATTTTTATGAATTAAACAGCTTGTAAACATACTTTATCAGTAGAAAAAAATTGAAATTACTCATTAAACATGAAAATATTATGCAATCATGTGAGACATTATATCCTTATACAGAATCTTTTGGCATAAAGGATTCTTTAAAATTGAGTCGAGAACTCTACACTGTAAAAAAGAATTATTGGTTTAACTTAAAAAAGTAAGTTACCTGGTTGCCTTAAAATTTTGAGGTCATTGAAATTAAAAGTTTGAGTTAATACAATGAAGGCAACTGGTTTAATCAACAGAAACTCAAAATATTATGTTATCTGAACCACATTAATTATCTGAGTTGATCTGACAAAAGAAAAAAGATTGTGATAACAGATCAGGAAAATATTTTTTTCCCACAATGGCCCTTTTTCTCTGAGTGTAATTACATAAAGATCTATTTCTACCCATAAAATGAGTTTTGTAGGTGTATGCATGAGGTGGATTCGGTGATGTTAAATAATTTTTTTCAGAATATGATCCTCATATGACTGAGGTGTGTTTTTGCCCGCCTGTGTCATACAGAACAGCATTAACAACATTCATTCACGTCTCTGTCAACTACTCGAGCTCAGCGAAGGCTCCTCTCTCATTCTCGTCAGATAATTGGCAGTTTCGCTTTGAATAGTCATTCTGAGATGCTTCAGACCATCCCTTTAACATGTTTTGGGAGCAGTTGTGTAATTACATGTTAAATGCAGCAGAGCTGCGTGTGGAGTAGACGCACAGAAGGTCAGGGGCTGAAGATGCGCATGTGTCAGCATTCGCAGCCATTCCCGATCCGACATGCGTTTTTCTGCAAGTGCGTCGTATCTAGTGACGACTCTGAATGAAAGTTTGACGGGCAGGGCAGGTGTGTGTCAGCAAGTCGGCCGCTCTCCTAGCCGCTCCGTTCGCTATTGTGTCCGGCTTTTATATTAATTACATCTTGCATTATCAGCGTTGAGACTGTGACCCCGTGCGAGCAGTGAAAGGCGGCCCCCAGAGACCCAGCGACCCTCTATCTTATTCTTTATCTGCTCTATTGTGCCGCCGCTGTGTTTGCGGCCTGGTAACGGCGCTCTTTAACACAATTAGAGGAGAGCACGGAGCGGGCTGCGTTTGACTCCTAATTATCCGCAGCGATGGGGAATCGTCACATGCGCGCTGGGTGGGGTGGAGGCTCTCTCAGCCGTTTGGGTCACACGATGTCTCTCACTCGCTTTCTTTACAGCTTGTTTGAACTTTAATGGACTCTTGGGAGCCCTGACAACTGTTTTGTTGTGATGTGAGGCCTGAGAGAGAGAGAGGGAGAGAGCGAGAGGGCGGCTGCATTATTCATAAGTGGGAAAAGGGCTGTTGCTTTTTTGCTGCCGAGTGGCGTGAGGAAACTGGATATTAGCTGCAAACTCTGGAAAGATGCGGCTGTAGATCGCATGGATGTGTGCTGGTCTGTGTGAAACATGTAGCAGTCAGCACATACGGATCACGGCCGTGTTCGAGTGAGACTGTGTGTTTTTAGGCCCGTCTTGCGGTGGGCGTCTCAGCTACAGGAAACAGAACCCGGTCATTTTCATGGCTTGAGCTCATTCTCAGCATATGAAGCCTCAGCTGAACTACATTACACAGACGGCTGTTTTCCTGCCGCTCTGAAGATGTTTCTGTAAACGCTCTGATCGAACCAACATCGCTTTCACTGCAGTGATACCAAGCCTTTATATGAACAACAGTATATATTAATCTCAGACAAACACTACTGAAATGATTTTTTGAAAAGTGTTAATATAACAAATACTATTTTAGCATTGATTCTTGAGATCAGGGACAAAACATGTTTTAGAAGTTTTTATTATTTAATAATACATTATTTTTAAACTGATATATTTACATTTACATTTATTCACTTCGGAACTTAATTTGTGTCAACAAATTGCATTAAAAAGCATTTTAATTTGATCCACCCAACAACAGTGCTAAGTCTTCAATTATGTAATATTGGTGTTCAGTAAAGGAGCTAAGTAAAAAAATTTCTCTACATTTTTTCTTGGGTTAGGGTTATTATAAACAATCCAGTTCCTAATCCTTTAATTCTCTACCCTCCTTTTTAATATTAAACATACATAACTAATGTTCTTAGGTAAATCAGACACGATATCATGTAGTTCACTTGATGTTTTAAAATTTTAACACAATGAATTGAAAAAAGAATGACATTTCTTCCAAAGTTAACAAAAACCTTCACCTGACGGTGTTAAAAAACTGACGCAGTTGACATATACTGACGGATTTGACAAAAACTGACGGAGTTGACAAATACTGATGGAGTTGACAAATACTGAGGGAGCTGACAAATACGGACAGAGTTGACAAATACTGACGGAGTTGACGAATACTGACGGAGCTGACAAATACTGATGGAGTTGATAAAAACTGAAGGAGTTGACAAATACTGAGGGAGCTGACAAATACGGACGGAGTTGACGAATACTGACGGAGCTGACAAATACTGATGGAGTTGACAAAAACTGACGGAGTTGACAAATACTGACGGAGTTGACAAAAACTGACGGAGTTGACATATACTGACGGAGTTGACATATACTGATGTGACGGAGTTGACATATACTGACGGAGCTGACAAAAACTGATGGAGTTGACATATACTGACGGATTTGACAAAAATTTTAAGGAGTTGACAAATACTGACGGAGTTGACAAAAACTGACGGAGTTGACAAAAACTGACGGAGTTGACAAAAACTGACGGAGTTGACAAATACTGGAGTTGACAAAAACCGACGGAGTTGACAAATACTGACGGAGTTGACAAAAACCGACGGAGTTGACAAATACTGACCGAGTTGACAAAAACCGATAGAGTTGACAAAAACTGATGGAGTTGACAAAAACTGACGGTGTTGACTAAACTGATGGAGTTGACAAATACTGGAGTTGACTAAACCGACGGTGTTGACAAAGGTCCAGCTGGGGTCAAATATACAGTTTGTAAATAGAATCATGAAACAACATTAGAAGAATTACCCATATGCAAAAAAAACCATATTAAATCACATTATATAGACTTTTTGAGAGCACTTGTCAACCATCAGACATTAAACCTGATGGAGTTGACGTCTGACGGAGTTGACAAAATTGAATATTTTTCCACCTTAACCATGTGTTGTACAGTGGAGCAATTTAGTTTTTTTGTTTCTCAGTTCTTGCTGCCTTAATAAACATATAAAAAATGCCAAGATTTATCCCACAACTATTTACAGTAACTATTACACCAGGATGACGGAGTTGACATGTTAAAGCTGTGACCGCAGAGACTTCAACATTTTTTGTATAAAATATAAAAAAATATAAAACTTCTAGGACTATGTGTTCTTCTGTGAGAACCACAATGAGCAGGAAAAAGGAAAGGGGTCCTCAGAGTTAAAGATGACCATGACAATGCCTGAATTATTTAGATTTATAAAAAATCCTGACGGAGTTGATGCAAAGTGATAGCCATTTTTTATGAAAAATATAATTCAAGACTTACTTTTTGTATTGTTTGATATATTATATATATCTGCCTTTCAATTTAAATGTATATTTTTTCATTTGTTGCATTTTTAAACACTTTGCTTGGTAATTTTACATTGTGACCTCATGATGCTCTCAGATGACTCAGTGGTTTCCAAGTATAGAGCATGTATTTAATTGATACTAACAAAATTATTTAAAAATAAAAGCAATGAATGTCCCGAGTATCCAGATTTCCTTTAGATGTAATTTTTTAAGCATTTTTATTTTGACAAATGTATTTATTTTTAGCATGAAGAGGGCTTTTGTGTGTATGACATGTTTTGTCCCTTATCTCAAGAATCGGTGTCAGTCTTCCTGCTTCAAAATTACACATTTAATTCAATTTTACACATTTAATGTAAAAATTACTAGCAATTGCTGAGTGCATGTTGTTTCTATAGCATTTCAGTGTACAGCATCATGGTTGAATTCACACACAGTTCAGGAATTTTCTTTAAAAATGGCACGAATAACAGTTTCTGCGATCTTTTGAAATAGTTTGATATAATATGAAAACACTGCAGATTGTTCCAATGTTAGAAACCAGCGGCTCAAGTGTATTTTCACCCGTACTTTCCCTGATTGTTTCAGTCTGATCTGAACAGTTTAAGCAGCACATTTCAGTGCAGATTGTTTTATGACCTAGTCCCAATGTGATGCAGCTTCACAAAGAGTCTGTTATTGAAGGACGGAGCAGATGAAACTAGATTTAGAGTAAGCATTCTTATTTCACATCCAGACTTGACTAACATAATACTGTAATTTATAATAATGCATTAACAGCACACACACACACACACCGCTGTCTGAGACTCACTTAAGTCTGTGTGTGTGTGTGTGTGTGTGTGTTGCTGCACATACTCGATTGCTCTCAGATTAAGACTTGAGCTTTGTCTCTAATGAGCTTAAAGCAAATTCTGGCTGTGTTTCTGCAGATATTTGCGGGTGTGTTTTTGTGTCTGTGGTGTGTGTGAGTTTAATGCGTTTGTTTGGACGGGACTCTGTTGCATCAGACGCACGGTTCACGCTTGTGACTGACACTGTAAAACGTGGCAACCTGCAATTGTTACCTTAAATAACTATTTCTACCTGATTTAAGCTAAAAAAAACTATTATTATTATTTTTAAACTAGTTATTTTAGGTGTTACTATTTTTTTTGTGTATATGCAGGTCACACATTGAGCGTGTGTTTGTGTATCTAGTGGGATTGTAAAGTATTTTTCTTGCTGGAGTGGCAAAGGAAATTCCTCCTCTTGCTCGTCTATGTGTAATGCAGATAAAGCTCTTCCTGTACAGTACAAATCCTGTTTCCCTGCGGCCCGATCGGACCCCGAGAAACCTCAGGAAGGGTGAGGAGGAGATGCCCTCATACACATGACAAACTGCCCTCAGTGTGTGTGTGTGTGTCAGATTAGATACTGTGTTTGTTGTTTGTGACAGTGTAAATGATTAATTGCTGCTCAAGACACAGAGGTTGAGTTCCAAACTCATGTGAATTTCTTTCTTCTGAACAAAACGTTATGCAGATTGTCTGTTTTGAAAGTTGCTCTTTTCCATATAATGAAGTGAATGAGGAAGGATGCTGTTGAGCTCTAAAAACAACATCTTAACAGTCCATATGACTCGTACTCTATATTTCCAGTCATTTGTGAGCAGCGTTCATTCACTGACAGTCTTTCTAGACAGCTGATTTTCATTCACTCAGACAATCTGCTAAACATCTGTGTTTCACAGAAGGTATGAAGGTGAATAAATGATGACAACAGTTGTATTGTTGTTGTGTTCGTTGCATTCAGGGTTCAGTGAGATGGTTTTGCTTGATGACACTGTTGTATTGTTTACATCATTGCAAAATGTAAACTATATTATTGCCCAGCTCTTTATATAAAGTTGAATATATAAGTATATCTAACTTTATATAGTATAACTCACATCAACTGTTTGATTGTTTATATCATCACAATTTTAAACTATATTATCGTCCAGCTCTAATCTGATAAATACAACTATAAGGTATGAAGATATTAAGACATTATAAACATTATAACATCATGATTTTCTGTTAACACTGTCGATTGTGAAAAGTGCGATACAAATAAACTTTGAATGGTATGTCATCTGAGTCTTTACACTCTTAAAAATAAAGGTTATATATTGGCATCTATGAAATCTTTCCATTGCACAAAAGGTGGAAAAGGTTCTTTAGATCATTAAAATGTTCTTCACACTAAGAAAAAATTGTTCTGTTCTATAAATAGAAAAAAAAAAAGCAGTTTAAGGACTGATCACTGACAGGTTCTTTGACGAACCAAAAATGCTTCTTCTGTGGCGTCACTGCAAAAATAAAACCCTTTTGGAAACTTGTTGTTGAATGGTGAAGGGCTTTTTGATCTGTGTTTACTGCACATTCACGAGTCCTCTCTCTCTCTTTGTGCTGTGGATGGGGAAAACGGACGGATGGATCCGCTCTGGCCGTCTCAAGAATCCAGCATCCTGGAGAGATCACGACGACGCCACGTCCACACACTCGGCCGGCACGCCGGGACCCTCCAGCGGAGGACACGCATCGCAGAGCGGAGACAACAGCAGCGAACAAGGTGAGTCTGAAACCTGTGACGTCGCATAATCATATCAGATATGACATAAACACTGTTTACTGCACATGCAGCCCTGACAGTGTGAACGTGTGTGTGTGTGTGTGTAAAGGTCTAACCTACATTAGTAAAACCTCACTATGGGGGCCAGCCAGCAGTCACCATGAGGAAAACACATAAATAAATATACCAAAGTTAATCAAAATGTAAAAATGCAGTTTTCTGTGAGGGTCAGATTTAAGAGAAGGGTTTAAGCTCATTCACATGAAGAATGATAACTATATCTGTTTATTATAAGCCCTGCAGTTTTCTATCAGCTGTTTAGAATCAGAATTAGTGATGCCAGATTCATGAAGGACTCACTCTCATGATCTAACCGGTCAAACGGGTTTGCGAAAAGGTCTCAAATTTTCAATTCTGTTTGATTCATCAGAACAGTTCACACATGATTCATTTGCAGCATTTTTTTTTACACTGAAATAGTACTGGAATAAGGCAGAAAACAAAAAAAAGCGCTGGATAAGCACCGGATTACTTACAATCCATTGTTGGGAACAAAACTTGTTCGCTATCATTTGTCATCGACGACTCAGCACTTTAGTGCTTGTAGCTTGTGAATGACTCTATAATACAATTTATATCCATTTATATCCAAAACAGTATTTTAAAAAGTATCCAAATATGGGCACACTTTTTTGATGGGGGTGCTCCAGTACTGATGAAAGGCCAGAAGCGCCTCTGGTATCATCCAATGTGCATCTGTTTATAATGAAGCAGAGGAGAGAGAGAAGAGAGCGTTATTGATCATGCTGAAGTTATAAGTACCAGTGAGCTGTTCTCCTCACTGCAGTTATCGACTCTCTCACACTGGATCCAGTAACGGCTGGTCGATATGGGCTAACACACTTACGGTACGGCACAGAACTGCCTAGAAGTGATCCGGTCAAGCTCCAGCCCAAACCAAACACAGGAGAGAGAGACAGGGAGAGACTGAGACAGGCCAGAGAGAAGAGAGAGACAGTCCAGAGTGAGACTGGCCAAAGAGAGTGAGACAGGACAAAGAGAGTGAGACGGAACATAGAGTGAGACGAAACATAGAGTGAGATGGAACAGAGAGTGAGATGGAACATAGATTGAGACGGAACAGAGAGTGAGACGGAACAGAGAGTGAGACGGAACAGAGAGTGAGACGGAACATAGATTGAGACGGAACATAGAGTAAGACGGAACATAGAATGAGACAGAACAGAGTGAGACAGAACATAGAGTGAGACGGAACAGAGAGTGAGACGGAACATAGAGTAAGACGGAACATAGAATGAGACAGAACAGAGAGTGAGACGGAACATAGAGTAAGACGGAACATAGAATGAGACAGAACAGAGTGAGACAGAACATAGAGTGAGACGGAACAGAGAGTGAGACGGAACAGAGAGTGAGACGGAACAGAGAGTGAGACGGAACAGAGAGTGAGACGGAACAGAGAGTGAGACGGAACATAGATTGAGACGGAACAGAGTGAGACGGAACAGAGTGAGATGGAACAGAGAGTGAGACGGAACAGAGAGTGAGACGGAACATAGATTGAGACGGAACAGAGAGTGAGACGGAACAGAGAGTGAGACGGAACAGAGAGTGAGACGGAACAGAGTGAGACGGAACAGAGAGTGAGACGGAACATAGATTGAGACGGAACAGAGTGAGACGGAACAGAGTGAGACGGAACAGAGAGTGAGACGGAACAGAGAGTGAGACAGAACATAGATTGAGACGGAACAGAGAGTGAGACGGAACAGAGAGTGAGACAGAACATAGATTGAGACAGAACAGAGAGTGAGACGGAACATAGATTGAGACGGAACATAGATTGAGACGGAACAGAGAGTGAGACAGGACACAGAGAGTGAGACGGAACAGAGAGTGAGACAGAACAGAGAGTGAGACAGGACACAGAGAGTGAGACGGAACAGAGAGTGAGACGGAACAGAGAGTGAGACAGGACACAGAGAGTGAGACGGAACAGTGAGTGAGACGGAACAGCGAGTGAGACAGGACAGAGTGAGGCAGGACAGAGAGAGTGAGACAGGACAGAAAGAGTGAGACAGGTCAGATTGAATTGAATTGAGATAGGACAGAATAATACAGGACAGAAAGTGAGACAGGAGAGCCGACGAGGGGCAGAGACGTGGTTCTCTGGTGCAGTAATGCAGTTGTCCTGCAGAGCGCAGTGACCTTTAACCCCAGCCAGCAGAACAGACGCCTCATTTCTCACATTCTTGCAATTATGTTCACGCTTGAAGCGCTTGTTCACTCTCAACACCCGCTCCACACACACACAAGACAGGACAAGCGTGAGTTCCTAAAAGAAAGTTTTCAGGCTGGAAAGTCTGTGAGAGAGACAGGTAACAAACTCTCAAACAACAAAGCATTCTTGTGCTAGTTAGTGAAACACTGTCAGCTGTCTTACGCAATATTGTTATAATATACATATCTGTGTGTGTGTTTCTCTATACTTTTGAGGGTCAGATGTTGGAAAATGTCTTCACAACTGTTGTGAAATATGAGGACATTTGAAGAACTGCTCACTGTTTGGTGACTCATAGATCAGTCCAGTTACGTTCTGCTTTAGATCTGATAAGTGTTTTTTAAATTCACAATAACATTTAAAACAAATTTATTGTGAAATGCTTTATTGTGATTCATCAGTCTTTTATTAGTAACAAAAACGACCAGTGTTTAAATCTCTTAATTGCCTTAAATTCTCAGACAAGTCATTACAGCACAGGTTTATTATCGTTAACTAAAACTAAAACTGGAACAATAAAAAACATTTTCATAATGTCAAAATAAAAATAAACATTCAATAAATTAAATCAAATAAAATATTGAAAAATGGCAAAATTTTGCATACAAAGTACTAAAATAAAACTAAAAACAATATAGAAATATAAAAAAAACTAATCAAATGACAAAAATCAAAATGAAAACAAAATAAATATTAAATAAATTCAAAATATTCACAAAAACTAATAGTATATCAATAATACTAATATGACACTAATAAATGTGCTAGACAACACTAGAAATACAATACATCTAGATCTAAATCCAGAGTATTTAGACATTATAGACACAACAGTATGATTGTCTATAAAGAAGTTTTGAAGTTATCTGTATTGTGAAAGTAAATTGGACTTGACTTGATATCAGTCATTACAGAAGAGTTCATCCGTCTCTGTCTGTGTGAAATCACTGCTAACAGACGACAGCAGCGTGTCTGTCCAGTGTTAATGAGTTAATGAAGCTGTCAGTCCATCATATATCTTTACACACATGAGTGTGTTCAGTGTCATCAGGTCAAACAGACTCTTTCTGTTCAACATCAGTTCCTCCTGCTGGAAACGGCTGAGAGATTTCATTTAACTGGCTGCAGTGAGCAGGAATCTTCTGCCCTTTTCCAGAGCATTTTATATTTTTTTTGGAAAATAAAATATCAGTTGTGGCCCTCAGGCACTGAGAAACTACACACACACACACACACACACACACACGTGAGGCTTGGGGTTTTGTGTGTTGAGTTGTTATGGCAGGTCTGGACCTACTGAGATGTCAGACTTTATTCTCTTCTGTAATGTTAAAGTTTATGCCAGAAAGAGACAGAAAGACAAAAAAGTAAAAGTCAAGCAGCACTGTAAGCAGCACAGTGATGTGGTCATTATTAAAATCTGCTGGTGACAGATGCCAACAAACAAGAAGTGCAGTAAAACTCACAAACAGAGGTGAAGTGAGATGAATGAATGCAAGGGAATACCTTCCATGCCTGCTAAATTCTAGCAGCTTGATTTGTACTGTGCTGGCCCTTTAAACGACGCCGCTGCTGCACTGAGTGTTTTTTTGGCCTCTTGTTTTAGCATGCTGTGCCTGAGGGGGTCAGCCAAGAAGTCACCCTTAAGAGGTGATAATCCCATCACACTAGTCTCCAGCGCTGTTTTCCCCGGATGGCATGAGCGGTTCTACTCTCATGAGAGTCTGACCCTTGTTTCTGTGCTGGCGAGGGGTTACTGAGGCCAGCGCTGTCTAAAGCAGTCCTTCTCAAACGATGGGTCATGACCCAAAAAAAGTGTCTCGGGTCTGTTCTGATGGGACCCAGACAAAACAATGATAGATGAACATTAGAATAGCACATTTTTGTTAACTCATTGTCGAGAAGCACTCCTGTGGGATGCTCACAGCCAGACCCAACTGCTCATTTTGCCTATTGAAGGTGTGCTTATTTCAGCATTAACCTCTTCTCCTGCAGTATTCGTCCCCTCTCCCCATTGTGTTCGTCAGACGGGCCTTACGCCCCTCCGCTCCCTAATCCCTCCCGCCACCTCCCTCCAAACACCCAGAATGCTCGTGAAGGGCTAGCGTTTGGCGGTGTGGTCTCTCAAGCGCGTCACAGCTCCGATGCCCTACAGGTATCTCTCGAACGAGTGGGCGGACGAGAAAGAGATGCTGCCTTCCCAAGCACGGCTAACGTATTTATGCAAATCTTTTTGGGCATTATTGCAGATAAGCTCATTTTATAGTCTGATTTCCGCTCCCTCATGTGCCATAATGAGTCGTCGAGCATGGGGGAGCGTGTCGGCGAAGAGCACCAGTCCGTCCGTCCGTCTGTCTGTGTGCCCGTCCTGACGTTCTGTTTGAGGAGATGGGGATGGAGGGGTTTGACGGCGGTTAGTGCTATTAGCTCTTGTTATTGGAGGCAGCCGTCTAATAATTTCTAATTACCCTAAGGAGGTATTAGGAGTGTTAGTCAGCAAGGATAATTTCTTATTTGCACGCCTGGAGCGGTGAGCTCTCTAGAAGAACGGAGGCTAATGTGCAACAAAACAAATCAACGTGCCACGCAGGGCTGCGGGCTTCAGGGAGGAGGCCGAGATAACGCTCATTATGCATCATGATAATTCATTTAGAATGTTATCAATTTCAGAATGGAGGCTTGTACTCACGCACACATAAGCCATTAAAAAAGGATGAGGAAATGAGGCTGCTGTTCAAACTCTGCCTCCTGGTCTGTTCAGGTAGCTCCAATTACACGCTTCCCATGTTTTAAGGCTGTTGAATGTTAAATGCTGCCTCCTCTCTTCATTTACTTTGATCCTCTCCACCCTTGAAACGTATTTCATAGTGAAACACGAAATAAAATGTAAGACAGGACTAAGAATTGAGTGGGTGTTTCATACCAGAGTTTGCGGCCAATTGTGGAGGACTCAGTTGTGAACCATAACTGACCTAGGTTATCATTTCAGAGGCGAAAAATGATGAAGACAGATTTGTTTTTTTCTTTTTGCACTGATGAATACCAGGAGCATGAATTAAGGACCTAGACTTAATTTGACTTTCTCACTCCTGAGACACATGTTCCCATTGGGTTTGTTCTTGGTTTTAATTGTGGCAGCACAGCAATACTCATCTTTCTCCTCATGAAGTCATATCATGCCCACTGTTTCCTCTTTTTCTCCTTGAAAGCATCTTTCCCTGTCCCCTCAGCCTAGAATGACTTAATCTCTTGAAACAATTGGAGGAAGTTTAAGGAGAGACCGTTTAGATGTCTGAAATGAAATACCAAACAATGGCATCTCGCGATAGCAACCGATTTTCCACATTCGACATCCTCCAGTGGAAAAGCTTTAGTAGTCATGAGGGAAAACACAAGAGTAGACAAAGCACAAAACCAAACAAGACAAAAAAAACATGTTGTGTTTAGCGGTGTTGCGGGGTCAGGCCTGCATTGTGTGTTTCTCGCTGGGCCGCGGTCCTCAGACAACAGACTGTCTGCGGGAGACATCTGCGAATCCGACCTGCCGACCCTCAGAAGCGCTCTGAAGTGAGGGAATGCTGCCTTTAGCCCTCACACGGCCCGCAGGACAAACTCCAGCGCTATTAAGAAACAGAGAGAGAGACAGAACAAGAGGGAGACAGGCAGAGCCGGCCGAAGCGCGTCAGAACGGTTTTGTTTCTTCCTCAAAGGCCTTGCGGTCTGCGTTCCTCCTCAGATGCCCATGAGATCATTTTCCTTCTTTATGAGTAAAGAGCAGCTTGGTGCTGGAGAGGTTACGCTGGCCTGATGAGGAGCCACTGTTCACAGCACCTGCTGTTGGGTGGGCCGGCGTCCAAGCGCATCGTTGTGCGGTAAATGAGTCACGTTCCCTGCAGTTCCGGAGGCTAGAGCGACCTTTGGCTGGAGATCTTTGCCGTCTTGTCTCGGTTCGTCTCGCGCTCCGTCGGGCCGCTTACGCCTCGCTGGGGTCTCTGGGTCAGAGCGCAGTCCGCTTCCACCGACTTCGCCTCTTTCCTCGATGCGTGCAACACGTGCATTACAGTGAAGAGAGAAGCTGTTGTTTCTCTCTCTTTCTCGCTGCCTTTGATTTTCCTGATGGTTGAAGTCGTTGCCTCCGCTCAGGAGCTTTAGGGGAACGGCTGCATCTGCTGTTGAGGTTTTACAGGAAGAGAAAATTGAAAAATCAATAAAAAGCAAAAAAAGAGTGAGACAGAAAAAAAATACACAGAGGGCGAAAAGCAAAGCAGATAACAGCTTTGAAGAAGCAGACAGACATAAGGCTGTTCATAGATTTGAGACGTGTTTTTGGACTAATTCAGGGGCAAAGGACGATGAATTCATTTAAAAACGGTAGTATAGGCACACCACACCTACATCAGGCAACCTTTTTCCAAAATGTCTTTGTTTTGTAAAGACCAATGGAGCACTCAAGCGATATAAGACAATGACTTTTAGAAACCCCACGGATGCCAGAGTGGCTGTAATCTGAACCTGCTGCTGGGAAACATTAGTTAGGAATGAGCATCTTCCGATATGGTTTGAATGCAGAGCTGTTGAGTCCCTCGAATGTGAATAAATTAGCCATGAATTTCACCTGAATTCACCCTACTCCAATAGAATGAGTTTCTGAGTTTACCTAAAACACAAGAGACAGTCGATAGAAAACTCATCACCGACTGATTAACAGAAGCCTCTCTCTCCGTTAATGCAGTTCTGCTCATTATTTTTACATTTGTGGAAGAGTGCTTGAACACAGGGAATGTCTGTGGGAAGGACAGCGGGCCGCGGTTATTGACTTGTAAAGAAGCTGGTAGAAGTGTCTGGATAAGACGCAAGCTTCTCCTGCTCTTGTAAAGCAGTATCTGATTTCTCTGCTAGTTGGGTCCCCAGAGGGGCCGCTGGGCTGATGGGAGATCACAGCTGCTGCAGAGAAGAACGCACACGTGAACTCTGGAGGTGTTCCCTACATGGTGAACTGTGTCTCTGAACTATGTTCAGAGGACTCTCTTCTGGATCCATTTGCTTACAGCATCTGAATAGATATTAATATGAATATGCGCAATTTTTCAGTCACAATCCAGTCACTGGGATGTATTGAGTTGCTACGTCTATCAATAGTTGGCAATACCCAGCCCTGGACAGTGGTGCAGCAACCCGACAGCTGCAGCCAACAGAACGCTGACTAATTTATGAGTGCAAACTGCACGTGTGCATGCGAGAGAGAATCAGAGGAAGTTTTCATTGACTCTGCGATGAGGTAGCCCAGGCCCATGGGGGGGGGCTCTACACAGTTTGAACTTCATCAGGGGCTGCGCTTAATCAATACACTATCGGAAAAAGAATTAATTACCAAAGCAGAATAAAACAGCTGCATTTTAAACGGAGGCTTCATCAATGCTTTAATCTCCCGCTTTCAGCTCAGGTGCCCTGAGGAATCGCTCTGACCGCGTGTAATGAGGAACTCAGGGACTTTATGCCTCACACACCCCTTTCTCTCTCTCACACACACATCCTAAACTGTATCTCCATCTGTTTAAAACCCCTCCGCCCATCCAGCGTCCCCTCTGCTGCATTCCCTTCCCACCAAATTCCAGTCTTCCCAGGGATGAGGAAGGGTATTAATGTGGAAATCTCTGCTGTAGGGCCGCTGGAGAGAGGCACACATTCCTAAAGTGAAAGGGACTGAACTGTCGCCCGTCCACGACCCGCACCATCACCGACACCCCCCGCCCCACCCTTGAGCACTCCTCCATACTGCATTTCAAGGAGGGTTGAGAAGGGGTTATGGGTGATGAATTGGGTTTTTACTGAGCTCATTAGGAAGCCAAACAGAGTCAGAACGCAGCGGAACAGAGTGGGGCCGCGGCGCAGCAATCAGTTCTGCTTGCTTTGTTCTGTGCCTCCAGGACATTTGTGAGCGAAAGTTCAGGGCAGACGGCTGATGAGAGAGGCCTGCCGAACAGAGCTCATGATCTGATGGTTGACTTGTTGGTGTAGAAGCTTTAATTCGTCGGCCTTTTCGTGTCTCGCGTCCTAATAGCCACGGTGTGCCCTCGTAAGCCCGGCTTCTGATGCCCGGCTCTAGCATGTGTAATAACTCTGAGTTGTCTGTCGAGTCTGTGTTTGTCTGAAGGGCAATTGAGGGTGGAGATTCTCCATAAATACAGGTTCTGTGTGCTCATGTGTAGAATCGGACCCTCTGCCTTCAGAGCAGGACTTTGATTCCCTCTCTGGAGATTAAGTCTATTCCAGCACAGCTTTGTCTTTCTCTCTGCTCGTGTTCACAGGCCATAGAAATCCTGTTTTGGTGAAAATTGATGTAATTTGCTGTAGTAATTATCTTAGTAATTAACTCTCTAATGACTGCGGTGTGAAACTCCTTCAGTGGCTCTCATGTGCGCAGTCATTATTTGCTCTCCATCGTAATACAAGCTTCAAAGTGTGATGATACTGACTGGAGAGAGTGAGAATAGACTTGGATGCACCTCAATAACCTCTGGGGCCAATTATTGTAATTTGATTTGGACGACAGGCTGCAGGAAGAGTGTGGGGTTGGTGGGCCGTGTAGCGTGTGTTGGGGTGTGTTTAGGAGCAGTTGGAGTGTGCTTGGGGTGTAATGGGTGTGGACAAAACTTCTTTTTTTCCCTCCCTCTAAAGGAAGATCTCATTGTTTCTGGACTGCAGATGCTCCCTCACACACTCACCAATATCAGTCCTTGCTCGCAGCGACAGTAAACCAGTCTTTCTGCCCTGCATCTGTACATGTTTTTGCATTAGCGTTGAATTAGTTGTCCTTACAGCATAGGTTCATGTGTAGCTTCCTTTAAACTGTCTCTCGGGATGTTGTTTCCCTGTGATTGTCTTTCACATGGGCCAGAAGCTCAGAGATGCAGGAAACACTTAATGTCTCATAAACTCATCAGATTAGCAGACTAATGAAGAGACGAGACGAGGGGCGGCGGGAATGCAGCGCTACGATCAGACGTGGCCCCTCCAAGGCCCTGTTTATGATGTAATGAGATAATTGCCGTTACAGGTAGCAGGTTAATTACACGTGTAATTACTCAAGCGCTTCATACTGGCTCTTCTGAAACACTATTGGCATGTGATTATCATCTTCAACCTTCGGCTGCTGACACTCCTTTTATTTTCTCCTGTCCATTGTGAGGTCGGTTTGTTCATGCTGAAAGGACTTTTTCCCGTGATGCCTTTCGCACCCCATTTTAGTTTTCTCAGCACAGGATTTGAAGATTCTGAAATCTGTGACATTCCTGGGAGGAGGCTGACATTAATGTGTGTGTGTGTGTGTGTGTTATTAAGCTGCATCCTCATACAGACATCTAATTAAAGCGTTTTATTCCACTTCATTTACAAGCAAAAGAGAAGCTTTGGTTTTTCAGTGCAAACAACCGCACATTACATCTGCAGGAAAACTACATAGCAAGATTGACTGTGAGAGCGCAGCTGTCCGGGACAAGAGTGTTTGTGCAGATGTGTGTGTGTGTGTGTAGGTTATTCAGCACAAAACGAACCGCTGCTTGTGTATGATGTGTGTTTTTTGAGTAATGGTTGACTGTTTTTTGAGAAGTGGTTGACTAGTCTATTTGTTCTGCTACTAGTCTGTGTTGACTACACTGGAAAAAATATTCTTATTCAACAACGATTTTCAACCGCTTTGAATTTAAAAGGGACCTATTATGCCCCTTTCACAAGATGTAATATAAGTCTCTGGTGTCCCTAGAATGTGTCTGTGAAGTTTCAGCTCAAAATACCCCACAGATCATTAATTATATTCATTATATTTGATTGACAAGCCAGAGGGCCAATCGTTTACGCGATGATCCCGTAAACGATTGGCTGATGTTTTTAAGGCCCTACCTCGTGCACAGATGATGTATATTAATATTATTCCTTTCAGTGCACCTAATAGTTTGAAAACAGTTTCAAGTAATATTGCAAAAATGTATAAAACAAAACCTCTGTAGCACCTTTAATGTAGTTGCTGTGGAGTTGATTCACTAGCATGTGCCGTCATGTTAATCTTTTGTGCAAATCCAGCGTTGAATTGACCCTCGTTTGTGAAGCAGTCCAGCGTAAAATGACATCATGTCAACAACACTCTACTACAACAACTCTTCCTCTTCTCTAAAGCAGCCCAACATGGCCTCACCCCCTTTGTTGTGTGTTCTCGGGTGCGGGATTTATGCAAATTTTAGGGTTTGTGATGTCACTAACCCAGGAAGAAGCTCATTGTAGTCCCTCCCAGCTGTTTGTTGTAGTCCTTAAAAAGCGATATCTATAAAAGAAAATATCCCCCTTTGCGTTAAACTTTGAGCGTCGTATCTTTGCAGATGTTGTTTATGCTCAAACAGCAACATTACACACTAACTAAAGTTAAAAAAGTGAAATCATAATCAAGCACCCCTTCTGATGAAATCAAGTTAAAGTTTTGAAAACATGAGTGGATGAGTCATTAACATATGTAAACACTGACCCACTGACTACTTTCCTGGATGAGAGGACTAGTGAAAATAAGTAGTCGCATTAGGCGCAGGGTTGAGGTGTGCGGTTCAGGGTGGACGCTCTCCGTACTGACCTCTGTGTTTGTGGGTGAGTGCAGCGGTCTGGATCACTGCTCTCCACCATGAGCACCCTCAGCTCGCTCTGTAAGGAGCAGGGATGGTCCTGTGGACGGCGTCTCAGCGGGCGGCTGTAATTAGAGTCTTTAAGCTCAGCCTCTGATGGCACTGCCTCCACGTTCATGCCCCATTAGCCTGAAACAAATGTCCCAACCAAACAAACCTGTGACTGCGCCTCTCCTCAAGACAAAGGGTGGAAAATGTGAAGCACTTTAGCCTGCTTGATTTGGCTTTTTACTCTCTTCCCATTGCAGTTGTTGTGATTACGTGTGTTATATAAT
>RJVU01037445.1:150066-170651 GCA_003731715.1 Anabarilius grahami | reverse complement strand
CAAAATGAGGATTGTCAGTAACGGTGTTCAGCCTTACATTGTTCAAACCGGAGTCGACACTGATGGAGAGACTCAGGAAGAAGTTACAACTTTTAGAATGAAACTGGATGTTTCTGAATGGTTAGTGGATAAGTTAATGTAGTTGCTGTGGAGTTGATTCAACTCATCCACTAACATGTGCCGTCATGTTAATCTTTTGTGCAAATCCAGCATTGAATTGACCCTCGTTTGTGAAGCAGTCCGGCATAAAATGACGTCATGTCAACAACACTCTACTTCAACAACTCTTCCTCTTCTCTAAAGCAGCCCAACATGGCCTCACCCCCTTTGTTGTGTGTTCTCGGGTGCGGGATTTATGTAAATTTTAGGGTTTGTGATGTCACTAACCCAGGAAGAAGCTCATTGTAGTCCCTACCAGCCATTTGTTGTAGTCCTTAAAAAGCGATATCTATAAAAGAAAATATCCCCCTTTGCGTTAAACTTTGAGCGTCGTAACTTTGCAGATGTTGTTTATGCTCAAACAGCAACATTACACACTAACTAAAGTTAAAAAAGTGAAATCATAATCAACCACCCCTTCTGATGAAATCAAGTTAAAGTTTTGAAAACATGAGTTGATGAGTCATTAACATAAGTAAACACTGACCCACTGACTACTTTCCTGGGAGAGAGGACTAGTGAAAATAAGTAGTCGCATTAGGCGCAGGGTTGAGGTGTGCGGTTCAGGGTGGACGCTCTCCGTACTGACCTCTGTGTTTGTGGGTGAGTGCAGCGGTCTGGATCACTGCTCTCCACCATGAGCACCCTCAGCTCGCTCTGTAAGGAGCAGGGATGGTCCTGTGGACGGCGTCTCAGCGGGCGGCTGTAATTAGAGTCTTTAAGCTCAGCCTCTGATGGCACTGCCTCCACGTTCATGCCCCATTAGCCTGAAACAAATGTCCCAACCAAACAAACCTGTGACTGCGCCTCTCCTCAAGACAAAGGGTGGAAAATGTGAAGCACTTTAGCCTGCTTGATTTGGCTTTTTACTCTCTTCCCATTGCAGTTGTTGTGATTACGTGTGTTATATAATCACACAACGTCAGCACAGTCTACTTCTGAACTCTCGACAGTAATGCTGTTCTGCTAAAATGTTTACAGAACATTTGACGTCATACCTACACTGTAAAAAAAAACCCCAGCTATTTCTGCCCAATTTTATCCGTAAACATTTTTTTTTTGGTGGTATAAATTAATGGAATTACGTTCATTCAGTGATGAACATAATATTTTTGACTTGAATAATATTATATATTTTTAGTGTAATTTAACCAGATCTGCTGTGTAAATTTATTTGATAATTCAGCAATAATACAAAAAATATTTCATATTAAGTATAGTTTAAATATATTCGCATATTTACTGACATTTCGCTTGAGACTTACTGATTAAAAATTATAATTAAACTTTATTTGGCGTACTACTTGTGCACAATGCACATTTTTTAATATTAAGCCTAAAATATGTTTTAATGTCAATATTAATAAGGATTGTATGAACTTTGTATAATATCAGTCTTTAATTGCAAGATATTTGAAGTGTACCGGAAGAATACTTGCAATAGTTCCACTTTTGCGCAATCAAATATACTTCAGTATATATTTAGTTGGACCTCAGCACTACTTCCGCACAATTAAAGTGCAATAAGTACAAAATTAGTTGTTCCAGTTTAAGTATACCAGTTTAGTGTTGTTCCAACAGTACAATTTATTAAGTATATAAATATGTAAATGTATTTGTAGTATACTTAAATGTATTTCAAATACGTTTTAGTATATTTATTTTTCACTAGGGCACTTGAGGTCGTGTTATGTAGTGAACAGGGTGACATTATCCCTTCATCCAGCTCTAAACGGCTCAAAGTGACTATAAGGTATTATAAACATTGGGTAGCTTTGAAACAAGTGTGTCTGTTGTGAAAGACACTATACAAATAAACACATTGCGTTATAAAAATGATTAAAGACACAAGCATTCACAAAATTTTTTAATAATGATTTAACACCACTGGAACACTGGATTGACCAATCAGAAGGCAGGAACACAGGCTGAAATGCGTGTCCATTATCGTTATTTTTTTTTTTTACAGTTTTCTATATTATACGGGTCAGTGGAGCCCAGGCTAATGTGGATAAACATTGTCTCTCTCTACATGTACATAGTGGACACATTTGAGCCAGATATGGAGCAAGAGAGAGAGAGGGCATGTTTTTTCCTTCTCCAAGGGTACTGCTTTTCCAAAAGTGCCTGGGGCGAGACTGCAGCACCTCGTCTCCCGGAGGCCTTTGGGCGTCTCCTAATAGCCAACCCCCCCTCATCTGCCCCCGTCTCAGAGGTGCATGATGGGATACTTCCCCTTCCCCCTCTCCTCTTCTCCTCGTGTCGTCCTCATGTTTTGTGCTGGAGTTCACATCCGCACAGGTTCAAATGGCAGAGTTGCCAGGGAACAGTCAGAGGCCATTAGCGTTTGGGACGATTCGCCCTGCGGCGCTGCAGCACTAACCAGTGAGCAGGGGGGGCCATGTAGATTAGCAGCTTCACAAGTAATGAGCAAGTTTGCCCTTTCTTTTCTTTTCTTTTCTTTTCTTTTCTTTTCTTTTCTTTTCCTTTCTTTTCTTTCTCCTTCTGCCTCCGTGTCTCTCTCTGTTTCACTGCACTAATCCTGTCGCATCATTTTTTTGATTATTTCCACTCCTTTGACTCACTGTCGTGTATGTGTGTATGTGTGAGAGCATATTTTCACTAGTGATAGAGTAATCGTGATTTTTGGATAGATTATTGGTATCAGCTGAAAACAGAACCCAACACACCCCATTATCCTCTCTCAGAGGATAAAGTAAATGTTATATACAATGAGTGTTTTTGTGTACATTTCATTCTCTGTCATTAAATTGCATTATGTACTTGATTTACTCTGGTCTAGATCTGTTGAAAACACACTGATCTCCAGACATTTAATTTGTGTACATATAGATTTGGTTATCAGTGAGTGTCTGTGTGTGTGCAAGGGGCGTCTGGTTTCACCTCGAGCGGTCAGGGGCCGTCGGGTAATGAAGCGAAGAGTCGGTCTGTAAATACACGCGGGTCACACTGGCCACTGCGAGCAGTAGGCTATCGTGTTGCAGTGAAAATGGAAACGTCAATAAAATTAATCTGGCAACCTTTTGGCCTGGACTGCTCGCTGTGGTCCACTCATAACACACCACAACAAGACAAGTTTACACTCCTCCCCCGGTGATGTCATTAGAGCAAATGAATAAACGTATGTCAGGCCGCGGGTCCAGTCTGTTCTGAACGTTTCAGTGGGTTTCGGGCATTTGCTGCTTACTACAGTACGAACCCCTGCACCTGTGAGGTCACTTCCACAACATCAGCGCGGATCCACGCGGCAAGGGCGATAAAACGGCACTAGAAAGAAAAATAATAGATTAAAACAGAGAGGGAAAGGCTTTCAACTGTCCTTGTATTCTTTATGTATTTTGCATTTCATTACGCCACCCATCGGATCTGTTCTCTTTCCTCCTTTTTAAAGTGATTAGTTGAAATATTAATGCGTGATTATTGCTTATATAGGTGCGTGTGATTGATGTCTCCCCAAAAACAGAGCGACGTGCAAGTGTAAATTTGTAGAATATTGTGGCGTAGTGCAGGAGTTTTTCAGATACATAATTTAGATGCCCTGAAGGAAGGCTTTCAAGGCATTTTCGCCCCAAGGCCAAGAAAAAATAACTGACTTTTTAAAGTAAATCATTTTTGCTAATGCACAATTAATGGCAGAGGGGAAAGATATAAGTCTGGGAAGTAGGTTATGAAGAGACTCGACCTGCCCTCACACATGGACATCAGTGGCAGACGTGCTCGTCATATGCAAATGAGGTGCAGGAAGGGGAGGGGCGTTGTAACTTTTGCTAATCCATTTTTTTCATGTTTCTGTGCTTTACTTCTTGCTTTGACGTGAGGGGGTCTGTGTATTTTAGGGGTTATGTACGTTTGTATAATGTCAGTGTGTAAGATTGTGTACCACATATCTAAAAATCTCTCCTTTTGTCCAGGAGATGGTTTAGACAACAGCGTGGCCTCACCCGGCACAGGCGACGATGACGATCCAGACAAGGACAAAAAGCGACAGAAAAAACGGGGCATCTTCCCCAAGGTCGCCACCAACATCATGCGGGCATGGCTCTTCCAGCATCTCACAGTAAGTCTCCATGAGCTCTTTCTGTATCTATGATTGGGAAAACAAGTGAGCTACATGTATAAGTGCTGAGATCGCACACTAGTACTCTTACTTGAAACTCTCACAAACCAGAATCAACGCACACTTACCAACATACAGTTAGATCCTGCCACTTGTCTGCGTCTGCGACACGCAACGATTGATGCTGATTTGGCTCCATTTGGAACGGTTTTCATTTCAAGAGCAGAAATAGACAAATTATTTAGCATTTTGTGAGTGTAATGGCATTTCAGAATATCCGCAATATCACATTTGCAGTATCTGCTTCCTCGTGTATACAGCTAAATCACATCTGTAGTGATATTCACAACACATTCGAGTGTGCTATTGCTATGAACTGACTTTGACTGACCACTCTGTTCAACATTTGTGTATGGTTTAGTGTAAGTCTGCTTATCCAAATGCTAGTTGTTGTGGCACAAGGATAGAGCGCTGTGTGTGTGGGTTTAGAGAGGTGGCATGCGGGGTCGTGTTCCATCGGCCTCTCTGATGTCACGACATCATCCGCGGCTCAGGATATATCGATCAGGACAGGAAGGGTCGGGTTTCTGAGGGAGGTGCTGCCATCCCTGAGCACGTGAACGCGGCGTGTGCTCCACAGGAAACTGAGAACGGCTGCTGTAAGGGACATGCCCTGCGACGGCTCAGACACCCTACTGCCATAGGAGTCCGGCCCTCGACCCGATGATCTAACTCAAGCCAAAATAATGATGGCTAATTAAAAGGGCTGTAAATCCATTAGAAACTGCTAAGGGATAATCAGAGGTGCTGAACTCTCATCATCATCAGAACAACTCCGACGCAGCCCAATTTGATGGACAAAGACACTTTGCTTTTTTTCACTGCTTTATTCTTGTGCTCTTTTCATTTGTCGTCCCTTTCGCTCTCTCAGAACCGCTTAGTGCGCTTGTGTGTAAAGCAGTGAAGAGGGAGGCGTCAACCCACCACCTACCTCGCCGCTTTTTACCCACAAACGCCTCTCGCTTCATTCACTCGGCTCCATATCATGCAGGAATTTCGCACTTTTTTCAAAGATCATTAGGCGTCTTTACTGGCAGCTCAGGAGATCCCCATTCACGACATTCACAAGAGACGCACTCCTGTTTCCTTTAGAATTGTTTTAAACTGGCCTGAAAACCTAAGGACAAGTCTTCATTAACGGAAATACAGGAGTTTCCATCATCCTTTTAGATGTTTCTCTCAGTTCAGAGTCTTTTATGCGCAAGAGTAATAATTCATCCTTTTTAACGCACCTTTCTATTTTTTTCCGTCCTTTTCCGACCAAAGAGACTTAATTGAATTATCCCAAAGTACCAATCCCTTACACCGCACGGCCGTGCCACACACTAACACATCAGGCCTTTTATTTTAATTTGTTAAGCAAATGTATTTTCCAGTTCAGGATGCATTTGTGTGCGGGTGAATTCATGGGGACTTTGGCCCTGAATGGCCCGTAGCGGCAGCTCTCCATTCAACCATTCATTCGAGCGGGCAAAAGAAAAGCAGCAAGGTTGTATTTTCTCAACCGCGGGGCAAAAGCGGAGCTGCTCTTCCATGAGCGGTGGGGGTCCCTTTACATATGTTCTCAACATTGAGCCATTGTCACCTATTCTGAGGGGCTCAAAAGGACGTAACCCCTTCCCTCCCCCTGTTTCCATCCCCCGCGCCCACAAAACAAGGCGCCAGCTAACAGTTACAATTGTAGGCTGAAATCGATGGCCTCCTCTCCCAAGGAACACTTTCCCTCTCTGACGCTCTGAGCCCACCCTTACATGGGTGAGCCAACAGGGCATTGGCAGCCAACCCCAGAGGGGTGCAAAGGATGAACCCACAAGAGATCCATGTGGCTCACATTCACCACCTGACTGAAGTGCTTCCGCAGAACTCCAGAGTTTGGGTCAGAATGCGCTGCAGTTGAAGCCCCAGAGATATGCTCTTCCTCCTGGAGCTCTCTGGATCTTTTCCAGTGCCATTAGCGAGAGGAAATCCCAGCTGGCTGCTGTAAGCTTTCCCATACGGCACAGAGCTTATGTTATCGGAAAGATAAACTCCTCTGTGGGGTGTATTGCTCTATTAGACTTCATATTTAATGAACAAGAGTGAGAAGAACGTTCCACTAGGCTCACAGAGAGAGCAGCAGGGCAGTGGTGAAGTGTAGTTTGTACTGACATCGCTGCAGGGTCACCCAACAGTTTAATGGAGACAAACTTTGAATCCTCTCAATTAGTCAGTTGGCGCCCTCAGTGTGTCTCCTGCTAAGAAGAGGGTCAGCCTGCAATGAAAACAGGAAGCACTCAGATACAAAGATATCACTCCAGGCCTGTGCTGTCCTTTCACTTCAGTAAGCCTTCAAAAAGCAGTGAAAATAAATAGGGTTGTTTGAGCAGGGCGGCCTGAAATGCGACTCAACCATTGCCATGAATATTTGGGGGAAAACTGAATATTCATTGGAAAATAATGTAGGGCAGGACTTTAATTTGTTTTAATCCATTGGGATTTGATTGGTTATTGAAAAGTTAGTTGCGACGTTATTGGTTAAAAGATTAGTTCACTTTAAAAGGAAAATTACCCCAAGCATTACTCACCCTCAAGCCATCCTAGGTGTATATGACTTTCTTCTTTCTGATGAACACAATCGGAGATATATTAATAAATATCCTCATGCATCCAAGCTTTATAATGGCAGTGAAGGGGACCAACGAGTATGAAGTTTAAGAAAGTGCATCCATCCATTATAAACATACTCCACACGGCCTCGGGGGGTTAATAAAGTCCTTCTGAAGCGTTTGTGTAAGAAAAATATTCATATTTAACAAGTTATAAAGTAAAATATCTAGCTTCCTCCAGAACGCCTTCCGCATTCAACTTACGTAATTTGAATACGGAAGGCGTAGGACGTAGTGTAAGCGTTTTGAACGGCGAGAGTTTTACACTTTCTTCGGAAGCTAGATATTATACTTTATAACTTGTTAAATATGGATATTTGTCTTACACAAACGCATCGCTTCGCTTCAGAAGGCTTTTATTAACCCTCTGGAGCTGTGTGGAGTAAGTTCATGATGGATGGATGCACTTTCTTGAGCTTCATACTAGTTAGCGCCATTCACTGCCATTATAAAGCATGGATGCGTCAGGATATTTATTAATAGAACTCTGATTGTGTTCATCAGAAAGAAGAAAGTCATATACACCTAGGATGGCTTGAGGGTGAGTAAAGCTTGGGGTAATTTTCATTTGAAAGTGAATTAATCCTTTAAGGTTATTTTTTTTCCAAGTAACAAGCTTTACATCAACTGAAAAAAGTCATTTCAGTGGTGGAGAAAGTTAGTACATAACTTTACATAGAGTAACATGCACTTATTAAATGTAAGGGCATTTAGTAAAGATGGTTGATTTTGATTTCATGTTGACTTTGTGAATTAGTCAAACACAGACAGCTGATGGAAACATCCTCAATCAGACACAGCAGCAAGTGTCACATGTTCATTTCTCATCTGCTGCTTTTGATTCACAAGTTAAAAATCTCATCAAATGATTGTGTAAACAAACAAACAAACAAACAGGATCAGTCAGTGATCAGGCTGTTGAGTCACACAGTAAAGCAAACAGACTTGTTCCTGATGCTTGGCTCCAATTAAACATTTGTGCTGATCAGTTCGGACTGTTTGCATGTCTGATTCACAGTACTGTTCATTTCCACTGCAGCACATCTGACAATCATTTCAAACAATGGACATCCACATGCAAATACAAAATGTACACTGAAAAAACTTCAGCCAAACTCTCTCTCTCTCTCTCTCTCTCTCTCTCTCTCTCTCACACACACACACACACACATACATAAAATGTGGTCGGTGGGTTCTCTTCAACCTTGCCGTATATAAACTCTGGGTTTTCTCAGGAGAGGTTTCCTCTCTCACTGTTTGCTGTAATGCAGAGCATTCTTAAAGCAGTGGTTTCATTTAAGGCCCAGCAAGGTTGTTTAGTGACGCTCCGGGGGGTTGCAGCAGGGGGAACACTAATCTATCATGGGCGTGTTTGCCATCCATCACCAGTGCAGCCTATATAACAGTTCAGTTCTGTGCGTATGTGTGTATGTGTGTATGTGTGTGTGTGTAAGGAAGCCTGAAGACCAGAAACATACTTTACCCTGTTGAACCTTCAAATGTGTGTGCCATTAACCCTGATGTGTTCAGTTAACTAACTATAAACATTAACGTAATTGATCAGCAACATTCTTATATCTGACAGTGAAAATTAGCCATAGAAGAAGACAGTTTACACTAATGTGTGCTATTACACCCCGGTTTTGGTGAATCTGTGTGTTGAACAGTGACCTTAGAGTGAGGAAACACTCTGTCTGCCTCTGTTGATTCAGACCTGTTGTAAATCTAGAAAATCAAGTATGTCGCTGCAAACTGCAGTCAGCTGACCAAATGTCCATATCGAGTGACTCGCAGGTTGTGGAATTATGTGAGACCCACATCAGCCTTCATCTCCCATTTGCAAGGATTTAGAAATAGTTGCTGTCTGTGTGTGTATGTATGTTTACAGTGTTTGACCGATCTTGGTCTTGGTTTTGTATCAACTAGCATTTGGCATCAAGTTGTTCAGCATTAGCTCTGCCTCTTGTTTTCAGATCACTTCATCGTTGTTTAAGCTGTTGCAGCTGCATTTTGCTTTAATATGTCTCTGTGTAATAACATTTGTAACCTGAAGGCTGTTGTTAGTGTGTTCCTCTTTCTTGATCTTATCTTTGAGAATCATGCTGTATGTTGTGTAAGACTGAACTTATGGCATGTTTTATCAAGGATTGATGCTTTTTGGAGATGAACGAGTCTCTGAAATCTTTGTCAGTTGAGGGATGACCTTGCAGACTCTTGGAATGTTCCTACATACCCAGACTGAGTCGGTATTAATAAAGACAGCTTGGACAGGCTGGAACACGCTGTTCCATGCATGTGTGTGTGGAGGCGAATGCTTTTGCTCTGACCTGAAGATACACATAAACAGTGAGGAGAACAAGAACTCTAGTTTAGTAACTCTAGATCTCACTGGACAGATCCAACTGACCTCCACTCAGTCCAACTCACACGTGTCTGCCCCGAACACCAGGCTGGCTAACGGGTGCATGTGAAGGAAATCTTGAAACTTCGGAGCACATGTTAGTTTTCAGCTCAGAAGTTTTGTGTTTTTCCCCCTCATGGACTTGCTCAGCATGATTCTGTTTATACTGTTAACCTAAAAGATGAAACTAGTCATAGATGAGAACTCTAATGCCCACTATAGCACCCCTTGTGGCAAAGCTATAACAAATAAATTGTGTGTAATCAATGTGTATACTCGTTTAGAGTGTGTCTCAGGCTGAAAAGAGGGAGGAACTAGGGGTGTGGTCGAAGAAACAACTCAGACATAAAAGCAGAAAACTAAGAGAGGATGGCCGTGTGTGTGTTTGGAGCAAAAATCAAAACCAGACTGTGCTTCTCTGTTTAGTTTGTCAGGGGACTGGCGCTCCTCTGAATCCCAGAGCTCTATTTCTGCTCTGTGATCTTCCCGCCCATTCTCTGCTGCTGTTTTTATTCTGTTTTGTTTTTCCAGCACTTCTCCTCACGAGCCTCCCTCTGAGCTCTGTCTGCACCTCCTTTCTGCTATTTCATAATGACGACCGAGCACTGTGACTGCACAATATCATTTCATATCTTGAATGGTGCATCAAAGGCAACAAACAAAACGCACCAATTTGCCGTGGTTTCCGTTCAGCCTCCCAAGATGCTGGCAAACAGAAGCCTTCCATCGACTGTGCCGCCACGCTATGATGCCAGTATCTACTCACTGTTAAAGTTTTTCATGAAGACTAAAACCTGTGAGCAGTATCAAAAATATTCACAAAAAGGCAGAGATAAATAAAAGAAAATCTACTTAAGGCAGATATCCTAATCAAACCGGAGCGTTTTGGCTCCAGATGTGAATGCATGTGAATATTGATCAGATCGCAGTAGTTGTAATGTCCCCGGGGCACGGCAATCCCTGCTCAAATCTACAGCGATTTAGATAAAGAGAATTGGCAAGACACAACGGATTTCAGCAAGCATAACCTCCTCCTTCTTTCTCCTCCTCCTCTCCCCCTTCAACCAGGGAGCAGAAGAAAAGGAGGGAAAACCTGTAATTACACACACTCTTCTGAATCTCCCTTAATGTTCATTATTTAAAACCGGCGGCAATTACAAGTTCAAAGGGGCTTAGAGGGCCAGCAACCTGCATAATCGCCAGCAAATGAAGTATAGCATGTTCACGGCAGCGGAACACGCTGCTGGGGGGGTGAATCATACATTTCCATACAGGCACAAATCTCTGCCACCTCGGGGCTCCGGCGTGCACTATCACCGCCTCGCAATCCTCTTAGCCACGGCTTTTTGTCTTTCTTCACCCACCAGCTACCCTCCGACATGTAAAGCATATCAAACTTTACCCTGGCTTATGTCGTGCATTCACTGCTGTTTGTCCTTATGTTTATGGCTGCCAGGCCGCCCACCGTTTCCTCCAGATTACTCCGCTCTGTTTCTCTCTCTTCCTCCCATCTGACGTCACATGCACGTGATGCAGGCGCAGGATTGAGCGCGTCCCCACAGGTGTATCTCAGTTACCTAAGGAGACAGTCACAGCAGCCAATTCTGTCCACAGGTGGCTCTTTGCGCATCAATAGGAGGGCTCGTGAGCCCAGCGGTTAGCTCTAGTTTCAGAGCCGCCCCAACTGGCGGTCATTGTATACATCCTCCTCTACATCTACACCTCCACACAAGAGGCTCTCTTTCTCTCTCTGTGCCATGTTTATCTTCTTCCTCTGTCCTGGTCACCTTGCTTTCTGTTCGGCTTTCGTGTGCCTCCCCCCGGTCAGCTGTGCTGCTGTTTGCATTAGGGATCTTTGATAAAATCTCCATAGGGACCTGCTCTAGTGCTCACACCATTTCCTGGCTGCTGCTTTCATTGTTTGTCTCGTTCGCATGGGGGAACGTACAACTCCCACCTGAATTCAATAAAACGTTGACGCTCCTTGGCGTGGCAAATAGCAGACAGTTCATTTTTCATTCAGCAAAATCTCCTCAAAAGGAAGCAAAGACTGGCTGTTTCATTAAGTGGCCCATCCAGGCAGACACGTGCACCACAGCAGAGCCCATGTTTACCCAAGCAAGTGTGCATATTAGAATGGAATCCATGGAGAGATTAATGGGCTACTGCCTCTGTACCATTGATTATCTAAACGCCATTTTTCCCTCTTCCTGCACACATATTAAAAAGTAATGAAGCCTATGGAGGAAAAGGAAGGCAAGACTTCACGCATCATTTTATGTTATCTGGACTCTAACGGTGAGGAATCTCTTTAAGGCATATTTTGAGCAGAATTATGTAAACAAATGTGGAGTGAGCTTTTGAAACAAGCTGTGCCGACTAGAAAAATGTTCTTTAGCAAAGAAGAGCCCCTGACACATGGAGGAGACTCTGCAGATGTTAGCAATTTTGCTGTGTAGCTTCCCCAACCTTACAACGAGGCCACAATTACTGCAATGGATTTGGTAACTAGTGACAGTAATGGAAATGTGGAAGAACATCAGAAGCAGCCAGGATTAGAGCGATCTACAAAGCCTGTGCAATAGTATGTCATACGTCCCCAACCAAGTGGCTCTTTATGGTCGTCCATGGTATGCCTTCTATTTGCAAAGCATGGACGTTTCCACCAGCACCGTGCATCTCCATTCTGTATTCCTCTGCTAAAAGGGTGGGGGTGGCCTCTTTCAGGGAAATAACTTCCTGAGACATTACGTGAATCAGCAGACAGCCTTATGGCCCAGACCTTCCCAAGAGTCTAAACGCTGGAGTTAAAGGTGAGGAACCACATTGAAAACATGATGGGAAACAGTTTTTCCTGCCCTGCAGAGCTTTATTTTGAATGCTCTTGGCTTCATTTGGTTTTAGTATGTGGTAATGACTTCTGCACTAGATCTTCCTCTACAGAGCCCAACCCTCAATGGCATAGCCATTACTGAAGCACTTTCACCATTATAGAGGCACACCGCTCGATTCCCGTCAGTCAAAGTTGACTGTACTGACTGCACTGAATCATGAATTATTGTGCAGCGGTGTGGCGAGGGATTGAGTAAGGGGGAAAAAAGGAAGATTTAGAAGTAATGGCAGAGAAAATACACAAACACACACTGTAAAGAACACAACAACAGCTGTCTTACACCTCAAGCAGGCTTCTCTGCAAAGTGATTGGAGAGGAGTGGGGCTTGGGTTACATTCCTGAGATGGGGATGGCTGGTGTTGGTTTCAGAGGTGGGGGCAGGTGGTGGGGGTGGAGACAGCTCAACAAGTTGTTGAAAAGAACACAGACGCTTGTCATCAGCCTCCAGAGCAGGGAGCCATCTGAGTGCATTTTAGTCGCAGAGGTTAATGACCTCCCTTTGCTCTTCCGTCCTGCTGGAGTCCAGTGCACCAGCAGCACTCTGCTGTGTTTGAGCTCGCAGTTCTTGCTTGTGGCCTGGATCAGCCCAAAAAGCTGTAAGTGGATCCTGACAATCCCTTTTTATCTTTCCCTCTAGGGCAGCACGTAAACTTTCAGAGTAACGACGGTGTTTGGATTACTGTAGCTCCCTTTGATGCCTCAGTATGCACCATGCAAAGTGCAGAAAGAAGAAAGACAGAGACAGAACTGATATGTACTCTTTTATTTGCCAGTTTAGTGGACGCTTTCTCATCCAAACGGACCTACAGTACATTTACTACAAGGACTGTCCACCCAAACCAGTGTGGGGTCAAGTTCCTTGCTCAAAGGCACAGTGATACGGAAACTCTATCCTGTCACGAATCGCTCCTTTTGGGGTTTGAACAACCCTGCATTTATTGCACAAGTTGTTAATCTGCTCTGATAGATTCAAGGTTGCAATTCTTATCAACCTTTTAGGTTTCAACCTGTTCAGTTTCATCAGTTAGGTAACCTTTAGCTAAATAAAAAATAAGAAAGCCAGCTACATTTCTTATTTGTGCTGCCTGTTGACCCCCATCCACTAATAAACGGTAAGCTGAGCAAGCTGTTGGTCATCCTCTCATGGGATTTTTGGGTAGCTGCCAGTTTCCTGCTTGCTTTGTCAGTGGATAAAGTCAGTAACAAACGAGAAGCCTACAGCCAAGCCGGTCAGTCAGGTCAGAGGTCAGCAGACCTCAGGGCAGGATTGTGCAGAGGAGCACTATGGGGAGAGCACAGGCAGCTGGAATGCACTGAAAAGGGGCCCTTTGCTCCGTTTCTTAGCTCTACTGCTCTTAGAGCCATTAAAACTCTTCATACATCCCTTAGTCTATATCATCAAGAGTGGAGAGTCCCCAGGGCTCATAGCAATCCACTGCCTGAGTCTGTAGTACTGACACCCGGGTATGAATTGAGGTTTGCTTTGGCTCCGTCAGTTGTCCCGTAAGGTTTCTGCGATCATGACCGCGAGAGATCTTTGGCTTTTTCTGTCCTGCTTCGGTTGACTTGATCGTTTTAGTTTACTGAAAACCTCCATGGCGGCCTCTCTATGCTGATACATTGTTTAGTCCTTTTGGAGAGCCAACTAAATGGGCGCCATGCTTGACTTCTGCATTTTTAGCATCATTAACCTACAGGAAATTGCCCCTGCAGCTGTTTGCCGGCTGCTTGGTTGCTCCACATTCCCAGCTAATGGCTAAACATCGAGGTTTCCTCTACTGTGAGTTTTGACTGTAAAGCAGATTTGACAACTTGAATTTGCTGGTGCAACAGATGAAACATAACATTATAGGTTTAGAGCTCTGGATTATTCTTTTTCGACTTCTGGTAAAAGATGTTATCATGCCATTAATTGCTGCTCCCAAACCAAGCAACAGAGACAGTGTGTGTAAATAACCCTTTGCCTTATTAAGAAAGCTAAATGATATGTGCTGTGTATATCTTAGATTAGCCTGTTCTATTGCCTTGTCCTTCAGTCTGAAATGTCAGCACAAGAGGAGTCTTACAATAATGTGTGCTGCCAAGACCTGCTTGCATAAAAGGGGTTGGCTGGAATATTGAGGGGTTGGTGAACTACTTTGTTGCCTGCAAGGAGAACGACCCTGTTGTTCTTTGGCTGCCCAGTGGCCTTTTGGACAACATTTCTGTTCTCCAGCCCAGTCCATGTACCCCACAAGCAATAAACATCCTTTTCTCTCTCTCATGCAGGCAAAATATATTAAAGAATAGCGTAAGTAAGTCTTGCCCTGTGGGATGGTGGGGGCAAGACAGCAGTAAGCCATGGGTAGTAGCCCAGTGGCCTAATGAACATGACCCATGAGGTCTCGGCTCCGTTGCTCACGGGTGCCATCTAGACTAATCAAGTCATTACAGACTGGTGAAGGCAGTGACAAAAGGGAATTCTTGCTCTGTGCTCCCTCAGTATTTTGGATGAGCAGTGCATAGTTGCCTCTATCTTGTTAGGCCAGATATCTTTTTTTTTTATCGTTTTAGTTGTGAATTTGCTCTGAGGCCAGCCGGTTGTTTGCCTAATTTCACAGGCTTTCATTTTACAGTGTGAACTCAGGTCATGTTTATCTACTTGATTTGCCAATTTGCCTCTGAGCATGAGTGGTCACATGACTTTATGACAGCAGTAGTGTCAACTGACAAGACTTCTGTACTGCTCTCAACTCCCATTCACTTTCCCTTCCACTTTTTCCAGTCTGAAATGAATCCGTTTGAAAACCGCTGTTAAGACAGGGAATGCTTCTCAATCTGCATGCAGTTAAAAATAGCCAGTTGATGACAGAAGCTGCTGCAAAAATTAAGTTAAACTCCTGTCCCAGAAGTGTTTGACTGATCAGGTGGAAAGACAAATTCTAGGGCTGTTGTAGTGAGACTTTAATTTGGTCAAATGTACACCCTAAAGCCAGAGGGTTAAGAGGATGAGAGGAGATTCAGTCTATCTTCTGTTCCCCTTTCCCTACGCAAGGACATGGAGATCAGGTTCCTCCCCTTGAAAGAGCCGACTGGCCGCGTCTGTAAGAGAAGCCATGAACCTGATCTGATGATTAACTAGCCTCATCACTATGGCTGTGGGCCACATCCAGACACACACACATAGAAGAGGGTTTTTTTGTGTCCAATTCACAAGGTCTACACAAACCCCCACTGCTTTACACCCTTCACACTCACTCTTATTAGTGGGATCTGCCGAGTCAAGCATCAATATTAATGCTACTCCGAGTCAGTGTTAGTGATTTGCGAACTTCAGAACATAACCATTTGTGCTACACTTCATCTAAAGAGGCACAGGACCTATATTCAATGCTGTTAGACTCATTGTTTTTTTTCCTCACAGACAGAAAGCAAGCATCATAACCGAGAGAGCACATGTCAGTTGCTAGAGCAGTTACAGCTAACAACTGCCACTAAAGAGCAAAACTTTTCTCTAATTGTTTGTATCTCTCAATGTGTGTTTTGCTGTGTGTGTATCTCTCACTGCAGTGGGTGTGTGTTTGTTCCCCTGTGCGGTTCTCTCTGACGGCCTTGAGAATGGGAGTGATTGATTTTTAGCACTAATGCTTGTTTACCCTCAGCAACTGCGTTCCAGGCCAACCTCACGGGGGTGCCCACCTCCTCCACACACCCCTCCCAGCATCCCCCTCCGCCTGGCCTTGCCAATCCATGTTTTTTGCGGGGCAACAGTTTGCTTGGCAGGCAAATTGATAGCTAGAGTCGCTCTAGAACCTTGCACCATCTTCAGTGAACATAAATTATTGGTGTAGAGCAAACAGGGGGGCTGGCGGCAGTCCAGCGGCTCCCAGCCCAGCCCAGCCAGCAATTGTTGTGGGGGCACAGAGAGAGAAAGAATGAGAGAGAGAGACATATGAAGAGAGGGAGTCTAGCTGCTCTCCTCAATAGCTTTTCATGGTGCGCTGGGCTCCAGGTGCCCCTTTGAAGCCACATAAATTGAAACTGTTTTACCTCTGAAAAAAAAAACCCAGTCACGACCGAATCTGATCCCAGAGCTGCACGAAGAAGGGTTTGTTCATACGTGTGCATGCTGATGAGCACAATGACTGCTGGTATGCACACATCGTTTGAGCATCAGGGGGTGTATTTGTGATTTCATAAAACCGAGGACGTGTTCTCTTTTGTGTGTGCATGTGTGTGTGTGAGCGAGACAAGTTGCATTCTTGCCGGCTTCCTCCTTGTTGTCTGGATGCAGCGTAGTGCTGAAGAAAATCAAACGCACACAAAACCCTACCTAAGCACACACATTTAACCTTAGACACACACAAACTACTAAAGTACATAGAAGCAAACTCCTTTTGTCCATATTTTAAACAAAACAGTCTTTTAGCTTCTGTTCTGCTGAGAAGACATCAATCACAGCGCTGCTGACACACACCATGAGTCATTTCATAATCAAAGTTAACTTTCTAAACAAATCTGTCTTTCTCACAGTGTGAAATACTTACAACAAACACACCACATTACAATTATTCATGAATTTGCGTTGTAAAATGGGATATATATTATATTCAAATCAGTCTTATCAAAATAAACCTGCAGCCTTCATTTGGTTGGAATATCATGCTTGCAGAAACACACATATGTAAATGCATTATTAACAGCCTCTCTAAATTTAAAATGTGCCAATCTTTCTGCAGATTTCTGTGTAGCAGATATTAAAATGTCATTCTGGGCTTTGATTGATTTTATTGGGAGTCTGTGTTATCTTGCTGCGCTCAGTTTGATTAAACATACAGAAACGATCACAGTCAATTTGAGCTGCGCGTCACGGGGAAACTCAAATCCTTCAGCGATGATGGAGTAGTTGGAGAATAAATGAAATTGTTGGTAAGGGACAATGGAGTTATGAGAATGTGCCCATTTCAGTTCCACAAACCTCCAAAACAGAAAAATAAAGTGCACAATTTTGAGCGTGCCGTATGATAGTGCAGCAGTATCTGGGCATACTATCGCCTTTGTCACATATTGTTTGTGTTAGTATGTTAGCATCTAGCTAAATGCATTACCTTAAAGGATTAGATCACTTCAGAATTAAAATTTCCTGATAATTTACTCACCCCCATGTCATCCAAGATGTTGATGTCTTTCTTTCTTCAGTCGAAAAGAAATGAAGGTTTTTGATGAAAACATTCCAGGATTTTTCTCCATATAGTGGACTTCACTGGGGTTCAACGGGTTGAAGGTCCAAATGACAGTTTCAGTGCAGCTTCAAAGAGCTCTATATATATGGGGGCAGTCGTGGCCTAATGGATAGAGAGTCGGACTTGTAACCCAAAGGTCATGGGTTCGAGTCTCAGGTCCGGCAGGGATTGTCGGTGAGGGGAGTGAATGTCCAGCGCTCTCTCCACCCTCAATACCACGACTGAGGTGAGACCCTTGAGCAAGGCACCGTACCCCCAACTGCTCCCCGGGCGCCGCAGCAATGGCTGCCCACTGCTCCGGGTGTGTGTTCACGGTGTGTGTGTTCACTGCTGTGTGTGTGCACTTGGATGGGTTAAATGCAGAGCACAAATTCCGAGTATGGGTCACCATACTTGGCCACATGTCCTTTCACTTTCACTTTCTTTCACTTACATGATCCCAGACGAGGAATAAGAGTCTTACCTAGAGAAACCATCGGCCATTTTCTAAAATAAATGAAATTATATACTTTTTTAAACACAATTGCTCATCTTGCTCCACGCATGACGTAATCATGTTGAAAAGGTCATGCTTGACGTAGGCAGAAGTACCACAATAGGGTACTCCAACTTCAAAATCGTCCAACATCGTTGTTTTACCTTTTTTTGTAAAGTGCGTTTGACTTTGTAGACACTGGATCAGAACTTCCACCTACTTAACGCGTGACCTTTCCAACATGATTACGTCACGCGTGGAGCATCACAGAGCAGTGCAAGATAAGCAATTGTGATTAAAAAAGTATATAATTTTTATTTATTTTAGAAAATGACCAATGGTTTCTCTAGATAAGACTCTTATTCCTCGTCTGGGATCATGTAGAGCTCTTTGAAGCTGCACTGAAACTGACATTTGGACCTTCAACCCGTTGAACCCCAGTGAAGTCCACTATATGGAGAAAAATCCTGAAATGTTTTCCTCAGAAACATTAATTTCTTTTCGGCTGAAGAAAGAAAGACATGAACGTCTTGGATGACATGGGGATGAGTAAATTATCAGGAAATTTTAATTCTGAAGTGAACTAATCCTTTAAAGCTTAACATTTAAACTACACACTCCAAAAATACACTGCATCATTCATCTGACTGTTTGTCCTCCTGAGCACTAATTCTTATCTCGCACATTATTTAGGATGGATATGTGAATTTGGCTGTAGCGACAGAGAGCTGTTCAGTAGTTCAGTTGGGGGATGTGCTGGGTTTCATTAGGTTGCAGGACTCTTTAATTCATTGCAGTCTGGCCTCATACTGATGAAGTCATTCATCAAGCTCACGGTCAGCCGCTCCGTTGGGGAGTGTGTGTGTGTGTGTGTGTGTGTGAAGGGGGGTTGATGTGTGTTTGGGGGCACTGGGGGTTCAGGCTCGACGTTACATTGAGTTGCGGTGAAGAGCACATCACACCCTGTAATTTAGCCAATAGAGTGCAAACACACATGCACACACATGCACTCTGGGAAATAAAATCGCCCCACATGCACTTGCCGCGGACTGTATGATGCACTGACACATCCCAGAGGACTCCTTCCCGAACCGCGTGTGTGCGTTCGGAATGGCGCAAGCAGCAAAAAGCCGGTGCCATTAAAAGGCTGCAGCGTAATTAACAGTTGATTCGATCGCCGGCTAGCGCTGGCATCTGCAATAAAATAAGCTGCTCATTTTTCTGTCTAATAATTTATAGACTGCACCTCTTCACATTCTGTGGTCAGTCCGTTTCTCAGGATATTGCTCCGGCTCTTAGTAATTCACTCTATTGATTGAGTTTAAAGCGACAGGAACACTTTCAATCTTTCTCTGATCTCTCATGCTAAGTTTACTCTTCATCATGCTGTTAGCGTGTCATGCACACCGCTGGACGGAATTAATAATTCATATAAAGGTAGTGCTCTGTTCGGGTTTCGCTTGTTTTGTCATTTGATGCTCTATTTTACAGTGCTAGACTCGACCTGCGATGTCATTCGGATGTGCATTACTCTGGTTTCACAGCTGTATTTACAGAATGCAAAATTTGGGATCCATTAAAAAAAAACAATACTTTGCATAGGTTTCAATTTAAAAGTGTAAGATTGTGTGTACAGTCATCCCCACCACATATGTGAAGCTAATTTCTCTGTGCATAACCCATATGCATATTCCCATCCAGGTTAAAACACCAGTACATGATAATACAGTTTGTGAATGCCATCACAGCCCAGAGTGAGTGGATAGTGCACACACATTTGAACTAATGTTTTTATAAATCCCAATATGTGCATGGGAAATCACATACACACATTTCCATGGCCGTTTGCACTGTTTATCAGGCTCAAGGTCTGTATTTACAGTGATTTGTGGAACAGAGCTCAATGAAACCGGATCTGTTGTATATTGTGTGTCTGCGGTCAGGATATCTTAAGCTGGCTTTGAAGGGTTTTAAGCGTTTTCTGTTTTTTTCCTGTCGGGGAGGAAAATATATAATGTCATCTCACTTCTTCAAACGTGTCTCTGGTTTGTTTAAAGGGATGGTTGATTATGATTTTGCTTTTTTAACTTTAGTTAGTGTGTAATGTTGCTGTTTGAGCATAAACAACATCTGCAAAGTTACGACGCTCAAAGTTCAATGCAATGAGAGATATTTTCTTTTACAGAAATCGCTTTTTAAGGACTACAACTAACGGCTGGTAGGGACTACAACGAGCTTCTTCCAGGGTTGGTGACATCACAAACCCCAAAATTTACATAAACCCCGCCCCCGAGAACACACAACAAAGGGGGCGAGGCCATGTTGGGCTGCTTTAGAGAAGAGGAAGAGTTGTTGTAGTAGAGTGTTGTTGACATGCCGTCATTTTACGCCGCACATGCTTGTGGATGATTTAAATCAACTCCACAGCAACTTCATAAATTTATCCACTAACCATTCAGAAACGTCCAGTTTCATTCTAAAAGTTGTAACTTCTTTCTGAGTCTCTCCATCAGTGTCGACTCCGGTTTGAACAATGTAAGGCTGAACACCGTTACTGACAATCCTCATTTTGGCTGCGTGAGATTCTCCAGCTTTGTTGTTGTTGAGCAACCGAAGCGTGAGCTGTTAAAGCTCCGCCCTCTTCTGGAAAGG
>RJVU01037445.1:123911-145206 GCA_003731715.1 Anabarilius grahami | reverse complement strand
TTTTGTGGTAGTGTACTCAGGTCTAAGTTAGATCCGTTCCATCCACCTGACATTCCTGCTGATGGGCCAAAAGCGTCCCGGATTCCTCCTGTGATGGTCATTGTCCTGATCCTGCCTTTGATATAGAGCACAGGGGAGAGAGAGACAGGTTTGCGTGCTCTCTCAGGCTGGACGTCCTGAATCACGTCTTTGTTCGGAGGCACAATCAGACCTGGAGGCACAAGGGCGCTCTGTGTAACGTGTCAATAGACAGCGCGTCTCCTGCTCGGACAAGACCGTCTACCTATCCATCTCTCTGTCTGTGCCCGTGGATCTGATCTTCTGCTCTGCATGTGTGTGACGGTCACTGGTGTTGGTGGTTCGTTATGTAGCTGATGGGTAATTAAATCTGAGACTGCTCAGCAATCCTGTCTGACCTCAGAGAGAGAGAGAGAGAGAGGCGCTTCACACACCACACGACAGGAAAGTGCAGTTGCATCTGTGTGTTATTCTATCTGTCTAATCACATGCTGACAGCAACACGCCTCCTCTAAACACACACACACACACACACATCATTATGAGAGAGACAGAGACAGGTTTGTCTCTCGTTATTGGTCACTCTTGCAGTCGATTCTGGGAGTTCAGGAACTTCAGGATGTCCCAGGGGTGGATTTTTGTTAAAACTTTCTTGGAAATGTTATATGTGTATTATTTTCGGACACTTAAAATGCTAGATATGACATTAGATGAAGTATGTTTCAAGTATGATGATTTAAAATTTGATAGAAATGGCATTTGTTGGGGAAAACACCGGGCTAAAAGTGCACCAAGTTATGTGTTAGTTTGGGTTTCTTCTGTCTCTCTCTCTGTATTGTCACTCATGGAAACTCATTTGACTAATGAGCTGACAAATGGAGTGGAATAGGTGACTTATGAATGACCTTTGCTTGATTTCATGGAGGTCTAACATTGCCATCTTACCTGAAGCCCACAGACACACACTCTTCGCTGTCTGTGTGTTGTCGTTTCATCATCTCCAGACTCAAGCTGCTGTGATTTGAGGCGTAAACCAGACTGAACCATCTCTGCTGGTCTTCGATCTGTCAGACCTTTATTTTGGTCTGTTTTAGACTAGGACAACTGGAGAAACCATTTCATAACCCGCTCTCTTTCCCTCCCCGAACTCAAATGAGTCACGAACAAACATCAGCTTTATGTTTTTTATGACCGTTTCAGTTGGCACAGCCAGCTGTTATGAAATTCAAAATAATGGCTTAATATTTTCCAAATGTAATGTAAAAAGTATAAACAGGCCTGTGAAGTTTTTATTTCCCTCCTCAGATCATGGGAAAGTCATTGAGTTTAAACACATGCCGTCCCAGTGTTATTTCAGCATCATTGAGATACTATTATTGTTTATATTGAAAGATTAGTTCACTTCAGAATTAAAATTTCCTGATAATTTACTCACCCCCATGTCATCCAAGATGTTTATGTCTTTCTTTCTTCAGTGGAAAATAAATTAATGTTTTTGGGGAAAACATTCCAGGATTGTTCTCCATATAGTGGACTTCACTGGGGTTCAACGGGTTGAAGGTCCAAATGTCAGTTTCAGTGCAGCTTCAAAGAGCTCTACATGATCCCAGACGAGGAATAAGAGTCTTACCTAGAGAAACCATCGGCCATTTTCAAAAAAAAACTAAAAATGTATATACTTTTTAACCACAAATGCTCATCTTGCACTGCTCTGTGATGCGCCACGCATTAAGTAATCATGTTGGAAAGGTCACGCATGACGTAGGCGGAAGTACCGCAGTAGGGCGAAAAACTCCATCTCATTTTCTCCTTCAACTTCAAAATCGTCCGACATCGTTGTTTTACCTTTTTTTGTAAAGTGCATTTGACTTAGTCTTTGCACGTTCGCTTTGTAAAAACTGGATCAGTACTTCCGCCTACGTCACACGTGACCTTTCCAACATGATTACGTAATGCGTGGAGCATCACAGAGCAGTGCAAGACGAGCATTTGTGGTTAAAAAGTATATAATTATATTTTTTNGCTCTGTGATGCGCCACGCATTAAGTAATCATGTTGGAAAGGTCACGCATGACGTAGGCGGAAGTACCGCAGTAGGGCGAAAAACTCCATCTCATTTTCTCCTTCAACTTCAAAATCGTCCGACATCGTTGTTTTACCTTTTTTTGTAAAGTGCATTTGACTTAGTCTTTGCACGTTCGCTTTGTAAACACTGGATCAGTACTTCCGCCTACGTCACACGTGACCTTTCCAACATGATTACGTAATGCGTGGAGCATCACAGAGCAGTGCAAGACGAGCATTTGAACCCCAGTGAAGTCCACTTTATGGAGAAAAATCCTGGAATGTTTTCCTCAAAAACCTTTATTTCTTTTCAGCTGAAGAAAGAAAGACAAACATCTTGGATGACATGGGGGTGTGAAAATTATCAGGACATTTTAATCCTGTGTGAACTAATCCTTTATATTTTGAATCAATAGTTTTTTTGTGTTTTTGTCATTTTTATATATATGTCTATAGTTTTTATTATTTTTTATTTCAGTTGCAGTTATTTTAGTGCATCAAATTAAACTAAATGAAAATGATGATTTATTATTTCATTTCAGTTTAAGAGATGAAAATGTTTTTTTTTATGGTTTTAGTGGACTACACTAGCCCTGCGGTCTCTCTCTGTGTTGCACATGGGCAGAATGATGACTGAAGTTGCTGGTTATCCATTTAACTTTGACCTAGATGAGTCTGTTGAGTCTTTTTTTGGACTCTCACGGGACGCGGCAGTGTCCGTTCTCTCTTAATATACATCGCGAGAGGACGAGTGGAGACGAGCTGCTGCCAGAGAACATCATCGGCATCGCTTGCATTTAGGGACCGCTAATTGGCAGTTAATTAGCAGAATTGACTCAGTTGTTGGTTCCCAAGTGCCAGCCTCCGCCCGCTCCAGCTTCATTTGATCTGATATCTCTCACAGCGCCAGAGCACTGATCCGCTTTTAGCATACGAGTCTACATCTGGCCAATGTGCGGCTCACATTCAGGCCAAACCGTCACTCTCAGCTCTCGGAGAGGGAAACTCCTGCTACTTACTGTCATATCTGAATGTGCTGTCTGATGTATTTCTGCCTTGTTTTCCAGTACAAATATCTACACATTCTTAAATCAAGAAACATGTTCTTATGACATAAGACAAAAAGTCTTGAATGTATAAAAATTAAGTGCGTTCATGCAGTAACAATTTAGAGTTGGTTAACATTAGTAAATGCATTATTTAACATTAACTATGAGAAATATATTTTTACAGGATTAACTATTTTCAGTTAATATAAACACAATTGTTCATTGTGTCTTCATATAGTGTATTAACTAATGATAGTTATGATGTTCCCAATTTTAAGTAAGCAGAACTATCAAGTTTTGAGTTTGTAGCACTCATGCATGTTAATTGCTCCTAACTTAAAGTACTGAGTTATCAAACTACATTTTGACAGCAATTAACATAAACGATTTAACTTTTTTATTTTGAGTTCTTGCAAATCAAATAAGTTATTTACTTCACTGTAATTCACTAATAAGTTGTCAGAACTCAAAGTTGAATAATAATTTTTTAAGTTAAACTTAGTTTAGGATTATTTTGTACTCATACATTTTTATTGTTCTTAACTTGAAATATTTGAGTAAACTAAAACTTAAAATTATCAGTTTATCTCAATGTAAATATTTAAAGTAATTCACATTTGTTTTTAGTAATTGCACAAAATAACACTTAATTTTAACATTTACTCTCCCTTTCGAGTGCTATGGGCAAAGCATGCTGGGAAATAGAAATTAAACTTAAGTTCATCTAAATGAAATTAGTTCATACAACTCAAAACAATTAAACAGTTCAGTTTATTTGAAATATGTCAGTTCTGTGAACTCAAAAGAAAAAGAAAGTTCTAAATACTCATAACAGTTCATTTAACTGAACTAATTTGTTTAAGTTTGTCCTACTCAAACCAATTAAGTATTTTGAGCGTTAGGGTTTACAAACAAGACAAAAACACTGAGGAAATAATCTTGTGAAGCTGTGTGTGAATGAAGGTGAGACGGTGCACTGGGGTGAAGCGGTTTTATGTTCTGGGATGGTGCGTTTTGTTTCGAGGGAGAAACAAATGGAGAAAGATTGAAGAAAGAAAAGGAGGTGAATAAGTGGGTTAATTTATATGGTTTGCAGCGGCGGCACATCACATGCGGCCGTCTGATGCAGCGCTGTAGGATCGTGCTGCGCCTCGGGCCATCTGTGAGCGGAATAGCAATTTTATTACATTGTCATTAAAGCAATTTCACAGCAGTATTGTTTGTTAATGAGAAGTCGCAAACGAGGAGAGATGTCACGGGCAGGAGTAGCATCGAGCTTTCTATCTGCTCTTTTTATATATCACTGAAAAATAAATGCGCACTCACCCTTCCCATCTGTCTCTGGGCTCTGGCTTGTAAAAGGGAAACCCACTTAAAGCTGAAATATAAAGTCTATACTGCCAAGGTTGTGTTTATGAGATGCCGTTGGACTTTAGTGTTCACTGCTCTGCTAGTTGGACTTCATATACAGAGCACTAACGTTCAGCTGAATCCAGTGTGTCTCTGGTCTCAGACTAGCAGAAACCTGATTGTTTTGGTTGTGTTCGTTCGGGACTCTGCTGGTCCTGGCGAGGATGTATGGCTGAGAGCTTCCTGTGTTTCACCCTCAGACGGATCAGTTGGCTTTTTCCAGTTATTTATAGAGGCAGATCTGCTGCTCCTCACACAGAGGATGAGGGAAATACAGCCCACATTAGTGAAATAAAGCCTGAGAGAGAGAGTGAGAGAGAGAGCGGGGCGTCTTTCTGCTGACTCTGCAGATGAACATAGTGTGAGCTGGGAGGAAGTTAAGAGGAAAAGAGAGAGAGAGAGAGAGGGAGACCCTGGAGAGAAGAACGACTGACAATCAGGATTTGAAGGAACGAGTTTATCAGTTTCAGGCTGAAGAGGTTTGTGGGATTCTGGGGGCATTTGGAGGGCTTCATTCTTCATAAAATAGGGCGTGAAACTCTTCTGAAATTATTTTTGCTCTTGTTCAATGAATAGCCGGTAAAAATATCTGCTGGATCCTCAAAAAACACTGATCATCAGCCTCAGGAGGTCCAACTAAATATGTTTTATTTATTTATTGTTATATAAGGTTGCAATCTTTGCAACCAAAATTTGGGAGATGTCTGAATACATTTGTAATAAAGTTATTATTTTTATATTTTCTAGCAATAAACAAACAATAAAATAATTAAATTTTTATAAGGGATGGATGGATGGATGGATGGATGGATGGATAGATAGATTAGATAGATAGATAGAAAAATGGATGGATGTATGGATAGAAAGATGAAAGATGGATGCATAGATAGAAAAATGGATAGAAAAATGGATGGATGTATGGATAGAAAGATGCATAGATAGATAGATAGATAGATAGATAGATAGATAGATAGATCGATAGATAGAAAAATGGATGGATGTATGGATAGAAAGATGAAAAATGGATTCATAGATAGAAAAATGGATAGAAAGATGGATAGATAGAAAAATGGATGGATGTGTGGATAGAAAGATGAAAGATGGATGCATAGATAGAAAAATTGATAGATTAGATGGATGGATGGATAGATAGATAGATAGATAGATAGATAGATAGATAGAAAAATGGATGGATGGATGTATGGATAGAAAGATGAAAGATGGATGCATAGATAGATAGAAAATGGATAGAAAAATGGATGGATGTATGGATAGAAAGATGAAAAATGGATGGATGTATGGATAGAAAGATGAAAAATGGATGGATGTATGGATAGAAAGATGAAAAATTGATTCCTAGATAGAAAAATGGATAGAAAGATGGATAGATAGAAAAATGGATGGATGTATGGATAGAAAGATGAAAGATGGATGCATAGATAGAAAAATGGATAGATTAGATGGATGGATAGATAGATAGATAGATAGATAGATAGATAGATAGATAGATAGATAGATAGATAGATAGATAGATAGATAGATAGATAGATAGATAGAAAAATGGATGTATGGATAGAAAGATGGATGCATAGATAGATAGAAAAATGGATAGAAAAATGGATGGATGTATGGATAGAAAGATGAAAAATGGATGGATGTATGGATAGAAAGATGGATAGATAGATAGATTAGATAGATAGATAGATTCACTAAAGGATGCAGATTTAGTCTAAATGAAGCTGTCACTCAGTATAGCACCAGCTTGTACTTTTTAATAAACCTGTATTTCCCATAAGAAAAATATTTGTTTAATATTTTTTCTTACGCTAACATTGAAGACCCTTGAGCTTTGTGCCTTTATTGCTTTAAAAAGTAACGAGACTTCGTCTTTCTCATACAGTCACAAACACAAGCCGTACCTGAGATCTGTTTTCCCAGGATTCAATTTATCGCCCATTCTCTGAGCTACACATGCCAGCAGCGCCATCATAAATTAATACCTCACGTTTGTTTATTGAAGCGCGTCGTGTCAGCGAGCGGAGATGTTCTGGATGAGCTACCAGCAGAAATGATGCCAGAACGTGACGCGCTCTGGACGAACTCCAAACTGTGTTCACACACACCGACGGTGAAATAAAAGCAGGCCCTTTAAATGTCTCTCTCAGTGGACACTGCAGCCTCTCGTCTCTCATTATCAGTTTGCACACACCCGCCCGCGTGGTTCTGCACAGCGTGAGACGGGACTGTGGATCGAGAGACCGAGAGGAGCAGCGAGAGAGAGAGGGTGTTGAACCGTGGGCCCCTTTAGGGTCTGAGAGAATGGGCTGATTTTGAGATTGAATGGGGTGACGGGGGTGTGCGAGGGTAATGACAGAGTCCTCGCAGGCGGCAGTAAGTGAAAGGAGGTTAATTGAGAGGTTTCACTGATGACGGGCAGATCTCGGGCGCAGGTGCCCTGCAGCGGCTCCTCGCCGTAACTTACACTCCACATTAACCAGCATCACCCTCAGACATGTGTACATGTGTGTGTGAGTGTGTCGTCGTACGACACCAGGCCTCACGTCAAAGACAAAATCAAATTTATAAGCAGGCAATTCATCTTTTTTATGTCCCTGTTCATGTTTTAACAAACAGTTTTGCATATGCTTCTTTTGAGAGTTGTGCAGTGATTCCAGCAGACTGAGAAAAGCTGGTGTAGGATTTACTTCGAAACAATTTTCACTCAGTAAATTTCAACTCTCAGTGAATTCAGGAACTGATCAAATATACAATGCTTAATGTTTTTGAGTTTTATTAAAGTTTTGGGGTCAGTAAGATTAAAAATACAAAGTGGCAACATTTCCCTAGAGAGAGAAAGACTCGTGTCGGGTCGGAGCGGTGACGAGCGTCTGTGATCCCGCTGATAATCAAAAACAACTTGCAGAGCAAAGGTGCCTGAGCCGAGGAGGAAGACAGACGAGCCGAGGGAGGGTGAGAGAGGGAGAGACAGGATCCTCACACAGGTGTGTTGACGCCCGGGGCGTCTTTGGCTCTGATTTGAGCCTGACTATCATGTCTTTAAGGACGCAGCGTCAGATGTCTGTGAGCTTTACCGGGGCCAAGACAAACCCGCCGCAGTTGTCAGAGCTTGCTGATGTAGCCAGAGAAGGTGTTTCTCACGCGCGTCTCTCTCTCCTGCGGTAGATTGGCTGCTGTTGTGCCGCAGGACAGAGAGACGGAGAGACAGCAGAACAAAGTCTCGCTGTAAAAACCAGCAGCTGCTACTGCGGGATCAAAGGAGCAACAAGCGGCCCTTCCTGACCGGCCAGCGCTTCAGGTGTTTGACGGACAGCTGACAGCCGGGTCCGACTCGGACCCTCCGGTGGGCCGTGCGTATATGGGTGCGTGTAGAGCCCGCCTTAATACGCCACGATCACAGCCAATCAGAACACCTTCTGATGCTTTTGTGGACCAACGAGATTCTTTATCGGTGCGTTGCGGCTGGTCGGGACACTTCTAATTCCCAGATGTTGTGTCTTGGATCAGGACACGGGCAGCTCGATATTTAAAAAAACACATTTTTCTTGCCTTCTGTCCACACTGAGAGCTTTTTGAAGACGCACTCCCAAGTGGATGAATTTGAAAACAGTTTTTGCATTGTAGTAATGATGACACATTTAGTCATGTGATGCATATATATGTCTGTGGTTATACCGGCAGTGTTGTGGCTGCTATTTACTTTCATAATGTTGTTAAAAATAAATGTTACTTTGGTTACACTTTATTTTAAGTTGTTGTTGGTACAGTGTATTTAGACATTTAAGTACTGAGTAATAATAATTATCTACATGCACTTACTATAGGGTTAGGATGAGGGTTTGGTTTAGGATTAGTTGCATGTAATTATGCAAAATTATAGTTGCTACAGTAACTACATATAACAATGACACTGTAAAAAAAAAAAGTGTTACCATTACTTTTACAGTCTTTACATTTCTGCAGAATTGACAGGTAATTTACTTGCAATTGCTGCACCAAAAAGTGAAGGCGACTGTGTTTTAGACCATTCATGGAGTGGCGATTGAGTCTGACCTTAAAGGGGACCTATTATGCCCCTTTCACAAGATGTAATATAAGTCTCTGGTGTCTCCAGAATGTGTCTGTGAAGTTTCAGCTCAAAATTCCCCACAAATTTATTATAGCTTGTCAAATTTGCCCCTATTTGGGTGTGAGCAAAAACAAGCCGTTTTTGTGTGTGATCCTTTAAATGCAAATGAGCTCCACTTTCCAGAAGAGGGCGGAGCTTTAACAGCTCACGCTTCGGTCACTCAACAACAACAAAGCTGGAGAATCTCACGCAGACAAAATGAGGATTGTCAGTAACGGTGTTCAGCCTTACATTGTTCAAACCGGAGTCGACACTGATGGAGAGACTCAGGAAGAAGTTACAATTTTTAGAATGAAACTGGATGTTTCTGAATGGTTAATGGATAAATTTATGTAGTTGCTGTGGAGTTGATTCAACTCATGTTAATCTTCATCCAGTGTTGAATTGACCCTCGTTTGTGAAGCAGTCCGGTGTAAAATGACGGCGTGACAACAACACTCGACTACAACAACTCTTCCTCTTCTCTAAAGCAGCCCAACATGGCCTCACCCCCTTTGTTGTGTGTTCTCGGGGGCGGGGTTTATGTAAATGTTAGTGTTTGTGATGTCACTAACCCAGGAAGAAGCTTGTTGTAGTCCCTACCAGCCATTTGTTGTAGTCCTTAAAAATTGATTTCTGTAAAAGAAAATATCTCCCTTTGCATTGAACTTTGAGCGTCGTAACTTTGCAGATGTTGTTTATGATCAAACAGCAACATTACACACTAACTAAAGTTAAAAAAAGTGAAATCATAATAAACCACCCCTTTATACCACCAATAAGAGCTGAGATATTTTGCTAATAAAATAATTGTGCTAAAAAAATAGTGTGAGAATTGTTACGGACGGTTTCTCTCTCATCTTTTATGTTCTACACATGCATAGGAAGTTCGTTTCACTGTGGACAAGCAACTTTTGGAAATGCTAGTGTGTTTTGAAACAAACACATTGGTTTTCTCTGAACTGAAATCTGTGGAGAACTCAGCTCAATCCAGACAGGGCGACAGCGAGGATGAGCCGGTGCCGCAGTGTTATTGATTTATTTTAATTAGCAGCTCGTTAAATCGTGTCAGTTTGCAAAACAAACATATAAGTCTGAGTCTGGTTTTCCACTGGGGTCTTAATGAGTTCTGCACCTCCGAACCCGAAACACAGACACAAACCTGAAGACAACAGAGAGTCTGAGACACAGTCTTCCTCACTGAACACACACTCCATCTGCAGTGAATCAAGCGGCGGGTGAGCGAATGCTCGTCTCACCACTCCTGCTTTAACTTAAAGAAGAGAGAGAGAGACAGTCTGATGAATGGACAGACAGCTCTGGTGTGTGTTTGGCCTGTGGACACACGTCTGACCCTGTTAGTGGGTGTAAATTGAGGAATTGTTTGCTTTGATTAAACCTGTGCCGCCCGGCGTTAATCTGCGCACACTTCCCGGGTCAAAGTTGACGCCGGCGCTGTTCGCTTCCTCCTTCCAGCCGTCGGCATGTTTCTCTGTTTATTTCATTATCTATTTATTTGTTTTTGAACCTCATTAAAGAGTAACTTCATTAGTTTTGCTTGGTTGGATCTGTTTTTCTGGCTTTGATTGACGAGCAGATGCAGGCGAGAGCGACCCTTTCCTGCACTGCGCTGTGCTTGAATTCACGCCGTCCCGTCAAACGACTGACCCCGCTCCCGATTGGCCAGGCTCTCGTCTCACCCTCCCACCGTGATTGGCTGGGGCCGGGCGAGCGCCGCTGGATGACGTCCAGATGAGGGCGGTTTGGTTTGGGGTTTTTCAGGAAAGGAATGCTGACGACAGGGCCGGTTTCCAGGTGTGGCAGCGGCGGCACACACACACACACGATCACGTGACTCTTTGTCAAGAATTCCACGAACGGCCCCTGAGACTCGCGGTCTGTCGGCCCTCTCGCTGCTGAAGCAGTGTTTGAAGTGAGGTTTGTGAATGTTGATGCAGCTCCACGCTAGAGCGAGGTCAAGTGGCCTCCTGCAGGCCTGAGTCCATAACTCACAGCCGCAGCCGCTCCACGTGTGTTTGAGCTGATCACACGTGTGCTTCCTCAGACCAGGTGACGGGAAAATCATATAAGTGATGTTCTCAAACTTTTACACTGATATTTCTATCAAAGCTGCTGGAGCTTAAGAAAATGTTCCACCTCAGAAGGTCAAACTAAATTGTTATTTTATCTACTTTTATTAGAATTTGGGATGGTTAATACAGTTTAAAACCCTGATTTTGCTTTCTAACAAAAATGCAAATGCAATATATGTATAGAAAAAATGCATATTAATATGAAAAATTAATTGGGTTGCAGTAAATTCAGTAGGGACAAAATTATAATTTTCTTTAAATAAACCTGGTTTAGTTCAATGGTTGAATTTGATAAATGCAGTCAACATTCAATTTTGTGTAAGAATAGAGAAAATAGTATAGGATTATTTAATTTTAAAGGGTTAGTTCACCCAAAAATGAAATTTCTGTCATTAATTACTCACCCTCATGTCGTTCCACACCCGTAAGACCTTCGTTCATCTTCAGAACACAAATTAAGATTTTTTTGATAAAATCTGAGATGTTTTTTATCTCTCATAGAAAGCAACGTAATTACCACATTTAAGGTCCAGAAAAGTAGTAAAAACATCATTAAAATAGTCAACGTGAATGTAGTGATTCAACCTTAAAGGTGCTCTAAGTGATGTCACGTGTTTTTAGGCCAAAACATTTTTTGTCACATACAGCAAACATCTCCTCACTATCCGCTAGCTGCCTGTCCCCTGAACACACTGTACAGGGTATCTGCAGATATGAACAAGTTAAATTTAAGACTTTTTAAGACCTTTTTAATACCACCTCACATGAAATTTAAGACCAAACCTGCGATGGAAACACGCACGCACGCACACATTATATATATATATATACTACACATGTATATTAAATAATTAATGTACATTAATACATATATTAAATGTATTAATAGAATTGTTATTATTAAAGTACCTGCAAAATGTTTGGAAACAATTATTGATTTTAAAATAAGTCCCTTCTGCTCACCAGGGCTGCATTTATTTGATCAAAAATACAGTAAAAAGAGCAACATTGTGAAATATTCTTTGAAATAAAAAAAATATTTCTATATTTTATAAAAAAAATATTTCTATATTTTATAAAAAAAATATTTTATAAAAAAACATTTTATAAAATGTAATTTATTCCTGTGATCATTTTCAGCATCATTACTCCAGTCTTCAGTGTCACATGATCCTTCAGAAATCATTACAATTTGATTTGATACTCAAGAAACATTTCTGATTATTATCAATGTTGAAAACAGTTGTGCTGCTTCATATTTTTGTGGAAATGGTGATATTTGTTAGTTTTCTTTGAAAAATAGGAAGTTCAATGAACAGCATTTATTTGAAATTATATTACATGTATTTATCAAATATATTATTTATTAAAGCATTTATTAAATAGAAATATTCTGTAACATTTTAAATGTCTTCACTCTTCACTCACTTTAAAGTATGACGAATTAAAGTATTAATTTTTCTATTTTTTTAATCTTACCACAAATGTTTAAATTGGATTTCCACAACAATTTTAAGCAGCAAAAACTGCATTTTAACCTTAATAATATAAATAGTGAATGTTTCTTGAGCAGCAAATCAGCATTTCTGAAGAATCACGTGACACTGAAACTTCTCTTTGTAAACAACAACAGAATTATATATGATTCTAATGACTAATATTGCGTTCCCAAATGCAAATTTAAACATCACAAACAAAGTAGCATTTACAGTGAATCGAAAATGAAAACACTGTTACAGCAAGCATGCAGCGCGTCAGACTATTATTTATATAATTACATCACAGCCGTTGCAAATTATATATTAAATTCTCACCACCACTCATAAAAAGTTACCGAACGCGTTTCAGCGCTGATTCTACTCGCATTTGGCGCGTTGACCCATTTGAACTCTTTTAGGGACCGTTCATATGTCGCGTCTAAAAACGCATGGAAAACGCGCCGGCGCCGCTTTCTCCTTTCCAACGCGCTCGGGCGCTGCGGTGGCGTCTGTCGTTACTAAGCAACCATGAGCTGCGCTCTCCATGTCGAGTTTGTTTCAGCAAAGGATATATGGATTTCCATATTTTTTCGAAAAGTATTCTGGTCTCTTCATAACATTAAGGTTGAACCAATGCAGTCACATGAACTATTTTAATGATGTTTTTACTACCTTTCTGGACCTTGAATGTGGTTATTTCATTGGAGGATAAAAAAAACCTCTCAGATTTCATCAAAAATATCTTAATTTGTGTTCTGAAGATGAACGAAGGTCTTACGGGTGTGGAACGGCATGAGGATGAGTAATAAATGACAGAAATTACATTTTTAATCATTTTGGGTGAACTAACCCTTTAATGATTATTTTTAAAAAATGTTTTTGGTCTTTAAAATGAATTCTTAATATTAATTTAACACTGCTGTTAGAAGGAGGGACAAGCAAAAATCATTATTTTAGAAAGGAATTACCAACATTTGACTAGTTTTGTTCATTGCATGATAATCTTACATTAATAGTTCTTCAAAGAACATGGGATTTTTGGTTTAATATTTTAAAAAGTAAAGTGTGTGCCCTGTTTGTGTAAAGCGGCACTATTGTTGTCAGGAACACACGCGGGACTTCAGAGCGCTGAGGATTCTGTGCTGCGTCTCATGCAGGGTCTGTCTTTGTTGTGAGCGGCAGTAAAGGACACATTCTGTGGCATATCCAGAGAAATGACCCTGCCGTGACCCTTCACCTCTCCTTTAATTATTTGTTTGAAGACAGCATGGGGTTCCCATGCGGAGCACAGCAGCGGGGGAGTGTGTGTGTGTGTGTGTGTGTGTGTGTGTGCATTTTACCTTTATTTGTCATATCTTTAGTACACTGTGCATTTGTTTTGTGGTTTGTATATTTGTTTGTTACTTACATTATTATAAGTATCCATGAAATGTACATTTTATTTCATGAAAAATCAAAATGAATACAAGTGGATACAAGTGAAGGACTGAGTTTGGAGAGATGTGGTGGTGTGTGTTCAGAATGCAGTGGTGCTGGTTGCTGTGTGTGTGTGTGTGTGTGTGTGCTGGCGGGTGTTGTTCTAAGCACACCCCATTAGCAGCTCATGGGAGGAGGTGAAACAGTGTTATCAGAGGCAGGTCTGATAATCTCAATTGGCTTTACTCACACTGATAAAATGCGCTCTGGGGCCGCGGCGCTGCTGGGCCGCTCCTGCAGGGTTACTGTGGCAACAGTTTGGAGAGGCAAAACAGACGCTGTGTGTATGTGTGTGTGTGAGTGTGTGCGCGAGTGTGTATTGTGTGAGTGTGTGTAAGAGGTCAGTCAGTCCCAGCAGCAACTCTTAAAGAAATTCATAAATCACTCTTCTCTGGTATTTCTCTAGTTTATGAGGAAAGTTTTTTTTTTTTTTTTTGACAAAATATAATTTAAAGGATCAAGTATAATCAGGATCAGCTGTTATGTTATGTTATGCTGCTTATTAATGACTAAACAAATACAGCAAATAAATAAATGGACATACACACTGCCATTCAAAAGTTTGGCAGACAATTTTTTTTTATGTTTCTGAAAGAAGTCTTGTCTTGCATTTATTTGACCAAAAATACAGTAAAAACACTGAAATATTATTAGAATATAAAATATCTGTTTTCTATGTGAATATACAGTAAAGTGTAATTTATTTCTGTGATCAAAGCTGAATTTTCAGCATCATTACTCCAGTCTTCAGTGTCACATGATCCTTCAGAAATCATTCTAATATGATGATTTGAAACATTTATGATTATTATCAATGTTGAAAACAGTTGTGCTGCATTACATACATTTTATTTTTCAATGAATAGAAAGTTCAAAAGAACAGCATTTATTTTAAATCGAATCTTTTGTTATATTACAACTTGTCACTTTTGATCAATTTAATTTAATAAAAATAACCTCACTGACCCCAAACCTTTAAATGGAAGTGATGAGCATGAATGTAGAAAAGAGTGTGGAGTGACAAAACGTTTAGTGTCATTATCTTCAATTAGATTCAATTCACATTAAATTATATAGTGCTTTTCACAATACATATTTCAAAGCAGCTTTACAGAAAATGCATGTGTCAACATTACAATTTAGACTGATCTGTTATCAGAGGTGTCTGTGTCCAAATTATGTATTTCAGAATTGTACATATAAAAATCATGCAGTTGGCTGACAATGTATTAATTTAAAGCAGAAACAATGAGCTCAATGAAGTAACATCAAAAGTTATCACGCAAATATTTTACCACAGAGTGACAATCAATCACACGATAAACTACTACTGCTTATTTAGTCCGTGTGTTTGATGGATTGTACAGGTGTGTGTTCATATGACAGATCGTCTCGATTTACATGTTTCAAATAAACACGCATGTTGATTTTCTTTCAGTCGTTTGGTTGTATCCGCCATTGGAGCGCTCTGTAGTCTCTCTGACAAAGAAAGCAAAGTTATTCCTATTTTCCCAGCTGTACGTAACTTCAGCGTGTCATTGTGAAGCACAGATTGCGGGCGTTTAAGTTAATGGAAGGTAAGAGCATGTACGACGGCATCAGGAGGGATTACAGCTCAAATTGATTCCAGTCCTGCTTGTATCTAATGACCGGTCCCATAGAGTCGCCCTGTGTGCGCTCGCCCGCTTCTTTCATGCGGGATAGCCCCAGCGTGATCCGAACCCTCGCTCTAATATCAAACACATGTGGGCACCTTTAACGCTAACTCCTCTGTGCACCTTTAGTACGGAGTCTCTCCCGGCGCGGGGCGGCCGTTTTGCCTTTGACACGGCCCATTCCGCAGTAAAAAGGTTCCCTCGGCTGGCACTGACCTACCGATGACCCGAGCGGCTCGGCGCTCAAAAGCTGCAGGAGAGAGGCCGGGCCGGGAGGTTTTGTGGAGCTGCGCTTATTTGCCGCCGTGCTGGTGATAAAACTTCAGACAGGCTAATTGATGGTCTCGCTGACATAACAATAGCTGCTGAAAGCCTGGAGCTCATTTACAGACAGCTGGAGAGGAGAGAGACCCCTGCCACGGGCCCGTACTAGGGGGCAGGGGACGAACTCAAAGAGCCGTTTGTATCGCAGCCCTTGAACACTGTAGCGTCTCGTGAGGGCTAACATGTGAAGAATAATGTTTGTGCATGTGTGAGGCGGGGGTTCAGTCCAGCTACAGTAACGCATGTCATCTACAGAAGGTGCTCTTTCATAACTCACTAGAGCTCTCAGTTGTTTGGTTTGATGATCAACTTGGTCTCAGATGTTTCTTCTGAAGAGTGGAGAGCAGCTCAGCTCATTTGATTAGAAATGGTTGCGACCCAGATAACGGAACATTCTGGCAAGGTTCTCTCAACGTTATGAACAAACGTTCTTCCGGTAACGTTAATAGAATGTGCATCTGGAATGTTCCCTTAAGCCCAAAGTATACTTCACTATTTCGAATATAGGGTCAGCGTACAGTGCACGTGACGTAAATTTTGTCATCAGAAGAGTATGCGCGTTCTGTACGCGCACTGTCGGATTTTTGTAACCGCACGTACTTGTACGCGCAGGTCGCACATGCGCATTTAATTTTTGTTTGCAGTAATTTGTTTATCCACAAGGTGGCAACTGTGCCCTGGAGGCGTCAATTCACAAGATAGTCAAAGAAAAACTGCATAAACAGAACAGACAGGAACGCATGCAAGCTACAGCGACGATGGAGGCCAACATAGACAAGAGATTGTGTGAAGAGATTAGAAAATACCATCATCAACTCTAGCATGAAAGAATACAAAGATGTTTACATGGGTTGTAACTGGTGGAGAGAGCTTGCTCAAAACTGCGCATGCGTCAAATGAAGTATACTTTCTAAAGCTGTGCGTTCGACTGTGCATGTACACTAGCGTACACGGAAAAAAAAAGTATACCCAGGGCTTAACGTTCACATAACCAAGAAAAAAACTGTTAAAAATCTCTCTTGGCAGATCTGAGCACAGGATGATTATTTCAGACTTCATAAGCTAACATCTCCACTTGTCTGATTGCCGTCTTTGAGAAACTGTTGAGATCTCATTTGCGTTTTATCTTTCCACAGGCAGAGCTCAAACTCTTTCATTTATTAAAGTCAGAGAATCCCCAATTCCATCAAATATGAACCTTTCTCGACTCCTGAGTTTGAGCAATAATGTGGTTTTCTGGTATATCGGGACTGTTTAGCAGGAGTACTTGAGTCCAGACAAGACCGGACTCTGACTCAAGTCCAAGACCCTTTTTTCTATAAATAGTTGAGACCAGTTCATTAGAGTCCAAATCCAGGCCGAGTCTAAAAGCTCTTGAAATTTGAGATGGATTTAAATCCAAGTCCTACCTCGAGTACTACAGCACTGCTAATGCTACTAAGTGTTTAATATCAGTCACATTGTGATGGCAGGTGATTTAATTAGTCGTGTTTTTCTTGTGTGTTTTCAGGTTCATTAATGCCAGAAGAAGAATAGTGCAGCCCATGATTGACCAGTCGAATCGAGCAGGTAAACATCTTCATCTCATCTTCTCTGATGTTCTCAACACTGTTCACGTCTGATCTTAGAGTCCCTGAGCTTTTCTCTCCTGCATCTACGGTACAATGAGAGCAGATTGAATCTAATTGGAGGTTTCTCCATCTCGCTGGTTAGAGGGACATTAGCACATCTCAATGCTAATTGGCCACATGAGAACTTTACAGTAATTCTGCAGTGTTTCACTGTTTCTCTTTGTGTGACGGTACATTAGAAAGTGATTTGCATAATCATTCATGAATTCATATCAGAAACAGAAGGGAAATTCTCTAGTTCTTGAGTTATTGATGGCTTGATAATGTTTCTGGCTGTGCTGATGTTGTGCAGATTTGAGTAAGAGGTTGTATAATTGAATTTATTAGGATTGAATACTGGGATAAACATCTGATATTGAAATACCAGTGTAGATGTAGAGTGCCACTGCATGGTTTCTAGATCTCTGAAACGTTATGATCTACTGACCCCAAGAACAGTGAAGCAGTTCAAGAGTTGGACGCCATTGAGTGCTGCTGGACAGTTGTGTTGTCATAACCTTCTCACGTCCTGTTGATTCATGTTGGAGAATGACTGAAGACGAGTGTGTGGTTGATGTGTGGCTCATTGTGTTCGGCTGCTGCTGGGATAATCGCTGATTGTCTGGTGTGTCTTCTCTCTTCTTCCCCTGGTGTCCACGTTTGACTTCAATCAGGTTTTCTTCTTGATCCTTCAGTGAGCCAGGGAGCGGCGTACAGTCCGGAGGGGCAGCCAATGGGCAGCTTCGTGCTGGACGGACAGCAACACATGGGCATCCGGCCAGCAGGTGAGATGAGGCCACCCTCTTCCTGCGATCACATCACCTCTGAGATCTCCTCTATATCTCATTTGTTTCTCACAGTCCTGCTCCTGCGGAGTTGAGCTCCACCACACATTCTAGTGATCCTAAAGACCTTGACTAGTTGGTTCTAGGGTTGCAAATGGATGGAAAATTTCCGGAAACTTTCCATGGGAAGTTAAGTTGGAGAATTTTGGAAATATTCAAAAAATCAAAGAAAGTAAAAAAAAAAAAAAAAAAAAANAAAATCCTCTGATTCCAGAGTGACCAGGCGCCTCATTTATAAAATGTTGCGTAGAAACTATCCTACATTTGATTTTACGATAATTTTTCCAATGCATGTACGTGTGATCCACCTTGTAAACCCCCCCCCAAATAATGTCATCAACATATAAAAAAGCACCAGTCATCACATCAGTCAACTGAGTGGCAAGAATTGCTTAGATTTCCAAACCAAGATTATGCTGCAAGATGTTTTTTGTTTTTTTTTCTCAACTACATTGATGTTCCCTGTTATAGGCTAACCTTCAATTTTACAAATTTCCAGTATATTCCCATTCATTCCCATATATTCACGTTAATTCCCATGGAAAGTTTCCAACTTTGAAAATTTCCGGAATTTTGCAACCCTAGTTGGTTCAGGCACGTTTATTTCGGGCCGGAGCTGAACTCTGCAAGATAGTGGACCTGCAGGAGCAGGATTGGACGCCCATGACTTAGACAGTAATTGTCTAAAAATGGGAGTCTCCTGGTTCACAGATGGTTCTCCCCACATGTCTCCCGTAGATTTTTAGGGGAGAGCTCAAAAATGTCTCTCATCCAATTCTCCCAAGATCTAATTATCTGAGCTGCTGTCCACTTTGATTTGAATTAAATGTTAGGGAGAACTCAAACACTCCACCCATGAGCAATGAAAGAGCAACCTTTGAGCAGTCCCCTCCGTTGTTTCCATTTCCCCCAGATGTGAAGTCGCTCTTCTCCTGTGTGTCTGGTCGTGTTGTGGGCTCTGGTGGGCACTGATTGTCTGTGCTGTTTGTCTCTGCAGGTCCTATGAGTGGCATGGGCATGAACATGGGCATGGACGGCCAGTGGCACTACATGTAATGGCTGTACAGTAAAGAAAAGGGGGAAGTAAGTACACTGGGACTCTTTCTCTTCCTCCGCCTTTCTTTCAAGAGTCTTTCCTGTCCATTTCCTGTCAGAATTCCCCTGAAATCCCAAAATAACACCATAGACGCTATGCTTTACGGCCGTCCTGCGATCGCTGAATATCAGGGCAGCAGAACGAGTCAGGTGAGACGCGGGTCGTGCAATGTTTGCCGGGAAAAAAAACAAGGCAGAAAAGCACTAAAGTGGAATTTATTTATCGCCGCAGCGGCGGCGCGCTCCACGTCTCATGCGGCCAATGCAAATGTTGGACATTTGGGGGAAAAAAATGGCATCTCCTGGGGTAGAAGATGACGGGGTGAAATTAAGCGGGCTCCAGTGAAGCGATAAAAAAGGAGAAGTGAAACTGTCCTCGGAGTGACATAAATCCGTCAGGGGAAGGATTGATGCCCAAATTATCTTATATGCAAAGACGGGAACAGCGCAGTACATTACGCTCCCGGAGAGAGATATAGAGACGGCGGGTGACACGGCCATCCTTCACCGGGGGAAGCCGCTTGGCTTTTTTTTTTTTTACTGGGAATGGAGGGGAATCTAATCGGAATATCTGCAGAAGGGAGCGGGAAGTCGGCATTAAAGAACGACCGTGTGTAAATGCAGAGATCTCGCTTGCGTTCCTCGTCTGATTAAGACACCCATTACGCTGCCCGCCGGCGCCGCGCCACTGACATTTGAGAAATCAAGACGTATGGCGTCCCAAAGGTGGCAGGGCAGAGAAGATTTTATTTAACACCTCTACTTCCTGCTCAATGAGCCTCAATATAATAACACTTTGCTTGATTAAAAGAACCCTTTATATGTAAATAGACAGCAGTTTCCTGTAGGTCACCATAGCGATGCTGCTACGGACCCCCCCTCCCCCTCGTTAATAGACTCAGAAACGTGCCGAGCGCGTTCCCTAAAACAGCCGCAGAGACAACATTTGCTCAGCTTGGGTAATTTTTAATACGGCGCGGGATAATTTTGAGACTATTTAATTACGTAACATATTTTATGCTTCATGAGCAATTAGATTAATAGCTTAATACAGAGGAATATTAGCCATCTCTGATTCGATTACGCACACACACAATATGCCGTATTTGCTGTTTAATTATGATCGGTGACGGAGCGCGCTCAGAGAGGTGTGCTGTTGCTAAAAGACACAGATCTACAGAGAGGCGTTTACACGCGTATGCTGCGCCTTTAACGGGAAGTTTCACTAGTTTCATGAGCTTCTAGCAGTTTGCTTTAATAAACAAGAATACTGGGCTGTGAGTGCCTGATGACCCTGGAGTGACCCCACCCCCCTCCTGTTGTTAATGCCCCCTGGGGTCACGGTACAAAACAATGACGTCCTGCATGTGAACTTTGATTCCGATTCCTAACCCTACTCCGCACCGAATCTGCACATGCATCTCTGCTTGCATGGCGTCCTGTATCAGAAGCACTGTTCTTGTTAACAAGCCCGCAAATTTCTTTAAATCAAAGCCGTTTGTAGCGGTGCACCTCGTTTTTTTGTACCCGGGATTCGACCTCTCGTAATGATGATAAGTTTTAGTATCATGAGGTTGTTTCTGCAGGATCCGCATGGCGCTAGCAACGCCAAAGTCAGGGGGTTCGATTCCCAGAGAATGTAAAGTCAAACATTCTCCTGCATGATTGAGTCAAATGAAGTGAATCTAGGTATCTTCTAACACGCCTTCACGAGGTGATACGCCGAGCAGAGATACACGCCGTTATCAAATGTCTCTGCTCAAGTGTGCTTTGTTTGAAATACCTTTAGCCGCATTAGCTGCAGACACGCGGCCTGCATGTAGAGCATTCGTCTTGCACCGCTGACTGTGTGTTTCTCTGAATCTCAGGTCCATGAGGCGTGCCGGGGGAGTTTGCACCTCAGCGTGGTCCTGTGGGCATGAGCATGGCATCACCGACCGACTGACCGACCCACCCCCCTCCACCGAAAGCCCCTCGTCTCTTGCGTTTGTCACACCGAGCTCCTCTTCACCCCTCCGACCCGTGCGGCCATGCTAATGCACGGAGACCCCC
>RJVU01037445.1:98260-123736 GCA_003731715.1 Anabarilius grahami | reverse complement strand
GAACTGGACAATAAGATTTTTGAAGGAAAAGAGAAAACGGCGAATGTCACGTGGAATTCCAGACGAGCTGTGATCGTTTTTTTATCTTGTGAATTTTGTTACTTTCATTGCTGGAGGACCAAGAGCTGACGAAAACACTTTGTAAAGTCTTGGGTGTCTGTTCGAATCAGCAGAGGATGTTTCAACTTATTAAAAATACACACGTGCACACACACACACACACACTTCATGATAAAGAAAAAGAAAAAAAAAAAGAGACTCCAAGAGTTCAAACTACTGTAGTATAAAAGCATAGAACCTAAATTAAATCTTGTACATTTTTATCACTCACTTTATGTTTCATGAGCTAGTCCTAGAGTAAATCGTTGCCCTGTTTTTCACACTGTGTGTGCGGATCCCCGAAGCAGAGAAGCTCCGATCGCAGCAATAACGGGAGAGAAAGCGCCCCGTTACGGACCACAGTAACCGATGATTCCTCCTCCTCCTCCACCACCAGACTCAAGAGTTTCTCCCGCCGATTGAAGCCCGCTCTCTTCACGTGACCCCTCCTTTTTTTTTTTCCGTCATGCATTTCCCCCCCTTTTTGGTCCATGAATGAATGTTGCCCTGTAGGTGAAGTTCCTCGTTTGAATTGCCCAAGCACTGGATTGTGTTGCTTTTATACGTTTTTATTTTATTAATATTATTATTAATATTATTATTAATTTTGTATCTTGGACTCTCAGAGTAAGAGCCTTATGAAGGACGCGTATCCTCGAGAAAAACCAACATCCTGCAGCAGTTTCACGCCTGGGGATCAATATATATATATATAATCTGCCATACGGACGATAGCGATACGCGGATTCTCTGAATTCTTTGGCACATACAGTAGAGAAGCGATCGACGGTCGACGCGGTGAAAAACTTTAAAAGGATGGGAAAAAAAAAGAAAAAGAAAAGAGAACTTAAATTATGAACTCAAAGCTCGGAGAGAAGCTGAGAGAATATTGTAAGAAACTTCGTACAGAGTTCAGTCTATTAATTGTTTCATGTTAGATATTCTATGTGTTTACCTCAATTGAAGACGAATGTTTTTGCTAGTTTCAGATCTGCTGTGGCATTGATATTGTATGTCCATGATTTCCCCTTCCTTTCTCAGCACGTGCTCCTCACTAGAAGATGAAATACTGTCTCCCTTGAGCTTTGTCAGAAATACATTCAATACTTGTATGAGGACTGTGGCGTAATGTTTCAAAGGTGTTCAGTCACAAATGCTGTAATAAATATTTCATTTTTGATTTTGGTAGATTCTTGTGTGCTGTACAGTGTGTTGTTGCAAATGCAGACTATTTAGCATCGTTCCCGTTCGATATGATTTGCCTACAAACATGGCGGACAGTTTTTCCAGTATTGTTGTTGTCGTTTGAGGGCTCAGTGTTCTTGAAGTTTAAGATGTTTGTTTTGACAGAAAACAAGCACAAGAGCTTCCACCGGCTGTTTTCGCTGGTTTGAGGGGGTTTTGAGGGGGTGAATGGACAGTGCTGGTCTCGCCATGATCTTCAGATGAGCGAGTGAGAGGCTGGAGGAGGTTTGAGTCTCTGCGGCGCCTCCTGCTGTCTGACCGCCGCACTGCAGCTGCGTTCACACAACATCACTGCGTTATTATAAACGCCATACATACTAATAACGCGATTAATGGCGATAATAGTGATGGTGCGTAATGAACACAACGAATGAAAACACATTCAAACATTTCCAGAAAACTCTAGTGGAAAAAAAAAGGCAAATGTTTCAATGGTTTGATGTGAAAGTTGATCTTTCTTCTACACTTTAATGTTTAATCTGTTTTTCTGAATATTTACTGAAGGGTTCGTTTGCGCGGAATGTCTTTTTTTTTTTTTTTTCAAGCGAAAATCGTCGTATTTTCCCCCCAAGCAGGAGGTTTTTAATTATTTGTAAAGAGCCCAGTTACATTATTATCAATAATTAAATTTTACAGCAACGATAATAATTATTTTACAAAATAATATGCATTGAAAACGTAAAACTATATCTAAATATCCAGTCATTAAAATGTATCCGGGTGGCGCGGAGAGATTGTGCTGTTTCTGCACTAATAAACACGCGTTTTGATCCCGCAGAGAGCTTCATTTAGGCCTATATAAAAATAAAGATTTAAACATATATTAAAATGTCCGGAATAAATTGCACCACGCGTAACGCAAAGCGCAAATCTGTATGTATTTATTCAGAAAGAATCACAAACGGACATGCATAATTTTAATGGTTAAATTAATACGCATTCGAAAAAAGAAATAGACTAGCAAAAGATTTATTTTGGAATTGTATAATATTTATGAGCTGAAAGAAAGAAAGAAAGAAAGAAAGAAAGAAAGAAAGAAAGAAAGAAAGAAAGAAAAGTGAAAGGAAGGACGGCATCATTGTGAGCTGATTTTAATATTAATAGGGGACAGGAGGTGGACTGAATTGCGTCTGTGACAGGAATGATGGATGATCTAGCCTTCACCATCATCATCATCATGCCAGAGTCACGGGAATGTGAAAACACACAAAAGCAAACAAACTAAAAAAAAATAGATAAATAAAAAAGGGAGAATAAAGTCGGATCGGATGATTTTCACGCGCGTTTGTTCAGTCTGCTGACGAACACTGAAACACACACTTGTTTTCTACATGTTTCGCATTTAACGCGGAGCTCCTGTTCGGCATCTGCTGCGTGTGTGTTTGTGTGTTTGTGTGAGTGTGTGTTTGCGGGGCCCCGGGGGTCACGCGCAGAGGCCCCTGATCATTAATCACTGTCAGCATCACAGTGATTCTCTATTGATGAGGATAATGACATTAGCTCACAGTCACTGATCAATAAAGCACATGCAGGGGAATAATGCCGCACTCTCTCTCTCTCTCTGTTCTTCATTTAAACCGGAGTAAAACAACAAGATCTGCTCTGAAAATCTTCACATGGTCTCAAACTACAGCAAACACCGACCTCTCGATGAGTGCCATTATTTCACACTGAACCGACAGAAACAGCACTGATAATTAATATCTGAAGATGTATTTAAAAAAATTATATATTTATTTCACACCGATGTCGAAGGTTTTAAAGCGCATCTGATCTGAGATTATATCTGTTACAGCCCGACAGCTTCAGTCTGGGGAAAAATGTGTGCAATTATTAATATTGTTATTAATGTGAGTATTGTGATTATGGTTATCTGTTAAATTTTCGTTGTCTTTCTTTTTATATTTAGGCTATTTACTGACATGAAGAATCACAAATTTTGATTATATATGGATTATTATTCTCGAGTAAACTCATGAGTCTCAATTTCTGCGTGTGATGATGATGATGATGTTCATGAGTGATGAAGAATCTCCAGCGATCACACAAACAGCAGCAGCACAAAATGGATTATTTCTCATTGAATCTCAGTATATTTCTATTGTTCTTGTGTATGTGTATTAATAATAATAATAATAATAATGAGAACTACAAAATGGCCGTACATTTTTTGCGCCATTATTGACTTTTAAAATGATTTAAAATGATATAATGAATAATTAAAGACGGAGGAGCAAACATTTTAATCACTGAAACCGTTATTTTTTCAGGGGAAACGAAAAAAAAAAAAATTCAATTAAATAATATCAGAAAATAAGGCTGTGAGCTTCACAAAAGTGACAGAAATACTGTAGTATTGTGTGTGTGTGTGTGTGTGTGTGAACAGACCCCGGGGCTCAATATCGCAGCGACCCCTTCTGGGTGAGAGTATAAATGAACGAATAAGGGCGTGACGAACTATTTCTGAATCTCATTCCTTTATTTTTATAAATGATTTGAAGGAACCAGAATATCTCTTTTAAAAACGAATGATTTCACACACACACGGGCACGCGCGCGCGTTCATTAAAGCAGCAGAAACATCAGTGTCCCTCAGTAAAGCACTTCACTCCTGTGAATGATCGTGTTTAATGAAGATGAGGATGAAGATCAGATCTCTCACGGGTCAACGAGTATTAAAGAATATAATTATTATTGCTATTTTTGTGATTTCATTCTTTCAGTTATTTGTGACATCATTATTTTACAATTAATTGTGTCACATTAATGAAATGTATTAATGTCAGTGTATCGGATGGGCTTCATCTTTTATCTGCACATATTTACATTTGAGAAAGTTGATTTCTGAGACTCAAGCAGGAATTTAAATAGCTTAAAAATAGCCTATCTGAAGCCTTAAATGCACGTTCATACAACGGCAATATTAATAACTAGGTATATTATAATCTTTAATACAGAAATTATTGCCTACATAAAGCTGCGCGTGCGAATTTATTTTTAGTTTTGAATACATTTGGAATATTCTCAACAGGCAAACGAAATCAAAACAACTGCATCATTTTTAATGCAAAACAAAAAAGGTGAAGGTTTGCTGTTCGTCTGTAGCCTACTATATTTGCAATATAGCTTTATATGAAAACATAAATCTATATGTCCTCATTTTCTGTCTGTGTGTGTGTGTGTGTGTGTGTGTGCGCAGATCCCGTTAGCGCCAGAGTCACGGCAGCGACTCAAACCTCGACATGAAGAACTCTGGAGCTTCAGACCACCAACACACGACAAACCAGGAGAAACCGACCATCACACACACACTTCAGCTCAGTGCTGTTCATAGGACACACACACACACACACACACACACACACACCAACAGAGCAATGATTCACAACACACTGCATTTTTTGTTAATTGGTATATTATATTTTTTTTACAGCATAAAGAAACACAAATACATGCTAACAATTTTTCATATTTTAAAGAGCCCAGGAATAACATATTTAAAGAGAATAATACACACACAATCACAAGTTTGTGAAACGCTTAAAAAGTTTACAGGTACACCATATTACACTAATAATTAGAACATAATAAAAAATAAAAATCATTCCGCACTTACATCCAGACAGAGACATTAAAGGGTTAGTTCACCTCAAAATGAAATTTCTGTCATTAATTACTCACCGTCATGTCGTTCCACACCCGTAAGACCTTCGTTCATCTTCAGAACACAAATTAAGATATTTTTGATGAAATCTGAGAGGTTTATGACTCGTCCATATACTAATCAACACTTTCAAGGTCCAGAAAGGTACTAAAGAGATTGTTAAATCAGTCATGTGACAGCAGTGGTTCAACCTTAATGTTATGAAGAGACGAGAATACTTTGTGCGCAAAAACAAAACAAAAATAATTTTATTCAACAATCTCTTCTCTTCGGTGTCATTCTCATGCGTTGTTTATGTCCAGCGCTTCCAGGTTCTACGTCAGAACGCCGACTCATTATTGTCCGGCTCCTGCGTCAGCATCACACGCATGCGTCGTGCTGATCACGTGACCAGCTTTGGCCAATACTGAGCCGGCATTTGGACGTAAACACGGAAGCTTCACTGTGTTACTGCGTCACCTGCGTAAGGATAAGGACAGGGAAGAGAAGATATTGTTGAATAAAGTTGTTCTTTTTGTTTTGTTTTTGCGCACAGAAAGTATTCTCGTCTCTTCATAACATTAAGGTTGATCCACATGACTGATTTAACGATGTCTTTAGTACCTTTCAGGACCTTAAAAGTGTTGATTAGTATATGGAAGAGTCATAAACCTCTTGGATTTCATCAAAAATATCTTAATTTGTGTTCTGAAGATGAACTAAGGTCTTACAGGTGTGGAACGACATGAGGGTGAGTAATTAATGACAGAAATTTCATTTTTGGGTGAACTAACTCTTTAAAATATAACGAAGTATGTTAAAGTGCCTCCATTGATCAATATCATGAATGTGAATCTTCTTGACATGGGCAGAAATCTTCCACATTCAGACATCTAAACCAGGAAATATTCCAGACTTAAACTACATTGTTTATACATAACCTACACACTTTATAAATTTAAAAGCTGTTTTCCTCATGGGGATCAAAATATGTCCCCACAAGGTCAAAAATGACTGGTATTGGCATCTTTGGGGATATTTTGCCCTCATAATGTAGAAACCACACACACACACACTAAAGCCAAACAGCCTGATTGACTTGAGCTGAATGTGTGTGTGTGTGTGTGTCGTTCGTCTCTGCATCTCCACACTCCACACATTCTTCTACTCTCCGGTTCTCTGACGGTCGCTCATGGACAGACGGATCGGCCTCCGACAGAACATGAATATCAGTGAATGTGGGTCGCCTGTCAGAACCCAAATGCCACTCGCGCCGTTGACCTTTAGGGGCCGGACTGACTGAATCCCCCCAGCAAAAACACAATCATCCAGCACAATCAACCCGAACATCCAGTGACAGGCCGAGGAGAGCGGACGGCCGTCGTGAAGCTCCTCAACACTGAGGCTCGTGTTCCTCAAACATCAGGATTTCCCAGCAGCTCCATCTGAGACACTTCATTCACACACAAATATTTAGACAGAAGAACAAGCGTCCCTCTCTTCCTGCAGCAGATTCACAAATATCAAGATTTCCACAAATGTGCGTTTCACTGACAAAACAACTGAGATGTGCAAACAGGAGAAATTATGAAATATAAGTGCATGTAAATATAAACTCCACCCAGAAATGTACAGTATTGTTTCGGTAAGATTTTTATTAATACTTCTATTCATCAAGGACACATTAAATTGATCAAAAGTGACAGTAAAGACATTTTATAATGTTACAAAAGACTTTCTATTCACCAAAGAATCCTGAAAAATAAAATGCATCAGTTTCCACAAAAATATGAACTGTTTTCAACATTGATAATAATCATGTTTATTCAGCAACAAATCATCATATTAGAATGATTTCTGTAGGATCATGTGACACTGATGACTTTAGTAATGATGCTGAAAATTCAGCTTTGATCACAGGAATAAATTACACTTTACAATATATTCACATAGAAAACAGCTGTTTTACATTGTAAAAATATTTAACTTTTTTTTACTGTATTTTTGATCAAATAAATGACTCATCAAACTCCACCAAGTTTGTGTCTCAATTATAATGAATGGCATTTTCTAGAATGTTTTATTAGATATTATAAAGTTTTATTTTATTTATAACTTATCACTGACTACAAAACATCATTTTAGCCATAAAACTATCATATAAAGTAAATGTAAAAGGGAACAGCTCACATTATATCTAGTTAATCTGGTGTAATAATCATTTGGGTTCCCTCAGTAAGAGTTTCAGGCTGCTGTGTGTTTGAGCGCTGATGGAACGGGATTAAACCGTTGAAATCTCAGCCGTGACGTAAGACCATCAGACAAACGCAGTTAACTGCCAGCAGAGAATGTGAGTGTGTGAAGCAGCACATAATAACACACCTGCTGCTCTGCCGAGAGATGAATATGTTAATGACTGAGCAGAAACAGCTGCTGATCTGCTTCCTGTTCCCTCCAAACCTCCACAATCTGCACTCATGTTGGGCTGACGGCTGGACGGTCCGCTCACGGGTCTCTGAGGTGTTTCACCAACATATCTAGGAGAGTTTGGGATCCCCTTAGTTCACCCAAAAATGAAAACCGTCATCATTTACTCTCCTGTATCATGTTCAACCGTTCTCACACGTCAAACTCGCATGTTTAAGCTTCTGTTCGCTGTAATTTGATGAGCTCTATATACACTAGAGGTCAAACGTTTGGGTGGGTAAGATTTTTTTTTTTTTTATGTTTTTGAAAGAGTCTCTTCTGCTTGCCAAGCCTGCATTTGTTTTATCACAAATACAGTAAAAACAGTGAAATATTTTTACAATTCAAAAAATCTGTTTTCTATGTGAATATATAGTAAAGTGTAATTTATTCCTGTGATCAAAGCTGAATTTTCAGCATCATTACTCCAGTCTTCAGTGTCACATGATCCTTCACAAATCATTCTAATATGATGATTTGAAACATTTATGATTATTATCAATATTGAAAACAGTTCATATTTTTTTTAAACCATTATACATTTTATTTTTCAGGATTCTTTGATGAATAGAAAGTTCAAAAGAACAGCATTTATTGAAAATAGAGTCTTTAGCTACATTATAAATGTCTTTACTGTCACTTTTGATCAATTTAATGCATCCTTGATTAATACAAAAGTATTATTTTTTCCTTTTTTTTTATATCTTACTGACCCCAAACTTTTGAATGTAGCTCAACTGTTTTCAACATTGATACTGTGTTTTTGAACAAATAAATGTAGCCTTGAGAAAAAAAAGAAAAAAAAGGTAATTATTCCAAACTTTTAACCAGTGATCATGGATTAAACTGCTCCATTCCTATAGATTTATTTTAACTAGTTTTGTCAAAAGTACCAAGTCAATACTGAAATTTAAAAAATGTGACACTTTGAGCGCTGTTGAGTGGATTCGTAAACACCTGTGATTGGCCTTTGTGTTCACGTTCTCAACAGATGTCTGTGATTGGCTACAATGATCAATGCGTTTAAACACACAGAAGAGTGAAATTTGAAAGTGAAATTGAATTTGAAAGTGTTTTGAAAGCAGGTGTCACCAGTCCACTGATAGACGCCTGCTTTCAAACACTCCCATGTTTATCTGTGTAAGCGCTCAGTGAAGAGCATCATTAATGTCCATTTACAACATGTTTTCATTGATCACTGTAGCCAATCACAGACATATCTGATGAGCATTTGAACTCAATGGCCAATCAGAGACATATCTGATGAGCGCGTGAACTCAACGGCCAATCACAGACATATCTGATGAGCGCATGAACTCAATGGCCAATCACAGACATCTGATGAGCGCATGAACTCAATGGCCAATCACAGACATATCTGATGAGCGCTTGAACTTAATGGCCAATCACAGACATATCTGATGAGCGCATGAACTCAATGGCCAATCACAGACATATCTGATGAGAGCATGAACTCAATGGCCAATCACAGACATATCTGATGAGCGCATGAACTCAATGGCCAATCACAGACATAGAGTGCTCAGCGTAAAAAAAAACGCTGAGCACCCCTTTGAAAAGTAACATTTTAAACAATATCTAAATGAACACAAAAACAATTTCCAAAATATTGACAAGACCAAGTTTAATATAACATCTGTTTAACTTATAACATGAGAGTAAGGTTAATAATATAACTTAGATTACACATTTTTCAGTTTTACTCAAATTAGGGTGATGCAAAAATGAGTACACCCCACTGAAAGTCTCTGGAGCAAAGCTAAATTTTAGACTACAAATGTCTAATTTAACAAGAATTCAACCACAGGTAAGTCTAATTCTTCATTACACAGGTGTCCAGCAGACAGTCGACTATAAAAGGGTGTTAAAACCCCTTCCCATTTCTTGCTGTCAGCAATGGCACCACATGGAAGAGAAATGTCACAAGACCTGAGAAAGAAAATCATTTCTTTACACCTGAAAGGTGAAGATCAGCAAAGCTTTACTTATCAGTCAGAATACTACAGCAAAGTGGTACGAAAATTTAAAAAAAGATCATCTCAGAGATGTCCAGGTCGTCCACGGAAGTTAACACCTCGACAGGAGCGTCTTCTGATGAGAAGGGTTGAAGAAAATCGGCATGCAAGTTCACAGTAGTTATCTAAAGAAGTAGAAAGCCAAACTGGGGTGACTATTTCCCGACACAATACGGCGTACACTGCAGAGGAATGGCATGCATGGGTGCCGTCCACGAAAGAAGCCTCTCCTAAAGCCCAGGCACAAAAAACCCTGCCTAGAGTTTGCCAGGGCCCATGCTGACAAAGATGAAGACTACTGGGACTCTATACTCTGGAGTGATGAGACCAAGATACATGTTTCTTGAACTGATGGCTTCAAAACTGTATGGCATCACAAAGGTGAGGAATACAAAGAGAAATGCATGGTGCCTACAGTGAAACATGGTGGTGTCAGTGTCCTTATGTGGGGCTGCATGAGTGCTGCTGGTGTCGTTTCATTGATGGCATCATGAATTCACAGATGTACTGCTCTATACTGAAAGAGAAGATGCTGCCATCACTCCGTGCCCTTTTCCAACATGACAATGATCCTAAACACACATCTAAGGCCACTGTTGGATTTCTGAAGAAGAACAGGGTGATTCAGTGGCTCCTGATCTGAACCCAATGGAACACCTATGAGGAAGAGACAAGTTGAGCATCACTCTCCATCCAGCATCCAGTCTCTAAAAGAGCTCATTCTTGAAGAATGGAAGAAGACAGATGTTGCAAAATGTCACCAAGTTGTTCATTCCATGCCTAGAAGACTTGGTGCTGTCATTAAAAATCATGGAGGCCATACAAAGTACTAGAGTAGCTTTTGTTGTGGGGTGTCCTCATTTTTGCATCACCCTAATTTAAGTAAAACTGAAAAATCTAAGTAATCTAAGTTATATTATAAACCGTACTTTCATGTTATAAGTTAAACAGATGTTATATTAAACTTAGTCTTGTCAACATTTTGGAAATTGTTTTTGTGTTCATTGAGATATTGTTTAAAATGTTACTTTTCAAAGGGGGTGCACTCATTTACGCTGAGCACTTTCTCTGATGAGTGCATGAACTCAATGGCCAATCACAGACATATCTGTTTAGCGTGTGAACACAATGGCCAATCAGAGGTGTTTTCAAATCCACTCAACAGTGCTCAAAGCGTCACTTTTTAAAAATGTCACTACCAATGGGTATCGCGGTCTGTACTTTTGACAACACACTTACCAACTCTTAATAAACATTTTGAAGAATCACAGTTTTGGATGAATAGACTTTCAATGGATGGCCTGAAATCTCTGTGGTTTTATTAAAATATCTTCATGTTTCAAAGATGAACGAGGCATGTTTCGAGACATGAGGGTTAATGATGACAATTTTTTATTTCATTTTCATTTTAGATTCACCACTGAATCTAAAAGCAGAAAACAGCCCATGTGACAGAAACATGGGCACATGGAAACATCACGGCAGGACATTGAGAGCAGAATCTAATTTACAGTGTCTGATCATCAAGAACACAATGACAGGAAGCTCTCCAGAGGAACTGACTCACCTATTCACCATGGTTTTACTTCTTTCTCTACTGCATTAAGAGCTTGTCGTTGACGGGCGACTGGGGGCCTTTGTGTTTGGGGCCCATGTGAGGGCTGTGTGAATCAAGATCAGTTTAGGGTTAGAGGTTTAAGGGTAACAAATCATGAACCGCTTTGCTGGACTCATATGAGCAGAGCTCTGTAAAGTGGACAGGAGAGATGGGTCCTGATTAACCCTATAAGCTACTGTATTATATTCTGATACACACATTTCTAAGGCTTTTAAATGATCAATATGATCTGTTTAGACGTTTCTCTTCAGCTCATGTCTTTCTGCTGTGAAATCTGCACTGATTTTTATCAAGTAAACGTAAGAATAACTTTGATATTGTTAGTAATATTTCAGCTGGACTTTGGTTTACTTGATTATTCAGACATCCTTTTTTAGAAAAAAATCATGAGTATCAAATATGATAAGACTTTTGCTGAAGGTTTATTTGCTCATCTCTCAATAATTGTATTGCATTGCATTATATGTTTTAAAACTACAGAGCTTTGATCATAAAACTAAGCACTTAAATATCATCTTACTAAGACATTTTATTGGCAGATATTATATGCATTTTATGCAAGTATCTGCTATACTGTTATAAAAATGTCATTAATTTACAAGCATCAGAATTTCATCTTAATTTTTGTTATATTAATATCAGCAGCATCTGCACCAAACTGCTTATTTCTGCTCAGTTTGGGCCTCTGAGTAAAATTAAGCTGTTTTTCAATTTATATTCTCACTATATCAGACTACATGAGCTATAAACTTTTGATTACACTTCATTTTTAATGGTCCCTTTTAGACATTCTGTTGACTAAGTAATGTTGCAACTACATGTCAACTCACTCTCATTAGAGTATTAGTAGACTGTTAGGTGTTCGGGTTAGTAGAGTAAGTTGACGTACACTACCATTCAAAAGTTTGGAAACATTACTATTTTTAATGTTTTCAAAGAAGTCTCTTCTACTCATCAAGCCTGCATTTATTTGATAAAAAAAAAAACAGAAAAACACAGTAATATTGTAAAATATTATTACAATTTAAAATAATGGTTTTCTATTATAATATACTATAAAATATAATTTATGTCTGATGCAAAGCTGAATTTTCAGCATGATTAAATCCAGTCTTCAGTGTCACATGATCCTTCAGATATTCTAATATGATGATTTATTACAAATGTTGTACTGCTTAATATTTTTTTATAATGTGATACTTTTTTTCAGGATTCTTTGATGAATAAAATGTTCAAAAAGAGCAGCATTTATTTAAATTAAATCTTCTGGAACAATATACACTACTGTTCAAAAGTTTGGGGTCAGTATTTTTTTCTTTTTACTTTTTTTCAGCACTGATGTGTTAAATTGATAAAAAGTGATAGTAAAGATTTATATTGTTAGAAAATATTTATATTTTGAATAAATGTTGTTCTTTTGACTATTTATTCATCAATGAATCCTGAAAAAAGTATCAGTTTCCAAAAAATATTACGCAACACAACTGTTTCCAACATTGATAATAACTGAGTATCAAATCATCATATTAGAATGATTTCTGAAGGATCATGTGACACTGAAGACTGGAGTAATGATGCTGAAAATTCAGCTTTGCATTACAAGTACATTGAAATAGAAAACCATTATTTTAAATTGTAATATTTCACAATATTACTGTTTTTTTCTGTATTTTTGATCAAATAAATGCAGGCTTAATGAGCATAAGACGTCTTATAATGTCTTTTAAAAACATTAAAAATAGTAATGTTTCCAAACTTTTGAATGGTAGTGTAGTTGCAAAGTTACTTATAGTTAGTAGAATGTCTAAAGGGGACCATCAAAATAAAGTGCAACCAAACTTTTTTTAAACATCTAAAGGTTTAATAAAGTGTTCTGTTTTAAAAAACAGATTTTTCAACTCTAATTTCATATGTCAGGCTGTACAGGGTTAACAGAGAACAGACAGGAAGCTCTTATATCTCTGTTATCTCTCTATGGCTCTCAACGGAAGAGGAAGTTTTGGAGAGCGTCACTCTCAGCTTCAGAAGATAAACATAGAATATATGAAGAACTCAACTTTATTACATCTGAACACACACCATCATACATTGAGTGGACCGCGAGCCACCCAGCATCTGAGGGCAGATGAAAGTGATGTACGGCAGTGCTGCGTTACCTGCAGGATCTGAGGCGCCAGTGTTTTTCTCCCGACCCGCTGGAGTTCATCGGGAGTTCACGGCAGATGTTTGCCAGTAGTCTCACACTGCAGGAAAGCTAAATTGCTTCCGAATTCACCTCCCCACCAACAAACGTCCCTGTGACGCCGTCAGCTCCGCGCCGACCCCTGACACAGGGTTACGATGTCTGAGGGGAAGCCGTCCTTCAGCAGGATCCCTCGCTCATGCTGGCAGTCCAGCTCTGCTATGAACCCGTACCAGTAGATGACCAGACCCGGACCAAACCTGCAAACAGGGACAGAAAAGTTGCATTTTCTGAAGAATTGCACGTTACAACATTTTGGGGCGACAACTGCACTTAAAGGATTAGTTCACTTCAGAATTAATTTCCTGATAATTTACTCACCCCCATGTCATCCAAGATGTTCATGTCTTTCTTTCTTCAGATGAAAAGAAATGAAGGTTTTTGAGGAAAACATTCCAGGATTTTTCTCCATATAGTGGACTTCACTGGGGTTCAACAGGTTGAAGGTCCAAATGTCAGTTTCAGTGCAGCTTCAAAGAGCTCTACATGATCCCAGACGAGGAATAAGAGTCTTATCTAGAGAAACCATCGGACATTTTCTAAAAAATAAATAAAATTTATATAGTTTTTAACCACAGATGCTCATCTTGCACTGCTCTGTGATGCTCCACGCATTACGTAATCATGTTTGAAAGGTCACGTGTGACGTAGGCCGAAGTACTGATCCAGTGTTTGCAAAGCGAACGTGCAAAAACTAAGTCAAACGCCTTTTACAAAAAAAAAAAGGTAAAAACGATATCGGACAATTTTGGAGAAGAAAATGAGATGGTCACGTGTGACCTTTCCAACATGATTACGTAATGCGTGGAGCATCACAGAGCAGTGCAAGACGAGCATTTTTAGTTAAAAAGTATATACATTTCTATTTTTTTTAGAAAATGACTGAAATGACCGTTTCTGGATCAGTACTTCCGCCTACGTCACGCGTGACCCTTCCAACATGATTACATAATGCGTGGCGCATCACAGAGCAGTGCAAGACGAGCATTTGTGGTTAAAGTATATAATTAAATTTTTTTTAGAAAATGTCCGATGGTTTCTCTAGGTAAGACTCTTATTCCTCGTCTGGGATCATGTAGAGCTCTTTGAAGCTGCACTGAAACTGACATTTGGACCTTCAACCCGTTGAACCCCAGTGAAGTCCACTATATGGAGAATAATCCTGGAATGTTTTCCTCCTTTTCAACTGAAGAAAGAAAGACATGAACATCTTGGATGACATGGGGGTGAGTAAATTATCAGGAAATTTTTATTCTAAAGGGAACATCCTTTAAATGCAGCAGAGAATCTGTTGAGCCTGAGCTGTTACTTTTAACAAAACAAATGTTAGCAACCATTGACATAAACATCAGGTAACCGTTAGTAATCTACTCGACAACGGCTAGCTGTTCAGTTCAGTTCAGTTCTGAGAGTGAATGATTCAAGAGTGAATCAGGTCAGTCTAAACTGAACTGTGTGTGTGAGAACAGTTTCCCAATATCACGCAGACTTTTGACTCTCAATATAAAGTCTGATCCTCACTGGAAGATCTGTCCACTTGGACAGGAAAACACTGACTGACACCACAATAAATGGAAGGTGCATCAAGTCAGACAATCAGATTGGATAGTGTTGGGTATGTTTTGTTCTCCATTTCTGTCACTTGATCCTTACTACTGTCACTAATTTAAGGTTTAAAAGACATAATATTCAAGAATGCACTGATATTATCAGATGAGTATAAATCTGAATAATGACACTATTGTCTTCTTTACAGCTCAATCAGAATTAGTCTCATATTTGATGAAGTTTGCATCATTGATTCTGTTTATTATTGCTCTGAAACTATCTGTTCTGTGTAAAGCACTGTATAAATAAAGCTGACTTGACATCAGACCATCACCACAGCTCAGTTCTAAAGTCCTGAGCTCTCTTTTGCACACACTGATTTACAGTCCCGTATCCCTAATGATTGAACGAGCCAAAACTAACAGCGCTTACAGACGCAGCGTAAGTTCATCACTGAACCGGAGTCATTGTACTAGATCCCCATCCTTTTTATGGAAATGTTATGGACAAGCAATATAAACATTTACATGCTATAACACGAGAGCTGGAGTGAGTATGGTGACGTATGGAGACAAAGACAGAAGCCAAGGAACCTTCTGAAAAGTGCTGATGATCAGATAAGACAGTGCTCTGACGCATCTCGTCCCACATCTGGAAAAACACTCTTCATCAAGGGCTTTCAACACTGAGAATTATCAGTGTGTTATTTTTGACTAATTGACCCTGGTGTTCTCTAAGGCCTCTGAGATCCCAAGGCCATTTTAAGAGCTTGAAAAACTGATGTATCAGGCTGATATTTCACATGCTGTGACCTTATGAGACATGATATAAAGTTCAACTTTAGTTTGAGGTGTCAGAGAGTGATTAGTGTACACTACACACAGCTGAGTACTGCGATTTGATTTACAGTATTTTCCTACAATGAGTCAAATTGACTGATAACAGTCACGTCTACTTCGTGATTGAATAGATTAAAACAAACAAAACCAAGTTCAGAAATGGGCTACAAAGAAAAATAAATAATTAATAAATAAACGGATACAGCTGCATGCCTGTATATCAACTAAATATTCATACTGAGTAGCACCAAAAAGTACTTGGACACTTGAGCCACGATTAAAATATATTTGATTTATATAACAAAATGGCATTCATTGGCAATAAAAGCAAAGTTGCATTTAAAACAACTGGAATTTATTTTAAAGAAATATAACAAGCACAATTTCCAATCGAGATATTACATAAAAGGTGTCAAAATATGACAGAAAAATATTGTTAAAGTCTTAGACACTTTGGATGTCAAACCAGACTTAAGTATAATATATACTGTCTGCAAATATATAATAACATATAGAGCATTTTATCTAATTTAAGTAATCTTATTATAAAAGTACAGATATTTTTCAAATGTATGATTACCTAAGATTCAGTCAATAATTTACATAATTTATGACACTTCTTTCCAAATAAAACCTCTAGATTTCTTTTTCTGTAGTTCTACCTCATGTTATGATATTCTGTCTAAATTTCCACCATTCTGTGTGCAGAATGGCTTTGTTCTATAATGCTTTTCCAAAACAAAATGAATGAAATGAATGACATTTTCCAGTTTGCTGTTTTTGTCATTTTTCCAGTTTGCCACGTCTTCCCCTTTCATCTACAGTAAAGTCATCATTCAACCAGAATATAATATTGTTTATGTTTGTAGTAAAATACCATTTTTATTATTTACAATAATCTGGGGATTACAAACAAGATTTTGAAAAAGGAATAAAAACCTGAAGGAAAATATTTATTTATATTCCAGCGTCTCCCAATAGGAACACTGATCTAGTCGTTGCATAAATGCATAAATGTCCTACTGCCATACAGTAGCTCTGATGTGCCCATTAGACATGTGCCGATATTCAGTAGCGCGATACCGTAAATAATAATTTATTACCAATTATTACATTTTTATAATGCATTTAAGAATACTTTCCCCATCAACTGTATAAAATCCACAACACCGCTGTATTCTGCGTCAAAGGGACGCGCACTCAGATGTAAACAAGCCCAGCGTGCACGAGAAGCACACAGCGGATTGAGTGAAGGAGATGCGCTGAAAGAAAGTGCACGTTCACTCTCTCACAGCAGAGGGCGCTGATGGAACAGCAGAAATGCAGCGGTTACCCCAGAAACCCATTCATTTTTTTTGTAATCTCAATGTTGTTCATCACAGCACCAAATACTGAATACTTAAAGACCTAATAGGCTATTTATTTTCAAACTTAAACATTTTTATATTTTAATTTGGACTACAACATGCCCTAATGATTAGAAATGTTCTGATTATTTGTTATTGTTCAGTAAAACTTTGAGACATACGGCTTCATTAGTTAACACGTTAATTCTTTATTACCAAACTGACAATGAAAAATATTTATAAAGCAGTAATTATTCTTAGTTAATGTTAATTTCTTAGTTACTGTTTAATATCATTACTAAAATCAAAAGAACTTATTTAATGGACCTGAGATAAAACTAACAATGATCAGTTGTGTTTCTTAACATCAACAAAAATAATACTTTCTGTAACAAATGTAGCTATTGCTCAATCTTAGTTAATGCATTAAATAATGAGACCTTATTGTAAAGTGTTATCTGTTATTCTTTATAGCTTAATTCTTTTGCACTTTAATCTGTTTGAAGATTTTATTTTATATATTTTTTGTGTATTATATTATTGTATTTAAACATTCAGAGTTTTTTGTTATTACAAAAAGAGTTCTTAAACCTGTTATACTATGACAACACTTTTTTTGCAAATTATCTCAATATCGTGATAATACCGTATACCGTGATAAAAGCTTGAGCAATTAATCGCAACATGAAAATTTGATACCGTCACATGCTTAGTGCCCATACTGAATTTAAACCCAGGTTTATCGCAACTACTGTGACATCAGATCGGTTAAGACAAGATGACATACATTAGAAGACTTGTATTCTTCTACAGACTGCTGGGTTTTGATGAATCTAAAGAGAAAACAAGAAGTTCATTTCAGGGGATCATTTGATGTCATTGGGGTCTGAATTCAGTCAGGGTTACAAAACAACTGGAACACAAGAGAACGAGCTGTTGGGAGCAAACAACAGAGCGGCATCGTGCCACCGGCGGTGAAGGGTTTGGGGTTTAATCGATGCACTTGTAACCCCCGAGGGAGGCGTCCAAACAGCTTCCATTCTGAAGGCAAAAACACAAAGGCCGCTGTACTTCAATGCAAAGGTTCCATAAATAAAGGCATAAATGGACACAGGACTCCAATTATAATTGAGGTCTATTATGTGGGCCACCGCTTCGCCACCTCAATCTGGCACAAGTATCGCTCAGGGGAAGTCAGTGATCTTCCAATAAACATCTAACTGCGTAACGAGTCGGTGAAATTGTTTGTGAAATGTAGCTAATTTGGAGCGCGTTGGCTTTGGCGGGCGGAGAGAGTGGGATGCCGCTGAGAGCGTCGCTGGCAGACATGCTGCCATTAGGCGTAACGAGCGCCCCGCATTTGATTTTAAAGCAGGTGCCATGCTGGTTAAAAAGGCATTTTAATGAGAGCGCAGCACTTAAGAACAAAAAGCTGAAAGGAGGTGCTGAGAGAGTAAGCCGGCGTTTGAGTGGCCTCCTCCCCATCAATGCACACACATAATCGCGGCGTAATTGAATAACTAATTACAGCCCTCCGTGGTGTCATCTCTGCTCACCCGGCAGATCTCGGCAGCTTCCAGAGGATACCTTTCTTCATCCAAGCGGGAGCGCTCTGACATCTAAACATGCTGCGCTGAAATGCGAATGTCCCTCCGCTTCAGGCTATTTTCACCTTACAGAAACAGTTTGCGATCATCCACAGCATTGGATAGTGATGTTCATGACCACACAAAATTTAAATCGTCCTTCAGTTTCAATCACAAATCTTGCTTACAGCTTGTATTTTTGTTAAATCACATGCATTCTTGTTCATGAGGAATATTGTCATTCTGAAGTGGCTCTGCAGTTCCACATGAATGACGTTTACTCTTTGCAGTTACATGGCGTCTCTTTCTGCTCTGGGTTTTTCTAACATTGTTGTCAAAAAGTTGAAAATATAATAATTGTAACATCAATAAGTGTTTCTAGCACAGATGTCATGTATTAGTGAGGATATATTTGTGTATTTTAAAGTTGCGATGAAATGAAAGTAGCAACAGATTTTTTTCTTACGTATCGGGACAAAGATCTGAGTGCAACGTATTATCAAAAAAAACAAAGTAGGGCGGGTTCTACGCATTGGTTGATGATTGGACGTTGAGATGTGGGCGTGGCTCTCAGAAGCGTATGCAGATGAGCGTGAGCTTACAGGGGGCGGGGTTTAAGAGCACTGAATGATTGGAGAATCCTACATACATCACTAGAGAGAAGACTGACGCTTCACTGAAAGAGCCAGTTATGATATTTTGAATATAAATTACCAGGTCAAAAAAAAAAAAAAGAAACCTGCATTGATGAATCATCCACAGTACGATCAATAAGATGCATTTAGAAAATAGATATGGTGAATTTTAGGGTGTTTACTTTTCCATTAAGGGCCAGTATATGGGTCATTCTACAGAATTGTTGCAAACTGCTGTCCCACAACCAAAACACACATTTAAAAAGCATTTAAGTATTCAATTTTTAGATTTTAGTACACAATAATATTTGAAATATCAGTAAGATTAATATATATAAAATCATCATTTATTGGTTACTTCAATTGAGAGGAGGCTGTCCTGACACCTAAATTTCAACTTGTGAAAATAACATTGAAATATTTTTTGCAATTTTTCCATTGTTATTTTTTTAAAATATATATTTTTAAATATAATTTAGTATTTTTCTGTGTACAACTGTTCAGAACTGTGCTAATTAGCATCTTTGAGCTAGACTCAAAAGTATCGAAAATTGTCACCGAAACATTTCATCATTGTTTTGGTAGTGACAAAAGGGAACACAATCATTTATTTGGGGGAAATAAAAATATGCACAGTTATGCAAATTATTAGAATTTTAATATGTTTTAGTATGCGAGTTAAAATTCTGTGATGTGTTCACTACCGAAAATGTGCAGTCATCAGTTTTGTCAAAAATAATAAGCATATTGAATTATCAACTAAGATGTTATTATAGTGTTAGGTTCAATGTTTATTCAAACTAATGAATCCTTCACTTTGAAATCTTTCTCTTTTACAGAGAAAGATTGGATTCAAAATGCAACAAATCTCATAAATTACACTTATATATAATATTGTTAAAATGTTAATTGTTATAGATTTACCTGTTAAAACTTTTTAAACGGCAAAAAAACATTTACAATGTAGATGTAAACAAAATCTTAACAGGTCAATGTAACCCTTCTTATTAAAGTATTTATTATTGTGTTTCGGTAGTGACAAATTTGGGGAGAGGAAAAATATTCCAAAACTTTCTGAAAATACAATAGGAGAATTAACTGCACAATTACTAGAAATGTGTACCTTGGATTTTATACAATTTGCATACATGTAAAATGTGGAAAAAGATGTATATTTTTTTTACAAGACGTTTCCAACTCTGACTTTGAACCAGTTCTGTAGAATGGCCCATATATTTCCAGGGGCTTTTTTTTTACCTTCACAAGAGCAATTTTTATAATTAACTGATTAAACTTTTCTCTTTTTTTTTGCCTTAAATGTAATTACTTCAGAATGCTACAGACTCTTGCTAATAAAACTTGTATCAACATCAACAAAAACCATCTTTACACTGCAGAGGTGGAACAGAAGCTGCATCTGACATGGCTTTTGTGTTTAATGTTGGTGGCATACAGGTATTTACACTACAAATGCATAATTTTATGAGATTAAAGTAAATTTACACAGCCTACACAAGTATATCAATTATAAAATAAAAAACAGGACAGGACAGGGTAGGGCTGCAGTATTATGACAAAATCCTTATTGTTGATTATTTGCTCTTGATATTGTAATAATGATTAATTGTAATTTTGATTCAAAAAGTATGGGAAAGCGGCACGTCATATTCTGGTGTTTTCAGTGGTGACTAATCTAAACTGCTCTGACATTGCTCAACAGAAACGTTCCCATTGCTTTATCTACACAAATGATTGTATTAGTAGAAAAACTGAAAGAATAATTACATTATTAAATACTCCGAAATACTAGGTTTGTTAGATAAAAGATGGCGAATGTCTGAATATCATTCTGAAATTAGGAATTTTGTGCAGTGGTGTGATGCAAATCACCTTACTATAAATGAAAACACAGGAAATTATATTTGATCGGAAAGGATTAGGTGATTATAGTCCAGTAATTATTCATGACACTTATTAAACAGGTGGGTAATTACAAGTACTTAGGTGCGGTCATTGATTCTTCTTTTACCTGGGAAGTCTATACAAGAAAGCCTATATAAGTTGTTTGGTGTGAATCAGAGGATTATGTTTTTATTTTACCAGGCAGTTCTAAGTATTCTGCAAAATTACAGGATGCAAACTTGGCAAGCTTTCTGTTCAGTCAAAATCACATCTTGGCACACAAGGCACAGTAACATACTGAAAATGACTTGGTAAAAAGCCAACCTGATGGATTCATCATTCTGACTGAACCTGGAACATGCCTCATAATATGAAGTGACTCAATGGTCACTTGAAGTCTGCTTCCACAACACGACCACATCAACCTCGTCGAAGAGAAAACAGAGAAGACGCGGAGTTCAGTTTTGGAGGGCCGTCACTGCTCCGGTCAGGGCTTCCTCTCCTCTCAGCTGGTGATTAATTGGTGTTTATTTATAGGGCTTGAACCGGGTTGCAGGGGGCGGGGGGGACTCAAGGCTGCGAGCGAGCCGATATCAGCACGCAACCTGCGTCTCGCATATTTCACTGGACCAGCCCGAGGGCCTGCATTCAGCAGCATGGTCACGATAATGAAAAGCCTTCACACAAACAGGATGTTTAAAGAGTGCATGAGACAAGGCCTCGAACGGACGACGATAAATAAACAATGTGTCCTACTCCATAAATATCACAAGGTGAACATCCTGACATCCTCGTCTGATGCTGGAAAGGGTTCGTTCTGTTCGAGCTGTTGTTCTTGAACACCCACCAATAGGCAAAACACAATCGCTGTAATTAAGCTGGAACAGGCGGCCGTAAAGAGCAAGCAATCTTCCTTCAGGTATAACTCTACACGACATGTTTATGCTTCTGTTTTGATGAGGTTTCATTCCGGACGTGATGTGGCCGTTCGCAGAGGAAGTGAAATTTACTTCCAGTGGCAAAGCTGTCGATGCGATTAAAGCAGGATTAAAGCATTCTATCTAAAAGCCTCGGAAACATCCGTGACCCTGCGGACGAGAGGCGCTCTGGGCCTTTACAGCTCACGTCTCATTTAGTCCCATCGAACCCTGAACCCGCGACACATATTGATAAGCTCATTAATGCGTTAGGCTAAAGAGTGCTGCTCTATCCGCCATGTGGCCGTAATTGCATAAATCTGTTCGGTGCTCATTATCTCGTGCTTATGGATTAATGATCGCCAGGCTATCGGTGAGGTGAGACCCAATAAACGCCTGACCTGTCTGTGATAATGACTGTGGAGATGGCACTTCCAGATTTAGCCACATCATTTCCTCCGCAATGACAGCATGGAGAGCTTGGAAGGGAAGGTGACGGGCAGACAGAAGTGGAAAAAGGAGGAAAGGTGAATATGCAGATATCTAACCTTCACCCTAATCAAAAGGAATCATCAGTAGTGTCCCAAAGTGATGTCTGGAGGAGATACTTGCTTTTAATGACCCTACATATTCGATTAAACCATCAAAATATGAGAAAAACATGTAATATTTTTTAAAATGTTAAATACGAGAGAACAACAAAACAATAAACTTGGTTAAGGTATTTAATTGCCAAAATTATTTGGCAAATTACAACTTTACTATGCAAAAAAAAAAAAAAGAATGCATAGAACAAAGTTAACAGGAAAAAGCAACAATCAGTTATTCAAGGGGTGGCTGATTATGATTTCACTTTTTTTTTACTTTAGTTAGTGTGTAATGTTGCTATTAGAGCACAAACAACATCTGCAAAGTTATGACGCTTAAAGTTCAATGCAAAGGGAGATGTTTTCTTTTTCCTTTTCAGAAATCGCTTTTTAAGGACTACAACAAACAAGCTTCTTCCAGGGTTGGTGACATCACTAACCCTAAAATTCACATAAACCCCGCCCCCGAGAACACACAACAAAGGGGGCGTGGCCATGTTGGGCTGCTTTAGAGAAGAGGAAGAGTTGTTGTAATAGAGTGTTGCTGACATGCCGTCATTTTACGCCGGACTGCTTCACAAACGAGGGTCAATTCAACACAAAAGATGAACATGACGACACATGCTAGTGGATGAGTTGAATCAACTCCACAGCAACTACATAAATGTATCCACTAACCATTCAGAAACATCCAGTTTCATTCTAAAAGTTGTAACTTCTTCCTGAGTCTCTCCATCAGTGTCGACTCCGGTTTGAACAATGTAAGGCTGAACACCGTTACTGACAATCCTCATTTTGGCTGCGTGAGATTCTCCAGCTTTGTTGTTGTTGAGCAACCAAAGCATGAGCTGTTAAAGCTCCGCTCTCTTCTGGAAAACGTCAGGGAGCAGCAGCTCATTTGCATTTAAAGGGACACACACAAAAACAGCGTGTTTTTGCTCACACCCAAATAGGGGCAAATTTGACAAGCTATAATAAATGATCTGTGGGGTATTTTTAGCTGAAACTTGAGCTCAACAGTAAACCTTTCTTGTGTAGCACTGTTTATATTTTTGTTATATTTTAAAAGGGGGCCGGGAGAAGCAGCTCATTTGCATTTAAAGGGACACACACAAAAATGGTGTGTTTTTGCTCACACCCAAATAGGGGCAAATTTCACAAGCTATAATAAATGATCTGTGGGGGATTTTGAGCTGAAACTTCACAGACACATTCTGGAGACACCAGAGACTGAGATTACTTCTTGTGAATGAGGCATAATAGGTCCCTTTTAATATTTTGCTGGTTCATAATTTATTTGTATGACGGCCTAACCAAAAATGATGTCGCACAATTTGGCATGTTTGATTGCGTCATCACAAATAAAACAATCGACTGAAAGCACAACTACACAATTATATATATATATATTTCAAAGTGATTCATAATAGATTCTCGAAAAAATTCTGTATCAGAAGAACTTTTAATACAGTTCAAATACAGTGCGCCAAATACTACGAATACAACAAAGCTTTTTTTTTTTTGCATTGTTGTTTTGAGCATTTGGGGTTAAATGTGCTTCATTGTCATGAAAATACTGCCATATTGAAAACTAACCATCCAACCAACCGGCCTATATTTTGGGGTGAAATGTGACCCAGATTACTGTTGACGGGTTTCAAGAGATTCACTCAGAAAGACACATGCAGAAATCCATCCATCGAAAGATGTATGAAACAAATAAATGGGGGGAAATGATGCTGAAATCTCAGTGATTTTGATTAGCTGCTCTGAGTGTTAAAGGCGTTTCTGACATGGTCTTTGTTCCTGAAGAAGCTGAGCTGCTGCTCAGATGAAGATCCATGATAAAAGCTCCTGCGTGGAGCATGTGCAGGTCATATCTGACTACAGAGGAAGCTCCCCAATGGACTGTGGGCTCGTAAGAGGCTGACCTTTGACCTCTCGCCTCAGATCGAGTGTCAGATGACCTGCAGTTCAGCCGGAGTGGAGCGCTCAGCTCTCCATTGACCCCCAGTGCTGCTTTCCATCACAGAAATGGGCAAAAGCTTTCATTAAGAGCTCCTGCGAATTCATTAACAGACTCTTTACATTACAGCACTTCATTTCACAGACATGATGCATGAAATGGTCCATAATAAAACTAAGAGCCAGTTCAAAATGCAGAAAATAAATCATCAAAATGATATCTGCAAAACAACAGCACAATCAATTAGTCAAGACAGACGAGTAAAAAACACTTGGTTTCCAGATGAGACTGCATTACGAGAATCATCACGTGGTTTGGCTGCGGGATTATCAGCTCCTGTAACCTGTTACGCTGAACTCCCAGCAGCCCGAGTGAATAATTAGCCGCTCTCTCAGGGGGCATCAAAACAAATCCCTTCAAATGGCCTCCATTCGGTGTCGGGCCGGCTGTAGCGTCTAATCCCGCTCTTAACCCTGCTCGCTAATGTGTTTCCAATTTGTGACAAGCCCCTCTGCAGCTCGGGCTGTAATCAGCAGCAGTTTGCAGTGTAACCCGAGCGCAGGCGCCTCGGTGCTGGAGTGACCAGCGGCTCCAGACCCTCCTCCACTGAGATAAACAAGCCGCTGGGACGCCGCTAGTGTCTGCCACTTTCCATCAACACGGAACCAATATTTAAGAAATCTTTAAAACTTTTTAATCAGTGAAAGGAGTCTCTGAACCTTGGAAAGCCTCCATCAGGCTTACACCGCAAAAAAATATTTTTCCAATACAAAAAAAAAAAAAAAGGTTTATTTTTCTGAC
>RJVU01037445.1:82138-98245 GCA_003731715.1 Anabarilius grahami | reverse complement strand
TTTTTTTTTTTTTTTTTTTTTCAGTTAAACATTTTGCTTCTCCAGTAAATGTATCTTGATTTAAGAATGTTTAGATATTTTTAGTGGAAAACGAGACAAAAATACTGAGCAAAAACTTTCCATAACCATTCATAACTATATTATCGCCCAGCTCTTTATATACATATATATAAAAAAAGGATATACATTTTCAATATTGAAATATATATAACTTTATCCGCATACAGTACACTCATGTAAAGCAATTTATACTATATAGCAAATTTTGGCTGTGTGATCGTTGCAAAATCTAACTATATTACTGTCCAGCTCTAATCTGCTAAATGCGACTACAAGGCATGAAGATATTAAGATATTATAAAGATTAAATATAATTTTCTGTAAAACTGCTTTTAAACTATGTGTGTGATTTAAATACATTTGACTTTACAAAATTTGAGAAATGTCTGAATACAGTTTTTAACCCTGATTTGTGTGATTTTCATGCAATTTTCTATAAACATTAAAAATAAGCATTTAAAAGTTTGTATGCCATACTGGATAACAGGGTTGAAATGACAGATTTGGATTTCCCATAAAATTTAAGACAAACGATATTTTCTTCTTACAATAACTTTGGTAGCTGTTGAATCAGCTGTAGAAATAACAACCTACGTATCATAATTTGAAGGAATGTCCAAGTGTTTGTAATGAGTGAAAATAATAAGGTAACAGAGTTGATATTGATATGATACTGTTGTAAGATCTGTATGGAAGCCAAAAGTCACCAAATCACAATAAAAACATTGTTTAAAACTAGCTAAGCTTTACGTCTAATAGTCTCTCTACAAATAACTGGGATTTGTGTCTCTAATTCTATAGCAAAAAAAGTCATGAGACACTAAAAGCTTATTCTAGCGCTGAATCTGAATCATTGTGTTCCCAGAGGAAGAGTGCTTATGAATAGGTGTTCAAGCTGGCTGTCAGACATCCAGGAGAAAAAAAAAAAAAACACAGGAAAAGGACCCTAAAAATAAGTGAAGCCCATCCAGAGAGTGTCCAATGAGAAAACAGGTCTGGCTCTTGTCCAAGTCGCCACCTCTGCTTGTGTAACTGCGACTAAATCAACATGTCAGCGCCTTCATGCATCTGAACGTTTCCTTACAGCGACTCTGATAATACTGAGCCGTTACAGGCAACACAGAAATAAGAGATCCGGTGTGGAAAGAGCTCTTGTGTGTGTATATATATATGATCCTGCCCATTCAGAAGCATCAAATGATCACACCAACAATCAGAGGGTGAAGCTCAATGTTCGGCGTTCTGGAGGTTGAGACCCATGGGACCCGCGGGGCCCGTCTCACCGGTCAGCTGGTTTGAGTGCTGGACCCTGAATGTCTGGGTGGGAAACCAGACACATAAACACACAGAGTCAAAGAAAACAGCCCAGTTCAACAGTTAAACACTCAATCTGATGAGCGCTGAGAGGATTTCACCAAGCCTTCAAATACTTCTAATGAAAAGATGGCAGAAACTTTGCACTTTAATTCTTTTTTCCATCTCATCATCTCTTATTAAGCAGTATTTACATTTACATTTATGCATTTGGCAGATGCTTTTATCCAAAGCGACTTACATTGCATTATACTATACATTTGTATCGGAGTATGTGCAATCCCTGGGATCGAACCCATGACCTTGGCATTGCTAGTGCCATGCTCTAACCACTGAGCTACAGGAAAGCTTTGGGCGAAGGTCATATTTCAACACAAACGCACAAACAAAACTAAATGCACAATGTTATATATTCAAAAATCCAGTAACCACTGTCAAACCCTGAATATTTTAATATTTATATTTGATGTAAAAAGTGCTATTAGATATGTAATGATGTTATTTTTAAGCCCCCTTTACATTTTGCTCTAGTGTTGACTGCATTCATCGAGCTCTGTTACCAAAATTTTAGTAAGAAAAAATTATCTTTCAGAGGCTTTCCATAAATGTAATTTCAAACCTGTTATCCATGCTGCAATACAAACTCCTAAATGCTTTTTTAATGTTTATTGCAAGAAAATTGCATGACAAACCCACAAAACAGGGTTTAAAACTGTATTCTGACATTTCCCAACTTTTGGCAAGAAAAACAAAACAAAAAAAAACACACCTAATCAGCTTGTGATTGAATGGACGGCTGAAGGAGCTCTGGAGATAAACGCTCCTCAATGTTTTCACTTACAAGCTGCACTGCAAATCAGATTTCATTGTCATTTTAAAAAATTTGCAAAGCAAACAAATCTCAAGTGGGTGAAGCATCCCCCTCTGGGCCTCCAAAGCCTGCGAGACATGAGACTGCGGCTAAACTAATTATCCAGAGGATCAAACTGGACCTTAAATACTCCAAACATGGAATAAAGGAATCAAACAGCGACAAGAAGGGGTCACGGCAAAGCCAAGCAGCGTCCCTCGGGCGGTCTGGACTGATTGTCACTCGTTTGGAGGTTGTTGAGGTTGGTGGGCTCAGGGGTTTGTCAGTCCGACAGTTTAACCCTGTTTTCAAAAGGAAACAAACACAAGGCTCTCCGAGGATGACAGCGGTGACCTTTCAGAGCTTAAGGAACGGGAAGAGGAAGGGGGGCAGAGAAACGACATGGTGCTTGCTTCTGTACAGAATTTAAAAACCTATCAAACAGTTCCTGTTCCTAAGGCTCTAAATGTATATAAAAGCAATATATTTATGGACAACACTTGCAATAAAATAAATTCCAAAGTTTACTGTGACACTACAAACCAGCTTCGCTTTTTACATTAAATTTGTTGTCTTTTAAACTCGTATTGAGTTTCCTTCATGTCTAATTTTCAGGCGAAGGTGTTTAGATACTCTACTGGTCTTTTTGCTATACAAATATGTAGGTAAGAATCCAAATCAACTATTGTACACCAGCGCTTGCGTAGCCGCTCTCCCTCATTCACATATGAATGGAAGTGAACGGAAGAGTAAATCCGGCGTGACCAACCCTTTAGAGAGGGTTTTCAGAGGGATTTGAGCCGCTGTCCTGCTGGAGAAAGAAACTGAACTGAGAACGCCTTTTAAATTCCCATTCAGTTCATCGATTTGAATTAAGGCTGCAAAAAGGATGCAGAACTTCAGGCCGCAGTAGTAGGAAATTAAAAAGAGATTTATGTAAATGCCACTTTTTAGTTACAAAATTAAAGTGTAATAGTCTTGAAGTCTGAAGGTTATACAGACACAGCAACAGACTGACTGGACCTTTTCTTTCATCCATGCTGACAGACCTTAGGGCACTTCAACTGTTATTTTTAGGGCTGTCGAGAGATTTAAATCAAATCAACTGATTGCTAAACTGAATAAATTGCAAGTAATCTCATCAATATTTGCTGAGAAAAGCACTCAAATAAAGAATTCACAGACATTATTTGTGGCAGGTGTGTAAATCATTGAGTAGATGAAAAGCATCTTTAGAACACATTTTTGTTCATCAATTTGGGTGAGGTAGACTTTAAGGGATGGTTCACCAAAAAAAAAGAGAAAATTGTGTCATCATTCACTCATGTTGTTCCAAAGACTTTGGTTAATCTTCGAAACACGAATGAAGATATTTTTAACGAAACCTGAGGGGTTTCCACCGAAAGTCCACGCAACTAAAAACTTAAAAGCTCCAAATAAAGTCATAAAGAATCATAAAACAAATCCATATGAATGGAGCGGTTTAATCCAAGTCTTGTGAAAAGATATGAATGCATTATATGATGAACAGATTTAATTTAAGCTTTTATTCACAATTAAACAATGACCTACACACACGTGATGCATGCATGAGCTTCCGTGTTTACCATATGTGATGTGTTCTACATAAAGTATGTGTGTTTACATGCGAATAAACTAAATCAAATCTGTTCACCATATAAAGTGATCATATCTCTTCACAAGACTTGGATTAAACTGCGTGATTCATATGGATTCATTTTGTGATGCCTTTACAACCTTCTTGAATCTTTTAGGATTTGTTACGTGGACTTTAAATGGAAGAACAGAAACCTCTTCATGTGTGTTTCGAATATTAAAGGATTAGTTCACTTCAGAGTTAAAATTCCCTGATAATTTCCTCACCCCCATGTCATCCAAGATGTTTCTTTTTCTTTCTTTCTTTCTTTTTCTTTCTCTCTTTCTTTTTCTTCCTTTCTTTTCGTTCTTTGTCACGCGTGACCTTTCCAACATGATTACGTAATGCGTGACGCGTCGCAGAGCAGTGCAAGATGAGCATTTGTGGTTAAAAAGTATAGAATTTTTATTTTTTTTAGAAAATGAGTGATGGTTTCTCTAGATAAGACTCTTATTCCTCGTCTGGGATCATGTAGAGCTCTTTGAAGCTGCACTGAAACTAACATTTGGACCTTCAACCCGTTGAACCTCAGTGAAGTCCACTATATGGAGAATAATCCTGGAATGTTTTCCTCAAAAACCTTCATTTCTTTTCGACTGAAGAAAGAAAGACATAAGCATCTTGGATGACATGGGGGTGAGTAAATTATCAGGAAATTTTAATTCTGAAGTGAACTAATCCTTTAATCAAAGTGTTATGGGTTTGGAACGACATGAGGGAACATTGCGTAGCGTATGATGGGAACAGACTTTGATTCCATCCTGTCGGTGATCAAAAGTGTTTGATATTTTGAGCCGATTCTAGATTATCACGTGTCTCAGAGCAGCGACCTGAATGTTTCTTTCTGCAAGAGTTCGTTGTGGAAGTCTGGTAGTGTATGATCCTTAGTCATTTAGTGAATGACGCCCAGTTTTTCTTAGTAATCATTTACAAAGTCGGAAAGTGTATGATGTCTAGAGTTTAAAAACCTCAAATTTTAGAAGTCGAATTGTACTGCACTCCATCCTGCATGTGACCATGTGTTTGTGAATGCCTCGTCCTGTGTGTTTGATAAGACAATATTATTTGAATTTGTCTCATATTTGATGAAGTTTGAATCATTAATTCTGTTATTTTCCTGTTTATTACTGTGAACCTGCTTTGAAACAATCTGTATTGTATAAAGCGCTATAGAAATAAAGCTGACTTGATGTGCGTTTCCTTTAGCAGCAGCACTTACTGCATGATTAATGTTTTTTTTTTTTTTTTACACGTTAAACAATCCCTAGTTATTGCATGTTCTATAAAGTCAAATGATATTAAAATACATATGCATACACGTTTTCACGTAAAGTGTACAAACACTGTCTATGAGCTGCATGCATCACAGCGTCAGCTGCACTTGTGTCCTCTGTTAAAGCTGAAGCGACGGCAGCCTGCAGACATTTATTCTGCTCTGATGTTCCTAAAACACTTGGGAAAAAAATCAAGGCCGGAGCCCTTTTCACTTTTCTCCTCAAATTGCCTCATCTCTCTGTCAGGGAGCCAAAGGGGACTCCATTAGAGCGGTCCGGAGCGCAGACGCTCCCCCACGGGCGCTCCATTTAGCCGCTCGCTCTGCCCTGTGAAGCCTGTCCACATCAAATTAGAGCGGCCCCCGTCCTCTGTATGACTGATGCCACGGGTCCCGCGCTTGTCACCGGCTGTCACCCGGACATGCGGTTTGGGTACATATAGCTGACAGGTAATCTTAATGTCTTCAATTAGCCCAATTAGTTCTGTCATAAACAATTTGATAAGTGCTCAAGCAACACAAACACACACACACACAGATCATGTGCGTTAATGAAAGGCATAATAAGGTTCATCAGCGACAGAGGGTCGCGGTTTCCCTGTTGTCGTGCAGCTCAGCTGGGCCGCGCTCTCTGCTACCTGCTCTCTTGAAATTGTACCATCTCCTTTCATTAGCACATCGCAGGCTGAGCATGTGAAAGGCTCTGACAAAACTCATTTGAAGGGACGGCCGGCAGATTGCCTGCAGCAGGTGCTGTGAGGAGATAAAACGACGGTGCCGCTGTGCGTTCTTCTGTTAGGGCGGAAATGGGCTTTAGGAGTAGATGTGCACCATCCAAACACCTCCATAAAGAAATACTGCAAAGCAGATCAAGGTCCCAGTAGCCTGATGTTTGGTTTGGTGTCTCCTTTCTTATCAAAGACTGATGTGAACGCCCACACCGCCATTACACGTGTTCTTATTGTATTGACATCCATGACCTCTCTGTGCTCACATACACTAGGTCAATATTAACATGCAATCTCTATACAGAAACACATTGAACGGAGAGGACACGTGAGCAGCGGCAGCTCTGAACCAAACCCGTCGGCGCATGGACCGAATCTGAACACAAACAGTAAGCAGCAGCTTCAGGAACTGGCAAAATTTATTTGCTTTAAATAGGCTTTTTAAAATTACTACGGCTATCAAGCGACTATAATTTATCATCTAATTAATTACATGATGTGCCAATTTATCAATCAAATTAATCAATAAATTACCTCCAAAAGATCATTTAAAGTAATTATTGTGTTAGATGAGAAATCTAACTTTGTTAGATTACAAAAAAAATGCTTTAGAAAGAAGTATATTGATTCAACAGAATTTATTACACACTTTTAAGGCTACATTGTGGCCATAAATTATGATGATTTTTTTAAAAAGCTGCATCTGAAGTGGAATTTAGGTATATTTACACAGCCTGTTGCAGCTCAGAGGTGGCATGAATATGAATGAAAAATGAAATGATACTCTAAATATGAAACTAAAACATCCAGTAGGTTAATGAGTGAGTCATTGAATCATTCATTCAACCAATTCGTTCAAACGGCTGATTCATTTAGGAACCATGCAAGTGACCATCTTTATGAACTGAGTCACTGAATCATTGGCTCACTCATGAAGTTCAGGTCGGGGCGGGCAGGCTGCGTTAAAAGCGCTAACCATTTTAACGTGTTATTTTTTCCACAATTAATTGCACCAAATTAACGCGTTAAATCGACAGCCCTAAAAATTACATTAACCTCATAACAATATGGAATTGTCGTGTAAGTACATGTACTGCATGCCACCTTTGAGTAGCAGTCTAAAACAAATGCCATGTCAGATGCATCTTCTGTTTCATCTTTGCAGCATAAAGATGGCTTTTGTTGATGTTGATAGTATTCTGATTAATTGAATAAATTCAATTATTTGACACAAGACAAAATAGATACATTTAATAAGGTAATTATGAAAATTGCCCTTAAATCTGATGAGACCAATAGCATCTCGCTCAAAAATGACCAAAGAGTTAGGAACTATATTCAATGATATGTGTAATATCATTGCGCCTGCTGCACCCATGGTACGGCAGCAAAGTTCCTTGATTATTACGCCGGAATGGGAATATAGTTCCAAGCCACATTGGCCTAGAAAATCTCAACTTTTCATTTTCCGTCGGTCTCAGTACACGATGTAACTACAGAAGAGTCGAATTTTAAATAGGAAAAATATTGAAACTCTTTGGGAATTTTTGAGCGAGATGCTAACGGTCTAATCAGATTCAATGAACTATGCTAAGCTATGCTAAAAGTGGTACCGCCAGACCCAGAGATCGGCTGAATGGATTTGAAAATGGTAAAACTCAACTGTGTAACTCTAGGGGAGTTGGAAAATGAGCCTATTTTCAAAAAAAAGTGGAGTGTTCCTTTAAAGGAAAAGTTAATTACTGACTCTGCACCAATATTTGTGTGTGCTGTGTATTTTATGGCTATTAGAGTACCACAATATTAGTTTATCTGCATGCAGAAGTCAAACTCTGGAGTCATTTCTGGTAGGATTGTGCCTGCGTAGATGGTAGTATTGTCAAAAATATCACTATTTTGATATGTATCGATAATGAAATATCAAACGATTCCAATACTCATTTTCTGCAGTATCGATACACTGATACCAGCTGCGCGTTCTCGCTCTCTCTTCTCTCTGACGGCGAATTGACACACACCCGCCTCCCCTCTCTCAGTCGTCTCATTTGCTCTGGTTAAATAGTGTTGGCCTGAATTTCGGCCCAGGGTTGCAGGCATTGTGCATACTTTTACTCATTCCCACAGATTTCGCCCTCACACCAAAAGCGCACATAAAGCCGCCTCTCAAACAGCTCGTGAGTACCAAATTAAGTTCTTTTTCATGGTTCATTGTGCTTAAACAGTCAAAATGCCTGTCTTGGCGAGTATTCAGGTAAATGGAGTCAGTTTTGGAATGTAAACAGTTGAAAAAGAAAACTCTTAAAGTGACAGCAGCCTAATAAACCTGCTGCTCTCTGTCATGTTAATCAAAGAACAAAAGAAAGAGAAAGTCACTCACTGCTCTTGACTGAATAACTTTAATTGTAAGCATTAATCTATATTTAATTTTTACAATGAAGACTATCCGGTGTTATTTTACATTTGATTGATTGATTTAATTTCTGCAGTATTTCTTATCCGAATACTACTGTTAGACTCACCTGAAAAAAGTAAATCTGTTTATTTGTTTCTGTATTCTATTGTATTTATTTGTGATATAATTTGCAATTTTTTTTTATTTGTTCTTATTTTATTTCTGACTGTTTACTTTTTGTAAATTTAGTTCAAAGTTCCAAATAAAGTCTCCTCGTGCTGTGTGTTGAAACAAAATCACCAAAACATTATGAGATAATAAAAATATCTATATGGCAGTACATATAGCAGTTTTCTCTGTGGTATCGATATTTTTCAAGGTATCATATCGAAGTTAGAAATTCCAGTATTGTGACAACACTAGTGGACAGTGGGTGATATTTCTGAGCAGAGCTGAAGAACTCAGCCAGCCTTTTTAGAAGCGGTCAGCATCTACAGGTAACATGAACAGGTGTCCAGCGAGCGCAAGGGGCCATTACGGAGGTGGACCCCCGTCGCCACCCTCCCACGAGCGACAAAAAGAAAGATGGGAGAGAAAGGCCGTCACTGGGAAGTTGTAATAGGAAATTGCTCTTGGCAACTATTTGTTTAGTACCCGAATCTTTTTTTTTTTTTTTTTTCGTGCCAACACAGTGAGCCCCTTTGGAAAATAGGGCAGCTCTCCCTAATGAGTAATCTATTTCAAAGCAGTCTTGTCTGGGCATGACAGTTTACTGAGAGGCTTGAAGAACTGGTAATTACCAGTGTTACGGGGCAATTAATGCATATTACACTGCGCCACTCGTGGCGGCAACTGTCAGCTCCCCAATAAAAATGAGCACTCTTCAGCTACAGGGTGACATTAATTGGGCCTTTAATGACTATGCACAGGAACCGGGCCAAATAGGAACAAAACACAGGACTCCGGCTGACTCCAGCAAAGGGCTGGAAATTGTACTAAAAATGAGATTAATTGCTGTTGGGGGGAGGAGAAGAAGAGAGGAAGAATAAAAACGGGATGAAATTACAGGGTTCCGGGAGCAGGGACTTCTTGCCGCAAAGGCAATTCTCAATTGTCTTATATATTCTGTATGTTCAGAAAGGCCGGCGACGGGTCTGAGGTCATTGAGCTACAGCTGCTCACGGGACATTTGCCTTAGAAAAGCAAGAGTACGGGCCGTAAATTTGTGTCCAGTGGTGACGCATCTGAAAAAAGTTGAGAAGTGTTTCTGTAGAGCAACAGATCCACTGGAGAAGACATCCATTGTGTTGAACAAAGGAACAGAATAACATGCAATCTCTACATGAAAACACACTGAATCGAAAGGCCACATGAGCAGCAGCCACACTGAAATGCACAAAAGCACTGATCCAAACCATACGGGGCATTTAATGTGCCACAGGATGATCTGAACGCAAACGGTAGGCATCAGCTCCAAGATACTTTGTCCTGGAGAAACCAAGAGCAAAGCTTTTAATAAATATATTTCATTCAATATTGAAAAAGTAGCTCAGTCTAATTAAAAATGTACCAATAACTGTGTTTGTGGTGTGTACTTTATGCTCAATACACTGAAAAAAAAATGGTCTAGGATTAAAACATTTTTCCCTCAGAAATTGCTAAATTTCGTCATTTTTTATTGTATATACAGAAAAGCTGGCGACATTGAGCCGAGAGCTACCACTGCTCAAGGGACATTTTCTTAAGAAAAGCAAGAGTACAGGCTTGGGATTCGAGTCTGAAAACAGTCAGCAGTGTTTGTGTAGAGCAACAGATCCACTTGAGAAGACCTCCATTGTGTTGGATGAAGGAACAGAATCAGGTTAATTAATGAGGCCTTGATAGTGAACACACTCCAGTCTGAAGAGCATCTGAAGAGCTCTTAAAGCGCCTGTTCATTAGCTCATCACCCCATCAGCTGTCATAAGTAGCCCTGGTTTGAGCTGTTTATCCTCCACCGGCATGCACCAACCAAAAGCAAACCATTTGCATGCGTTTTGATGTGGCGTTCCTGCAGTATTTTTAATACGGAGCATGCACTAGTGCTGTCACGCTCGCACTGTCACCGGCGACGACAGAAGCGCGAGGCTTCAAAGCCGCTTTGCACCGGGAAACAGAACGAGCAAATATTTGAATTGCAAAACCACATTATCTTCCAAAGGGATAAAACTTGAGACAACTTCCACGAGTTAAAGACCTACATTTGCAGCGAACACGTGAGTCGGCGGCGGTTCAAGGGGGGGCGGTGGGTATAAGCACACTCAACCTAATTTAGCATATCCACATTTGTGTAATGAGATCGGACGTGTTTTAGAGTCGGGTCTCCCAGACGCTTAATGTGAGGAGAGAACCATAAAAATGTTTTTAAGCGGACCGCATATTTATCCCAGATCCGCCGCATGAAATCAGGAGGCTTGCAGACTACCTGCCACAGATATGATTATGAAGTGACGTGTAATTACTGCAGTCACACTAATGCAGAGGGAGCGTGTGAGGTATGTGTCAGTGTGTCCTAATATGAAGGCTGTTTATTCCAAGAACTATTTTTAGCATGCATGTTTCATAGAAAATAATGCAACTGCCTCTGTCAATTTTGTCAATTTCGGCAGGTATGAAAAAGCTGACACGTATGATAACAAATCATGGCGCATTGGAAGTATAATTTTGTCGTTTTCCATTCCAGGAAAAACTTGACACTTGAACTCCAAGTTGGAGTCTGTGTAAACATCCATCTTCTCACTGCAAAAAAGAGATTTTTTGCTCAGTATTTGTCTTGTTTTCCAGTACAAATATGTAAATTTCTAAATCAAGAGAAGCAAAATGACTTAAGATATTAAGTGTTGGTTTTCAAAAAATGTAAGAACATTAAAAGAGTTTCTGCTTATAAAAATAATCTTGCTTTCCCTTTGAATTAAGTTCATTTTTCTGAGCCCATTGGCAGATATTTATTCTTGCTTTAAAGCATAACATCAGGTCGTTTTGCTTCAAGTAAATCTATTTTGATGTAGGAATGTTTAGATATTTGTACTGGAAAACGGGACTGAATTTTTTTGCAGTGCTGGACACACAATTAACATCCTTCTCTGAACATGGGAATTCAAATATAGAAATGAACAGACCCTGAAGGACTGTTGAAGACTAATTTGAGGACTGTTGCTCGATACGTTGTTCATGCATGTTCCAGCCATATCAGCATGTTCAACATCAAAACTGTTAAGAAATGGCGTTGCGGTGACGGCGGTGCCCTCTGAACCAGTTCCTCCGCCGGCGCCCGTCTGCATGTAGACACACTGGAGACAGACGTGGGCAGAAATCAAACGCCCAGGTGATGGATAACTTTAGCGCACAATGACCCGTGTCAAAGGAGTTTGCTCTAAATCAATTAAGGTGATAAGAGCGTTGTGTCGACAGTGCACACCTTGGTATGTTGAAGTCGCGGCCCTTATCTGCACGGCGAGGAAGTCTCAGTAATAACTAAAGACAAGTTATGACGAAACAACTGTAGCCACACTGTCAAACACAATTTACAGCCCCTCGTATCTCCTCCCCGCGCGCCGTGAAAGCGCTCGTTATGGGCGGGCCGGCGCTAGCGTCTCTGGACGGGACCCAGGGGCTTTCTGCCCTCCCGTCTAATGCCACGGGCGGCTTTCATTTGCCGTGATGCATGTAGGGAAGGGTTGGAGGTTGAAGTTGAGAGGAGGGCCGACAGGAAGGGAAATAAGGGGAAGATTACAGCATTTAACATGCTAAGACCTCGCAGCAGTTATTCATTCATCCCTCCGCTTCCTTTTTAGGATGGGGTCATGGGTAACTTTCCACGCAGTGCCATCGAAATGGGATGCAAAAAACGAGCGTGACATCAAATGCTGTGATTCGGTGACCCCTTTCTGTCCAAGTCTTGATTAAAATATGTTTGCTTTCTTATTCAAACTGCCTTTTGACAAGCTCGGTCATATTTCAGCTAACTGCACAAACATTCTCTCAGGGATTTTTTTTTTTTTTTCCATTGCGTACATGAGGTGACTCTTCAAGCAAATGTTTCCAATGAACATGATGCGACATGACACGATGTGAATTAAAAGTGGAAGAAAGCCAGAAAGCTTAAAGGAACAGTTCATGCAAAAATTTGAGTTTTGTAATCATGTTATAAACCTTATTCAGTAACTCTTTATTTGTTACTGGTTTATGTTATAAAAGACAAAGTGAAATGTGGTCGGACGAACATATTACAGTACAACTGTGCAAAACACACAAAAGTACTGAAGTTTAGAAGGTGTTTAGCAAGCGTTTCAAAGAGATTGGCTTTAATCATCTGATTTAATCCTGACGGATGTGAATGGAATCCCAGAACATAAACGGGAGCACACCAAAGAGAGGACATTTCACGCGCACGTGACTTATTTTAAAAACTTTTTGTCTATTTAGAAATGTTGCCTAGTCAAAGTGAACCGAACCAAGAAGAAATTGCAACATTGCAACAATTTTAATCCCTGTTTCGGAACAAAGCAAATGATCTACAGTTTGAAACAATCTTAAATTTAGGTCTGTTTCTCACAAAAGCTATCAAATGTTTTCAGAAAACACTCTTAAACCTAAAGGTTCCTAAAGGGGGTTTTCACAGCAATGCCATTTTGGTTCCTCAAAGAACCTTTCAGTGATCAGTTCTTAAAAGACCCATTTTTCTTAGTGTGAAGAACATCTTAATAATCTAAAGAATCTTTTTCCACTATAAGAACCTTTTGTGAAATGGAAAGATTCCATGGATGCCAAAAGTTCTTCATGAAACCATGGATCCCAACCTTTATGTTTAAGAGAGTAGTGCATTAGTCATGTGAACTACTGTTATGATACCGTTTTGCCGCCTTTTGGCCCTATAAATCATGAAGTAGTTTTGTTGAATGGGATGCTCAAACATCTAATTTTGTGATCAATAGAAGAAAGGTCAGAATGGCATGAGAGTAAATCATGACAGACTTTTTCTTTTTGGCTGAGCTATTGTTTTGAGGATTTAGATGTGAGTGTTTGTGTTCGTCTGGGCTGCTGTCGTTATTCAGAATTATAAACTGCTCACTGGAGACGGTGAATTGCCGTCAACTTCACTGATTACCAAACACTCATCACCAAATTAGGGAAGGTGCTGTGTGTGCCTCCCGCCAGACTGCAGACGGATCTAGAACCCACTGTGATTTAAAGAGACATTCCTGGACATGGAAATTATGACTGTACACGAGAGCTCTGCTAGTGTAAACACATCCACAGATCTTCAGATCTGCACAGTTGTAGTTTGGACGGTGCTCAGAGATGGTGGAGATCAGACCTGGACACCAAAACTGCTTCTGACGGTTATAGTTTTCAAACTGGTTAAAGTCCCAGAGGAAGTGAATGTAAGATGCAGCTGATGTCAAACTCCAGCTTTCACTGCTCAACTGACCTGATGCACATCTAAACTGTTAAATCAGAAACAAAAGCAGACACTTCAAATACTAGCTGTCATTATAGGAATAGTTTAAAGGGGTGGTTGATTATGATTTCACTTTTTTAACTTTAGTTAGTGTGTAATGTTGCTGTTTGAGCATAAACAACATCTGCAAAGTTACGACACTCAAAGTTCAATGCAAAGGGAGATATTTTACAGAAATAGCTTTTGAAGGACTACAACAAGCTTCTTCCCGGGTTGGTGACATCACAAACCCCAAAATTTACATTAACGCCACCCCTGAGAACACACAACAAAGGGGCTGGGGCCATGTTGGGCTGCTTTAGAGAAGAGGAAGAGTTGTTGTAGTAGAGTGTTGTTGACATGACGTCATTTTACGCCGGACTGCTTCACAAACGAGGGTCAATTCAACACTGGATTTGCACAAAAGATTAACATGACGGCACATGCTAGTGGATGAGTTGAATCAACTCCACAGCAACTACATAAATTTATCCACTAACCATTCAGAAACATCCAATTTCATTCTAAAATTTGTAACTTCTTCCTGAGTCTCTCCATCAGTGTCGACTCCGGTTTGAACAATGTAAGGCTGAACACCGTTACTGACAATCCTCATTTTGGCTGCGTGAGATTCTCCAGCTTTGTTGTTGTTGTTGTTGAGCAACCGAACCACGAGCTGTTAAAGCCCTCTTCTGGAAAGCGGCTGGGAGCAGCAGCTCATTTGCATTTAAAGGGACACAAAAAACGGCATGTTTGATTTAGCTATAATGTAATAAGCTATAATAAATTATCTGTGGGGTATTTTGAGCTGAAACTTCACAGACACATTCTAGGGACACCAGAGACTTATATTACATCTTGTGAAAGGGGCATAATAGGTCCCATTTAAAATAGAACTATAGAATTAGAATCAAATGTATTTGACTTCTCTCTTCAGTGGAACAGGAGCAGATTAAGCAGAACACTGCTCTTTTACATACTGTACAATGAAAGCAGAAAGCAGTGGCTGTCAAGCTCCAGAGAGACAAAACAACAACAACAACAACAACAACAACAAAAAAGCACTATAACAGTAGTCCATATGACTCGTGTGCTATATTCCAGGTCTTTTGAAGGTCATTCACTCTTGAAAATCAAGGTTTATTATTGGCATCTTTGGTTCCAAGAAAAACCTTTAATATCCATGGGATCTTCCATTGTGAAAAGGTTCTTTACGGTGGAAAAAGGTTCTTTAGATTATTAAAATGTTCTTCACACTAAATGGTTCTTTTAAGAACTGATCGTTGAAAGGTTCTTTAGGGAGCCAAAAATGGTTCTTTTATGACATCGCTTCAAAACCCCCATTTGGAGCCTTTATTTTAATCAGTGATATGATTTGTGTGACAAATAGATCTAAATGTAAACCACTGTTCTCTGATTCTTCAATTGCATTATATATAATGTCTGATTTATCTGCAATAACACTAAACATCACTTATTAGTACGTGTCTTATAACAAAAGGTGCAAATATGAAAAAAATAAATAAATAAAATAAAGTCACACAGCTTTGAAATGACATGGTGATTGCAAATGATGATCCAATATGACTTACATTGCATGGAAAATACATATTTGATCAGTTGATGCATTTGCAGGGAATCAAACCCATGACCTCTGTGTTGAGAGCGCTACGCTCTGCTGTTTGAGCTTCAGGAACAGGGTTATTGGTGACCTGGTAATAAAGGCCTTGTGTAACAGCAGGCACAGGGCCTTATCAAGAGGAGTCTTCAACACACATCTCTGTAGCCAGCGGATGAGAGAATGTCACACAGATGTACTCTGGTCTGCCTTTATAACGTATAAAAGAGCAAAGGTCACCGTCAGCTTCCAGCTTCTACGTGACGTTCATCAAAAGAGACGGAGTGCTTATATGACTGCAAACATTAAGAATTAATGAGGGAAATCAAAGGTCAAAGTTCCCATCTTAATACATCTCTGATTAGGCTTTAACTAATATGTAATCAAGGCCAGACACACTAACAATCCAGTTATAAAGGATTAAAGCAAACAAGACATGAGAAGATAAGAGATGTTTTGATGATACTGTCTGCAGCACTGATTATTAACAGACTTGAATATTGAATACAACACCTCAGGCCTTCATACATGCATATATACACACATATATATATATATATATATACACACACACATATACATTTATATATATTTATATTATACCTAGTCTTACATTAGCTCCACCGTCTGGTTATTTCAGGCACAAGTGTGTATATAATATATATATATACACACAGCTATGGAAAAAATTAAGAGACCACTTAACATTGATTTCTGAACTTGGAGTGGAGTGGTC
>RJVU01037445.1:4261-74480 GCA_003731715.1 Anabarilius grahami | reverse complement strand
GGCAGTGTTTAAAACACATTCAAATCTGTGAAATACAGTGTGTCTCTTCAAGACTGAATAAAAATAAAAGGTAAAAACATGGAAGTGAAAACAAAGCTGTGAAATCTTTCTATGAGATATATAAGAAAACTGTTCAGGCATTTGCGAAAATAAATTAATTATGACTGGATTACTACAATATTTCCAAAAGGAATGTTTGGGAATCTAAAACTGATATTTTCTACTGGCACACTAGGCTAAAGCAAAAGATAGAAAGAAAGGACTTAAAATGTGTCTGATGTATAAAATGCACAGCAAGATTTTTAGCTCTGTATTTAAAGGATTAGTTCACCCAAAAATTAAATGTCTGTCATTAATTACTCACCCTCATGTCATTCCACACCCATAAGACCTTCGTTCATCTTCAGAGCATTGTTTGATTGTTTTTATCCTCTATATAATGCAACATAATTACCACATTCAAGGTCCAGAAAGGTACTAAAGACATTGTTAAAACAGTCATGTGACTGCTGTGGATCAACCTTAATGTTTTGAAGAGACGAGAATACTTTTTGTGCGCATAAACAAAACAAAAATAATGACTTTATTCAACAATCTCTTCTCTTCTGTGTCATTCTCATACGCTGTTCATGTTCAGCTCTTCCAGGTTCTATGTCAGAACACTGACTCAGTATTGGCTGACGTTGGTCACGTGAGCAGCACAACGCATGCGTGTGATGCTGACACAGGAGCTGGCCAATAATGAGGACGTAAACACGGAAGCTCTGCACTGTGTCAACTGCGTACGAGAATGACAGCGGACAGGCAAATTTGTTGAATAAAATCGTTATTTTTGTTTAGTTTTGGCGCACAAAAAGTACTCTCGCCTCTTCATAAAATTAAGGTTGAACCACTGCAGTCACATGACTGTTTTAATGATGTCTTTAGTACCTTTCTGGACCTTGAATGTGGTAACTATAGCCCCGTTTCCACCGCAGGAACTTTACCCAGGAACTAGGGACTTTGGGCTGGTACTCGGTGTGTTTCCACCGCAGGAACCAGGAACTAAATAAAGTTCCGGGTAAAATTTCCCCCTCAGAAAAGTCCCTGATGGCGAGGTGGTACTTTTTCAAAGTTCAGGAACTTTCGGGGGTGGGACTAGGCGCTGAACATGCTGATTGGTCGACTCCACGCAGCAGTAGTCGGTTATGCGAGCTTGGGATTGTGCACACTGGAAAACAATGCCGAGAGAAGTTGAAAAAACTAAAGCAAGATTACAAGAAAATAAAGGATCACAACAATAGAAGTGGTTCCGATCGGCGTACTAACAAGTGGTTTGACCGCCTGGATGCGTTGCTAGGACACAGACAGTCCTTTTCTGGTTCAGCGGTGACAAAAGACTCCGCTACTGCATTGTTGGAAGCCATGCCGGAATCCGATGAACAGTGGGTTGAAGGTAAATAAATATATGTATATATCACATCTAAATGATATCGTCTTAAAGTCGTTGTAGTAAAAAAAAAAAAAAATCAATCTAACTTTTTTACACCATGTTTTTCCAGACGAAACGAGTGGTCCGTCACTGACAGGAAGAAACAGTCGCGCGCAGTACTACGTCACTGGACAAATTAGACTAATCTTCACGGTACTTTAGACCGCGTGGAAACGCAGAAGGCAACAGGTCTGGGGGGGACAAAAAGTTCCTGGGAGAAAAGTTCCTGGTACAATTGTCCCGGGTAATTTCGGTGGAAACGCGGCTTATGTTGCTTTCTACGGGGAATAAAAAACCACTCAGATTTCATCAAAAATATCTTAATTTGTGTTCTGAAGATGAATGAAGGTCTTACGAGTGTGGAACGACATGAGGGTGAGTAATAAATGACAGAAATTTCATTTTTGGGTGAACTAAGCCTTTAATACTGTGATCGAAATTTATGCAAAATGTACATTTTCATAGTTACAGTTCAGTTTTGATTTAATGGAAAGACGTCTAGTTCTATTTTATTTGCATTTTACTTTTATACTTTTAATATTTTAGTTCTAGTTCAGCTTTTAAGCCCCGATATACTCATGGTGAATTTCTTTTTCCTTCCTCACTTAGGGGGGTAAAAAGAAATTTGAAATACACCCGAACTGTGATATACTGTTAGTGAACATCTTGACATCGCCCATATTTAAATGAATATGTAAATATGTGCTGCACACTTTCCTCTCAATAACAAAAACACACAACAAAAGCACAGCGGTGAGAAAACAGCAGTTCAGAAAGCATCTGATCATAGTGATGTGGATATGTTTGCTTCAGACTCTAGTCACGTCATGTTTATTTATACAGCGCTTTATACAATAGATTGATTTAAAGCAGCAGCTTTACAGTATTAAACATGAAAAACAGTGTTAGTGTGTCTTTCAGTCAGAAAGACACACTAACACTGCTTACAGCTTACACTGCTTTTCTTACAGCTTCAGTTTCTACTATAAAGTGGTGCTCCAGTGTGTTCATGTTTTTACTCGTGTCTGACATCGACTGACTGAACAGAAGAAATTAACCGGAGGAGATTTACACCTCAGAGAAGGCGGAGCCTCGGAGCCACACCAACCTATTACATCATCACCACTGACCAATGGGAGTTCAGAGATGTTTATCAGCTGGAGCGAACTTTTCTGGACTTTGATCACTTTGACAAACATCCAAACAAACATTGTTTTGGCCTGATTTTATTAGAAATGACGTCACAAGTTCATTCTACAATTCTGCTTGAACTACATCATGGTCTTCAGGAGTTACAGTTAAGGAATATGTCTTATAAGCTGAAATCAGGGTTCTTGATTTCAGATAGTCTTTTAAAACTGCATTTGTATTTATATTTAATATTTGTTCTTTGTATGATTTTTTTCAGTTCATCAGTGTTAAATCATGTTTTAGTTTTAGTGTATAATAACTTTGCTGTGCAGTGGAAACATGATAGTGCAGGATGAAAAAAATGTGAGTATTTGAATTAATCAGGATGTGTCCTGTGTCGCAGTGCGATACTGTTGTTGTTTGGTGTGAAGTGAACATGTGGTCTGACCTGTTACAGTAGCTCCAGAACTGCTCGTTCAGGTAAGCGTGATGGCTGTGGTCGTCTCCAAATGAAGCTTTGCTCTCAATCCAGTGAACGATATGACCATCAACAGCTGCGGAAGAGCACAAAATCTTGAACTGGTTGATCTCAAGAGCAGGTTAGTGAGGTATGTTTACTATAAGCAGTGTTTAAACAGAGAAAGTGAGAGCGATTAGCAGGCTACCAAACACAAACTATAAGCCATTTTTAGTCTGCTTTGGTAAAATGCCAGATTATTTTTAATGCAAAACTGATCTGATGGGACATCTGTGAGCAAATGTCCAATTAAATTTACAGTAAATGACATCAGCCAGATGCTCGTCACTGAGAACTGACTGAGATACTAGTCTTCAGGTTTATATTAATCAGTAAGTGAATAAAAACTAGTAGCAGATAAACACAGCTCACCTATCGGCACCTCCAGAATGATGTCGGGAGTTTTGTCGTAGCCCTTGGCACGGAGCTGGTTCTCATCTGCATGGAAAAGTAGCATGAGCATGATTTTTCCCATTACAAATAAAAGCAATATTTCCTAAAATTGTGACACACAGGAAGTGACCTCAATTTGACCCTTTCATTGCATTGTGGGACAACAAGCAAATAAACTGATTTCTTTCTCTCAATATTTACTCACACTAATTTTACGACAAGATTTCGTAGAAACATGAACTAACAATAAACAATACTTCAACTGCATTAGTTAATGCTCATCTCAACATTCACTAATGCATTTTAATGTCAAAAGTTGTATTTTTTTTTAACATTAGTTAAGTTCCAGTGAAGTCCACTATGGAGAAAAATCCTGGAATGTTTTCCTCAAAAACCTTAATTTCTTTTCGACTGAAGAAAGAAAGACATGAACATCTTGGATGACATGGGGGTGAGTAAATTATCAGGAAATTTGAATTTTGATCTGAACTAATCCTTTAATGCATCCTTGCCGAATAAAAGTATTAATTTCTTATATTTGTACTGTTCCCAAAATTTCGAACGGTAGTTTATAATGTTGCAAAAGATTTATATTTCAAATAAATATGATAATACAGATAAATGCTTGTTAATCAAAGAATCCTGATAAAAATTGTACACACCTGTTTTCAACATTGATAATAATCAAATGTGTCTTGAGCAGCAAATCATCATATTAGAATGATTTCTGAAGGATCATGTGACACTGAAGACTGGAGTAATGATGCTGAAAATTCAGCTTTGATCACAGGAATAAATTACACTTTACTATATATTCACATAGAAAACAGATATTTTACATTGTAATATTTTTACAAATATTTACTGTATTTTTGATCAAATAAAAGCAGCCTTGGTGAGTTTTTTCAAAAACATAAAAAAATCCTAATTATTACAAACTTTTGACTGCCAGTGTGTCTTTCATAGTACATCAAGCTATTATTGCAACTATTTATTTTGATTCAATGGATTCCTCATGATTCTACCCCTTTAAAACAGTTCCCTAACAAACCAGCAGACAGCATCCGGTGAAGGCACATATATGACCTCGGTCACCGCAAACAAAGCAAAGTCATCTGAACACAGGAAAGCCACAGACAGCATCTGAAGCCGCTTCATCTGTTAAATGTTTGCTGGCACTGCACAAACGTCTCTTGCGTCTGGGGTGGTGATGGAGGGTGTGATATCAGTGGTAAGAGTGACCTCAGCCATTGTCCTTGAGTCACCTGATTTCTCCATTAAATCACACTGAGCGGGTCATTCGGCCTCTCCGCGTCCAGTCAAGCTGAACTGCTATAGGGCGAGAGAGGGGCGTTCAGGGCGAGGGTTCGGGTCTGTTGACATGGTCACGGTGTGCAGATCATCTTTGTACATCAGCTTTGATGAGAATTAATGAGCTGTCTCAGCCGCTGCAGAGCTCACTTCCAATCCATTTATCAGGCCGCCGTGACCCTCGAGCCCAAACGCCCGGAGACGGGTCAGAACTCCAGCATTTCACAACTGAATCTTTCCTGACCGCTGACGCTCAAGAAACATGTGACACCAACGCACTGGATACATCAGGATACATCATATTAAAGGGTTAGTTCACCCAAATGTGACATTTCTGTCATTAATTACTCACCAGTAAGACCTTCAATCATCTTCAGAACACAAATTAAGATATTTTTGATAAACTCCTCCATCGACAGCAATTTAACCACCACTTTTAAGGCCCCAGAAAGCTACTAAAGACATCGTCTTGATTTGTTTACGTTGTATAGACAGTTCAGTGCTTCCGTGTTCTGCGGCTCAGTATGTATAACTGTTCGGCTGTACCGAACCTGTACCCAACCGTGACTTCAAAACCGAGGCACGTACCAAACCGTAATTTTTGTGTGCCGTTACACCCCTAATATACATACATTTATACAGTTAAAGTGTGACAGGGAGGGGAGGAGGCTCACCTAGAAAGGACAGGTTTCTCTCTCTGAGCTCGTCTCGTAGAATGTCTTCATGCTCCAGACCGATGGCACTATGGGAAAATGGTTAAGGACGTACTGCAACAAACTTCACGAAACTCCTCATTTATGGCAGTCAGAAAATTTGGATGGTCAACTTTTACGAGCCCATTTCTAAATGTTACCTGTGCTCGGTTGCCATGGAAACACTTAGACAGCTAAGCAGGGTTGCTGTGGTAACAGCAGAAGAAAGTGTGTTTTGTTGTAATATCAGAGACAAACCTCTCTGGCCTAAACATCATCAACACGGACATGGCACAGATCTGTCTGCAAAGCTTAACATCACAATGCCAGGGTGTTGCCAGTGGTTGCCAGGGTGTTGCTATGGTGTTCCAAGAGGATGTCAGGATGTTGCTAGAGTGTTCTGAGTGGTTGCCAGGGTGTTGCTATAGGTGGTTGCTAGGGTGTTCTGAGTGGTTGCTAGGGTGTTGTGATGGTGTTCAGAAGGGTTGGTAGGCTTTTCAGGATGTTGCTAGAGTGTTATGAGTGGTTGCCGGGGTGTTGCTATGGTGTTCCAAGAGGATGTCAGGGTGTTGCTAGGGTGTTTTGACCAGGGTGTTCCGAGTGACTGTTAAGAGGTTGCTAGAGTGTTCTGAGTTGCATATAAAAACACATGCAGCCAAAACATCAAACTGACGCACAGTTGTGTCTGAAGTGTTCATGGTTTGATGGGCGTCTGTGCGTCAGGCGATACGATGAACCAGCGCAGATGTAGAGAGTGAATGAATGATGACGCGTGAAAAGAGCTGGAGAGAGAGAGAGGGCGGGGAGATGGGGTTGAGTGACCATGGACAGACAAACACTGCGACCCTTCACCCCTGATTACACACACACACACACACACACACACACACTGATGAGTCTGAGAGAAGCCTATGTGATCTACAAGAGCACAAAGCTCAAATTAATGTCTCCGTTACAAAACGTTATTCAGATCGGAGTAGTTTTCTAAACGATTCACGATTCCTATCACTGATTCAGACGGGAGTCACATCTGTGTGTTCATTAGAGAGATGAAAGTGTGTGTTTTAAGAAATGGCTGTAACAGAAAGTCATGCGGTTTGGTTGCATGCATCACATATGACTTTTAATGAATTATTTCATTTTATTTTAAAATAAAAATCTTATTGAAATAAACCGCAGTGTTATTTTAATTTTAATTTTAATGATTTTTTTATTAACTTTTTACTAAATTGTATACTAATTTGTGCTTTTATCATTTTATTAGATTTTAGTTTAAATGTATTTTTATTTTAGTTTTAGCTTTAGTTAGTTTAAATTTATTTCCAGTTAATAATTTTAGTACAACTTAAAATTATTTCAGTTTATTGTCAAAGCAAAAATTCCAATTAATATTTACATTTTATATTCGTTCAGCTTTATTTTAATTATGCTTTACTCACCCTCAAGCCATCCTAGGTGTACATGACTATCTTCTTTCAGATGAACACAATCAGATATATTTATATCCTGGCTCTTCCAAGCTTTATGATGGTAGTGAACGGGGGGCGTGTTTAGAAGACAAAAAAAATGCATCCATCCATAATAAAAGCAATTCGTACGGCTTCAGGGGCTTAATAAAGGCCTTCTGAATTAAGCGATGGGTTTTTGTAAGAAAAATATCCATATTTAAAACTTTATTAACTATAATAACTAGCTTCCAGCAGACGACCGTACGCATCGATTTGCAGCGGAAGAGTGACCTCTGACCCGGCGCATGATGCAAAATTACCAATCATGGGGTAATTGTCATTTTTGCGTGGACTAACCCTTTAAAGTAAAGTGTAACCAAATTGTATTAATACCACAATAATACAGACAATCGCATTCGGACGGGACTAGATTTTTCAGATAATCATTGAGTTACCCAAAAATCACAGACTTGTCAGATTTGGACGGGATTAAATTCACAAAGTACATCTGTGAAACACGAACTTCTCAAACATCCACTGAGAACTTTGACAGGCTTGAGTGTCATGAAATCTGATTGACCAAATGGTAAATAATCAACACAAAATGAAATCCAAAGTGCTGAAATCATCTGGATTCAGGCAAATTTGCTGAATAGGAAGTGTTGGAAGTGAAATAAATGATGGTGTGAAACTACATCATTCTCACAATGATGAAGATAAAATCTAGATGTGCTAAAATATAATCCTGCATATGTGGGGAAATCTCACACACAGGAAGTGAGGGAACACTGCATGATTCAGACAGTGAACACAGAGCTGCATATTGATCACACACACACACACACCTCAAGCGTAACTTTTATGTCAGGTGAAGCTCGGCACATCTCGTCCCTGTGAATAGCTCCTCGTCAATTTCAGGCTTAAAGTTTTATGGGAAGGATACTGTTTGATGCAGTCGACCAGCGGTCCATAACAGCAGTCATTTACTGTGCACTGAAAAGAGGGAAGAAATATTACAGTCAGGAGGGGACGAGCCCCTCAACATCCATTACAAACACCCATCATGCACTGCAGCGCCACCACACCTCACCTCACCTTATTAGCAGGTTATTCAGATTAGAGAGATATTCATACGAGAACAATCGCCCAATGTTTCTTTGGCTACTAACTAAAGACATTTAGCAGATTACACATAAAATTAGTATAAAGAAGTTTAGGATCACCAAAGAACGCAAAAAAAAAAATGCATCATTTAATCGTATACAAAGTCATTATTGGCAGACAGTCTTCCCCTCCACCATAACTTTTAAATCTCATTCGTGCTCACAGACGAGATCTGAGAGCTTCAGCTGAAAGGCGAATAAAATTTGGGTTTGTTCCTCAAACAAAACTATTACATGAGTTCAAAACACTCAGAATTGAGCGGTATAGGTACTTTTGACAACACTAGTAAAGAGCAACATCTTGGTTGTCTTAGTGTCTTCAATAGAAAAAGAAATTGATAAATGATGTTTGTTAAGTGCTGGTACCTGCTCGATGTGCTTCGCTAACAGCAGGTCAGGAATTAAATACGGCTCGCGCAGCATGTTGTTGAGGACGTGTCTGGATGCTGCTGATGAAAAGAGAAGAGTGAATGAAGATGCATGCCGCTATTAATCTACTACACCTGTAGTAGTTCTGTAATATGGGCATACAGAGGTTTGGTGTGGATAAGCTGTGCTATGTAGGATGAAAATTTACTCCATTCATGCTGCACTAACATTATAAATCAGCCCACGAGCCCCTGGATTGATTCCCTATTACTCCAACACGAAATCATATTCAGATTTAATGGATTGAATCATTGTGTGTCATTCTAATGATATATGCATATGAGAGTAACACTGCCGCTCAAGAGTGGATCAAACACTGGCCAGTGCATGATGGGAAATATGAGGCCTTGTTCAGCCTTGCAAGTAGCATTTCATTTTATTCCCTGAAGTCAGTTTATACTATAACTATAATGTAAGGTTTGTGCACAATAATCAGAACATTAAAAATTATAATGCATATGTAACGGTCATTTATCAGAATGTTGCTCTCTAGATACACTTTTCTAGCCGACTAATGAGTTTATGGTCACTGAATACGTTTTTCTGAGGTAAATGTGGCATTACGTTACGTTTACAAGCTGTTTTGTTGACGTCTTTCCGAGGTTGAAACACTGATTGAGTGATTACACGAGACATGATATGGATTTCAGTAAATTGTACTGTATATTTTAACATACCTTCAGATGTTCATTCATGTTTATTTCACGCTGTAACTGGTATTAAAGCGGAGGAGAGGATGATCACATGCGCTCGTGCTGCCGCTTCTCTTTAACTGAGGCGCTAAAGCGATCTGTCACGCCACATTAAACAGCGCCAAAACGGTATTTATTTTTTGAATCTCATAATAAGATGGATGTCATTTGAAATCTGAGACTTTTCTTCATATCAGAAGTAACAAAGCACAAAGATTATTGTGATTTATTGGATGGGAGGCGCTACATTCTGCTCATTCATCAACTGAAAACAGACTAGACAAATCGATTCTTGGGATTTAAGAATCAATATCGTAAAAATGAGAATCGATTAAAATCAAGAAATCGATATTTTTTTACCCAGCCCTAATAATCAGCCATCATTTTGTTTTTCCATGACCATTTTTGTAGCTTTAAGACTTTTGTGAATGTGTAAATGACCTCTGTTATTATTGGCAAACCTCTACACCTCCAAACAGAGATGGAGTTAAGACCAGACCTAGACTAGACCCTGATCAACACGCTCGGTCCAACAGGGAAGCTGTCCATTTTAATAAACTAAACTAGAGATTCAATGCCACATTTGTTTCAAACACTTCATGGAGTAGATCACTGAAATCTGTGGTAGAGGTCATTACAATTACAGACTATAAACCAAAGACCCAGACCAGAACTAAGACCAGGGGCATGTTCTTGTTGAAAGTGGTCAAGGTTTCGCTTGTTAGTGTGCTTCTTAAAAGCAACTTTTTCCAATGAGAGCAGATCAAAATTGGCTATATGTATTCTGGCTATATCACAGTAATATTTCTTTAGACACTATTAGAAATAAAGGCTCCAAAAGGGGTTTTCACAGCAATGCCCAAAGAACCTCTTCAGTGAACAGTTCTTTAACAAAAAACAAACAAAAAAAAATTAATAATCTAAAAAACCTTTTATCCAATGAAAAGTAAAGGCTCTTCATGGAACCAAAGACACCAATTAGGAACATTCATTTAAGAATTTTTAAAGCCATATTTAAAAGTGAGATGTGTTTTCCATTAGTATAACCAAAAAAGAAATTGCAGAAATACTCAGTGTTTTCAGACAGGTTCGTCAAACACTCCATCCCATCTAAAGAACACCCTTCTTATACAATGATGCAAATAAAGGACCTTTGTTTTTCAGAGTGTATTCTAGTGGTTGTTTTCTCAGAGTCTGATTGTGTCTTTACATGTGTAATGGTCTTAAAGTAGTAGTAGTAGTAGTAAACTAGTGCAAAGTAGTATAGTCAAGACTACAACCCAATGGATCGTAAACTAAAGTTGTGGTCACATTTACTGTTGCTCGGTGAAATTTTGCAGGCAAAATCCAGTCAGGAATGCTCAGGAGTTTTGCGGTAGGACAAAAAAATTCCCTCACGCAGATTTCACTCACCAAGTTGGCTATGTGAATTTGCCGTGCTGACTAAAAGAAAGCTGATTGGTATGAAAGCGACTTCTATGTGAGCAGTTCTTCATACATTTCTACGCCATTGACAATGGCCGTGAATTGACTGAAATTTCGCCTAAGAAATGAGCTCCTTAGACTCTTGAGGTGTTACAGCACTCAATACACACCCCTGTCACCAGTACACAGCTGCACACAAACACACAATCCTCCCTCATTGGTTGCATCTCAGAGGTTTTCTCTCTCATTGTCGTAACATCAAAACCCTGCCGGAGAAGAACAAACGGTAGCTGTTATCTTTTTCATCCCCCTGCTGAAGGAGGACTTGAGGAAGAGAGAACAAAGCCAAGTCAGCAGTCCTCTGCACCGGCGGCGCCTTGTTTTTCAGCTCATTTTTCTCCGAGATTGCTACCTTCACACGCAGATCCATACGGTGCTCCGGCGCTCCGCTCGGCAATGAAGAGAGCTATATTTCCCCTTGAGTTAGGACACCTCATGACAAATGATAATGGATAATCAATAAAGCGGGAAATATGAGGCCGCAAACTTTATGAAGCTGGGAGACATATTACTCCCCAACAACACTCGTTTCCCTTAACAAAGTCACAATGCCGCTGCGCCTAATAATCTGAGGGAAAATCAAAGAAGCCGCAACCACATCAGCAATATTGGCAACTTATTCCACTTTAATGGCATTTTGATTGATTTTTTCCTCTTAATGGTACTTTTATAGATTTGATGCTGGTCCTGCAAAACAGTAGTGTGTAATAGAGCTCCCCGAAGGCAAGCAACAGCCATTAAAGGCCTTGTCTTACCAGGCCTCGTAATTGGAGGTTGACCACCATCGCATTTCACACATCACACAACACCACCTGCTTCAAATGGCCGGTCTGTCCGTCCATCCGTTCGTCCATTTTCTGAGCGATGGGGTTAAGAATGATCGTAAAAAGAGGGTGACCTTGCAGCTGACATTGTGGGGTTTCAGCCAAGCATTGACCTGATGAAAATGGAGGCCAGAGAGATAATAAATCAGGCCACTTTTAAAATGAGCTTACTCTAACGCTCATTCATCACGGCCCGTAATGCCATTTGCAGCAGCGGATCCGCAGCGCGCAAACGGCGCAGTAAATAACAACAGAGCCGAAGATCTGCGCGCCGCTGCAGCCTCTGGCGTCAGCATACATTTATTAAAGACGCCTCCGCACGCACCCGCAACACAACACTGTAAACACTCACCGAATTTAATGTAATTGTCCCGTGTCGACATAAATTCCGACTGAGGCGTCCTTATCAGAGGAGGGAAATATTAAAGAGGAAAGACGCCCCTCCGCCGGGAGTTGTTCGGGAGCAGAGAAGCGCTGTTTACCAAAAACACAGCCACCTCTAACAACCTCTGATGAAATGATGAATGGGCCGGCAGAAAGCCACGCAACCTCAGCTCTCTCTCCGGCAGGATGAGAAAGCCATTATCAGACTCCAAAAAAGCGGACAGAAGCTCATCGATCGTCGTAAAAAAAATAATGGATGACAATCGTTATCGCCCCTGACGCTGATGAGCTCCAGAGTTTGTTTATTAATTAAAAACCCTTCTTCTTATGGTTATAATCAAGACGCCCCCTCCTCCTCGGCGTAAGCCATTGCCTCGCCCAACACCGTCGTACATCAAACTTCATGATGCGCGCGAGAGACGCTCGCTGATAATGCGCCCCTGCTAAAGCTGATTTTCCATGATGAATCTGGGAGCATATAAATTGGCTAATATCTAAAAACATTTACAGATACTAGAGGAATTGACTACTTGCGGGCCGTGATGGATGAGGCTGTTAGACGCCAGAGGACAGCTCTGCAAATCTCTGCGGCTGCCTAAAGCCCTCATTTGATTTTCATATTTACTTCTTTAAACCCATCCTCCTCTCCTCGGCACACAGAGAAAACAAGAAAAGCATCTCTTCTGTGCTTTTATTTCCTCCGCCTCTGGTGCGTTCATGAGCAGTGATGGTGGTGGTGGTGGTGGGGCTCCCAGCAGGGTTAGTGGGGCAGAACTGATCTGCCTCTGTCTGATTGCGTCTGATAGCAGGGCTGCAGCTCGGCCCTTTTCAGAGCTCTACAACTCCCTGCTCCACGCTAGTAATTAGTATACTTGTCAAGGCAACTGCTTGCCTCACCCGCCTCCTACAGCTGCTAATGAAGAGCCTGGATCTCAGTATTCAAAGGCTAGAATCGTGTGCCTGATGCACTTACCTTCACAGTCCCACTTTATATTAAGTGTCTTTAACTACTATGTACCAACAATTAATCATCTGATTCAGTGCACTTATTGTGTACATACATGTTTTTACATTGTACTTATATTTAAAAATACATGCATGTAATTACAGCTGTAAATAATTTCTGTAACTACATCTATAATTACACTGTTGACCCCTTAACCCACCCTTACCACCAAACTTATACTAAACTTACCTGTATCCATGCACCTCAATAAAAGCACAAGTGTTTTACAATACAACAATACAATAAGTACATTGCATTTTAAAATTTTTTTGTTTAAAGGTGCAATGTGTAAGATTTTTGCAGTAAAATATCCAAAAACCACTAGGCCAGTGTTATATATTTTGTTCACTTGAGTACTTACAATGTCCCAAATGTTTCCAACTATTTGTAAATCGTGAGAAAATTGCAATTTTAACCAAGGCTCCGGGGCGTGTGAGGAGTCGCCTGTCAATTGCGTCATACCCGCGTTACCCTCGGTTTCCGGATTTATTTTGGAGAAACCATGGAAACACCAAAAGACGCTTTAATATATTATATGTTTTAATAGACAAGGGAACAACTGTTTGGTTACATTTATAGACAGAAAACTAATTGTTGTTATGTAGCTCAACACATTTAGTCTTATTGTTTATCCTGTTAACTGTCACTGGCCCACCGGTGGGCCCACAGCCATTACATATTTAAAACAGTAATATTCTATACTAAACCTAAACTAATCTTGACAAACTATATATCATTTGAAACCTTAGAATCTCTAGTTTTCATATTTGGTGACTAATTTAAAAATAAATTACAGAGCAGTAGTAATTTATCAATTTGCAACAAGCATATTTTCATACTCATAAGGCATGTTCAGACCTTTATTTTGAAATAGCGATGAACATGAAAAATCATCAAAGATTGGTTGAAACATGTTTGTTTTCATGCCAAGAGTTCAAAAAATAACATCCATTCAATTTTTTGAGGAAAAAAAAGGTCTGAAAATGTTTTTAATAGAAAAAAAAATACATTTATGATTGTGGCGGCAATCTATAACCCACATACATGTTGTTTTTATGTTTATTAGAGTTTGAATTCATATCAAATTCTGCCAAACTTCCCAAACTACTTCTATATAGGATGTCTACTTCATAAATTGTATGAAAATTATGGAAATATATGGTTCAGATCACTCAAACCATATGGAAATGCTTGGATGTCATCTAGTGAAAAAGTGTGGTACTGCGCCCAAACAAAATCTTACTGAAAGCTCATTTTTTGAGATATCAACCTGAAATTTGGAACACAATTTGTTCAGATTTTTGGCTTTGATTTCCTTGCAGTTTTAGAGTAAAACTTGTTTTGCAAAATATATATTTTATATAAAATATAAAATATTATATTTTTACATTTTAAATTTTCATAAACTTAAACTTCTATAACTTTTTTTCTGTTTCACTTACATAAGTTCACTTACATAAGTCTACAATAATCTGCCAAATTTCATCTTTAAAACAAGACCAGCCTTATGTCTATACTCAAGTATTCTTGAATTACAACCATTTAAGTTTGGATAGTGCATTTTCATGTCTAAAAAAAAAAGTGGGGTGACAGTTAACAGGTTCTAATTTTCTTGATTTTTTGCGAGTACCATGCTTTATCATGCCTCAGAGAAAAACACTATTTTGTGAAGCAGCTAACATAGCATAATCAGATGCAGCTTTATTTTTAGTAACAGTAATACAGCATTTTCTCCATCATACATTTTAAAATTAATTGCATGCCATTTATCAACACAAGCCATCCAGCATTTAATATGATATTCTAAAATCTTACTGCAATGTGCAACAAGTGTCTCACAGCAGCTGCCAAAATGTATCTAATATGATAAACAGTGCTGTGTTACCTCATACTCATGATCGGAAAAGCGGAAGCAGCGCCGGCGACTGTGTCATAATAAAAGTCCCGCTGCTCGTGAGGCATGTGTTGCGCAATCGCTCCAACGGCCTCGTTCAGCTCCACAACACTCGGCCCTGCTCTGCTTCATACTACAGTAACGTTAATAATTGCATCCATGAACATGATTTCTTCCCGAATCCTATCCCCATTCTTTTCAACCGGCTGTGAGGTGAAGACCACATGTCCCAAGATTCCACGCTCAAACCTGGCGTCATCAAGCTACGCCTTTGTTTTGAATAGGCCTTTAGCGGACAGAAAATTCTACATATTGCACCTTTAATGTTTATTGCATTATTACCATGATGGTGTTTAGTATTTGTGTGTTTAGAATTTGTGACACTGCGTTTAGTATTTGTGTGTTTAGTATTTATGTGATACTGTGTTTAGTATTTTACTCAGCTTGTGGAGAAGCTGCTTGTGATGAACTTTGTGAATCATGCATCTCTTTCACCACCGGTATAATTACGGTAGTTATGATACTATACACTCACAAAATATAGTAGAATGTAATATTAACATTATAGGTAACGAAATAGTTTTTTTTTCTTTCAAGTTCAAGCCCGCAAAACCTAAAATGTTGCTACTGTACCATAGATTTCACAAATTTATTTTTTTTACAGTGCAAGGATGAGCATGAGTACCCAAGTACTCGAAAACGATGATTGTGTGACTTTTAAAATAGATGCATATTTCTATTTTCTGATTGGTTATGGCAGCATTTTGGTCTGTACCTTGAGTTCTGATTGGTTAGTGCCACCCAGACCGAAAAACTAAAGTTAAACTATGGCTTTAAATGCGAATCAGTTTGATAATGAAAATAGTTAAGTGCAAAAGTGCAAAATGTGCAGCACAAATCTGCCATTTACTTAACATTATAATGAAAACTCTACAGGTCCTTCTAAAAAAATTAGCATATTGTGATGAAGTTCATTATTTTCCATAATGTAATGATAAAAATTAAACTTTCATATATTTTAGATTCATTGCACACCAACTGAAATATTTCAGGTCTTTTATTGTTTTAATACTGATGATTTTGGCATACAGCTCATGAAAACCCAAAATTCCTATCTCAAAAAATTAGCATATTTCATCCGACCAATAAAAGAAAAGTGTTTTTAATACAAAAAAAGTCAACCTTCAAATAATTATGTTCAGTTATGCACTCAATACTTGGTCGGGAATCCTTTTGCAGAAATGACTGCTTCAATGCGGCGTGGCATGGAGGCAATCAGCCTGTGGCACTGCTGAGGTGTTATGGAGGCCCAGGATGCTTCGATAGCGGCCTTAAGCTCATCCAGAGTGTTGGGTCTTGCGTCTCTCAACTTTCTCTTCACAATATCCCACAGATTCTCTATGGGGTTCAGGTCAGGAGAGTTGGCAGGCCAATTGAGCACAGTAATACCATGGTCAGTAAACCATTTACCAGTGGTTTTGGCACTGTGAGCAGGTGCCAGGTCGTGCTGAAAAACGAAATCTTCATCTCCATAAAGCTTTTCAGCAGATGGAAGCATGAAGTGCTCCAAAATCTCCTGATATTGATACTGCATTGACCCTGCCCTTGATAAAACACAGTGGACCAACACCAGCAGCTGACATGGCACCCCAGACCATCACTGACTGTGGGAACTTGACACTGGACTTCAGGCATTTTGGCATTTCCTTCTCCCCAGTCTTCCTCCAGACTCTGGCACCTTGATTTCCGAATGACTTTGGACCACTGAGCAACAGTCCAGTGCTGCTTCTCTGTAGCCCAGGTCAGGCGCTTCTGCCGCTGTTTCTGGTTCAAAAGTGGCTTGACCTGGGGAATGCGGCACCTGTAGCCCATTTCCTGCACACGCCTGTGCACGGTGGCTCTGGATGTTTCTACTCCAGACTCAGTCCACTGCTTCCGCAGGTCCCCCAAGGTCTGGAATCGGTCCTTCTCCACAATCTTCCTCAGGGTCCGGTCACCTCTTCTCGTTGTGCAGCGTTTTTTGCCACACTTTTTCCTTCCCACAGACTTCCCACTGAGGTGCCTTGATACAGCACTCTGGGAACAGCCTATTCGTTCAGAAATTTCTTTCTGTGTCTTACCCTCTCGCTTGAGGGTGTCAATGATGGCCTTCTGGACAGCAGTCAGGTCGGCAGTCTTACCCATGATTGCGGTTTTGAGTAATGAACCAGGCTGGGAGTTTTTAAAAGCCTCAGGAATCTTTTGCAGGTGTTTAGAGTTAATTAGTTGATTCAGATGATTAGGTTAATAGCTCGTTTAGAGAACCTTTTCATGATATGCTAATTTTTTGAGATAGGAATTTTGGGTTTTCATGAGCTGTATGCCAAAATCATCAGTATTAAAACAATAAAAGACCTGAAATATTTCAGTTGGTGTGCAATGAATCTAAAATATATGAAAGTTTAATTTGTATCATTACATTATGGAAAATAATGAACTTTATCACAATATGCAAATTTTTTTGAGAAGGACCTGTATAGTAATAGAATGCTGTCAATTCTGTCTTCCCATGTTTTAGCACTTTGTTAAGGGAAAAGCACGTCCACAATGGGAGTTACAGACCAGCACAGTCACGTTTATTTGTGCAGATGTGAGTTGTAATATGTTTTTGCTGTATATATCTAAATAATCTCATATAGGGTGTGTTTGGTTGAGTTAATTAACCCATTAGTAAAGTGCTTTCAGTCTTCAGATTCAGCAATGTTCAACATTATTGATTATGATTAGGTTATTAGAAACAATGACATTCCATTTATTTTTCAAAAATGTTAATGCATTATTAATAATAACTAGCAGTGTAGTTTTTCTCGTATTATTTTCATCAACATTATGTTTTAATTATGTGCATGTGAAATCCAAAACAGGGACTGGTCAACGTCAACTCATCTAATATCCCAATACATGTTGGAAATGGAAAAACACATGCTTACTTTAAAAAGAAGCAGTTAAATCTCCCACTGCTTCTGTCAAGCGTCCACAGACGCTCTCAGTATCAGCATTATTCACAGGATGCTACAAATGGCTTTAATTAAATGAAAGATAATGTGAAACGAGGCTCATTTAGATAACAGGGGTGTGACGACGTCCAACCCAGAGCTACAAAATACCAAAGAGATTGGAGTAAAATGGCCGATTCACAGCATTTCCGCAGCATTTGATGCACTTTCTAGTAAAGTCAAGCGCTCAGATGATCGCCTCCCAGCGCTCGCTGCCGTCTGGAGAAGATGAAGCATTGTAGATGCTGATATCATATTCAATATGAGCTGAAAATGCCCTGAACGTATTGATTTATTTACATGCGCATCCATCCGGCCCTCGCGCCACTGGAACGGTCTGGGAAAACACAGACACAACACTCACTGGAGAAAAGACTTCAGAAACAATTTCAAACTCTCTATTGATCCCGCTGAAGTGAGTGGATATATATTCAGCCTCCCAAAGGCACAATTTCTGTATCTCTTAAATGCAAACAGGGAAGAAAGGAATGAAAGAAAATAAAAGATGGTGGTGCGCGAAGGCAAGGCGCTCGCCGGCTGAGAGGCCTCGTCTGGTGTATATGAGGCTATTGATCCGTGCACTGCACTGGAAACACGGGAAACAGCGAGTGGGGAATGATGGATGCGCTTGCCGACAGCACTGGACAAACCTGTTAGCTAATGGCCAACAAAGACAATTATCCAGGCATTGTTTCATCAAAGCAACACATTACAAAAGTCTAATATTCACACAGGGAGATTCAGTAATTGAAGCGTGGAGCCCGTGTGCACAGAAGTTCATTGCCGCCGGCCCGGCAGGTCATTGGACGAGAAGACGGCGCGTCAAAATAGATGTCACTTTCATTTGAATCTGAGCTGGGCTCGCACTGCTATAGAGAAAGGAAGGGCTGAGTCTCTGGAAAACCATCAGGAAGATGGAAGATTATACAAAGAACATTCTTCTCACCATAAAAATTTAAGCCAAAAAGCTTTGTCCTTTAATTATATATATATATATACACATACACATTAGAATTCAATTTCTAAACACCTCACAGTGTATTATCACACATTGTAAACCTCTGACAAAACATTTTCCCACTTCAACAGGCATTAAAACCTTCTTATTCATTTACATTTCTGATATTGTCACTGTTAACAGTAAATCCCATTATGGACAACAATGTTTGAAATAATTAACTAAAATATTCATTACTTGGCATAAAAAAACTAAAATAAATTATAAAAATTAATAAACTTCAGCTAGTTGCCAAGGCAAAAATTCTCATTTTCATTTAGTTTAACTTAATGTACTAAAATAACTCAAATTAAATTAAATAAAAACTACTCTAGTAAAAATAAATATACTAAAATGTATTTGAAATACATTTATTTCATGCTAAGTATACTACAAATACATTTACATATTATGTACTTAATAAAAATACCCTGCAATTGTACTTTTGGTACACTAAATTGGAACAACTCATTTTGTACTTGTTGCACTTTAATTCTGTCGAAGTAGTGCTGAGGTCCAACTAAATATATACTTAATATACTTGTTTGTGCTAAAGTGGAACTATTGCAAGTATACTTTAGGTACACTTTCAATATAAGACCGATATTATTCAAATATCATACAATTCTCATCAATAGTGACATTAAAACACATTTTAGGCTTAATATTAAGAAATTTGCATTGTGCACAAGTAGTACAAAAAGTGTAATTATAATTCTTATATCAGTAATTTTAAGTGAATGTAATATATTTGAAGTATACTTAGTATGAATTAAATGTATTTTAAATACATTACTTTTTTACTAGAGTACATAGACATTTACAAAATAACAATGACAAAAATACACAACAAAATTACTTTAAAATGAAAATGAAAAAGGTGAATATAAAAAAACTCCTCAAAATATAAGACTATGAAAGCATGCAAAATAAATTCTCAGAGTTTAGTTTTCATGCTGAAGCCTGTTTTAAGGTTTCCCTGTTAGAGTATAATAATACATTTAAATACTGAGTAATATTAATTAACAACATGTACTTAGGATCATCCTAATCCTAACCCTATAGTAAGTACATGCAGTTAATTATTAGTACTCAGTACTTAAATGTATAATTACACTGTAATGACAACACCTTAAAATAAAGTGCAACCAAGTTTGGTTTAGGGTCAGTTAATTATGCATAATTTACCGTTATTACTAAAATGGTGCAACTTATATCAAATATCAATGTCTATTAAAAAGCATGTTTACACTTTATATTAGCCGTCTATGTTACTACTATATGCTTGCATCATTAACAATTGTTCGGTACAGTGCTGACGTTGTATTGAAAACACTTGTGCTTCTATTGAGGTGGATACGGGTAAGGTTAGGGACAGGTTTGGTGGTATGGGTAGGTTTAAGGGTGGGTTAAGAGATAGGAGTAGGGTGAATTATAGATGTCATTACAGACATTAATTACAGCTGTAATTATATGCAGGTACAATGTAAAAACATGCATGTACACAATAAGTGTATTGTATTCAATGATTAAATGTTTGAACAGTAATTACAGACACTTAAAATCTCATTATACTTCAGTAGGACTGAAATATTAGTGTATTATTTTCAGTCCAGTTTTTAAATTTTTTATTTACAATGTTTCCATGCCTGATTTCAGTGAGATTTGAGCTTCATTTGGCTTTATCATATAATGATCTGTATTTGCCGAAGCATCTCTAGTGGTCAGTGAAGTCTTCTGGAGATATTGTTGATTTATAATCAGAGGACCGATATGTGCGGGAGGTCTGAAGGCTTCAGTACTGCCTGGTTCTACACACCGCAGGAGCGTTTTGACAAGCGCTGGATAACAGCGCTCCAAAGTAATCACAGGCTTGACTTTGACATACGACTGCATGCATGCACTGGAATCTCTCTCTTGATTAAATCCACGACACGTGCCTGTGACGCGCTGCTATTCTGAACGTGTGTGTGCGGAGAGGAAGATGGCGGACGCTGTGAGAGTCTGTATGCCCTGCACTGAACGTCAAAGGCCAAGCATCGCCAACCGCTGCTCAAATACTGCTGCTGAAAAACACACAAACAAGCTGAGCACAGAAACACTACTGTATCTGTCAGCATACGCATCTTTATGCTGCACCATTACAACATGTTGCCGACAGATTTCACTTGAAGCATTTAGAGACAAAACACTCCAGATTTATTTTTTTTGACCATCAACGGTTATCAGCCATAACACAAAAATATTTATCACATATTGATATTGGCTAAAATGTCTATATTGGTCTCCGCAAATAAACCCAACACTAATATCAAAAAATAATAAATTTGTGCTCACCAATATTGGCCAAAATAAACACCACAGACACTAATACATCTAAAAAAATATATATTTTCTTCTGCAATGTTTCTCATGAATTACCTAGTCTTTGACAGCCCTCTATACTCTAATCTGTGCCGCCACAGTTTCATAATGAACCAAAAATATTTAAAAACCTCTCATAATAACATTAAAGGTATCTAATGTTGTTTTGCACCATTGCTTTGGCAAAGTATCTTTGAACACGATCATCTCTTCCTTTTTAATAGTAGTTACAGAATAAACATGAATGAACATCTGAAGGTATGTTGAAAGATACAGTACAACTTACTGAAACGTATTTCATATAATCGCTCAATAAGTGTTTCAATGGCGGAACGACATCAATAAAACAGCTTGTAAACAATATGTCATATAGTGTTTACCTCAGAAAAGCCATTCAGTGTCCATGGCTTGTTTGTTCGCTAGAGAAATTAACTATTTCGCTACTATTTTAGCCTATATATTCATTTTATTTTACATAACTTGTTAGTGATGTCTTGATTATATAATGTATGTTTAAATAAATGTGTCATGAAAATGACAGCCACTGTGTAAATGATTATATTTGAACAACAAATTCGAGTAAAAACAATTTTATAATTAGATTTAGAAGTTCATGTAAAAACTGCCTTACATACAATTTGTTATTTGAGTGTTGATTATTATATCTAAAAATAAATAAAATAAAATAGATATAAATATAATAGATTTTTGATCCTTAAGAAACCTTTAGTGTAATTTAATTTATTTAAAGACAGACACAATTTGTTCAGTAAACCACTGTTTAATAATAATAAAAACAATCTGTTTAGTTTTCTCCCCCTGCTGTACCAAACCCGTACCCAACTGTGTCTTCAAAAGAGTCTCCTGTTTAAAATCCACATGAGCTGATGAAATGTGTAACTTGAATGCATTGTAAGTGGATTTGTTTAAGGCATCTGCCAAATGCATAAATGTAAATGAGGAATAATAATAAAAGATCAGGGAGCCTTGGATTTGAGAACAGAGCTCAGAGTTCAATCCAGTGGATCAGCATCAGTTTATATAAGAAACTTATATATTTTTGTCTGAACTGTGCAGCTCAAACCAACATTACAATGCTGGATTTAAGCATATATTTATAGATATATAGATATGATTTGTGCATTTTGCTAACACAAATAATTCAACAGAAAATGGCAACATTGTATGTGTATGCTTTCTGCTACCATATCAGTTTATTACAGGAAAATACCTAATCAGCTATAGATCAAGGCATACATTCAGAAATATGTTCAATGTCTGTGCATTAGGTCTATCAGCCGTGTGTTTTTCATGAGGACGAGGAGGCGCTCAGGTAGAAGAGGGTCAGAATAAATGAGGGGTTATAAATAACACAGCATTGATCTAAACAGCAGTTAAGTGGTGGGTGGTCTGCACTCATGTGCCCTAGGTAGTGCTGTCTGTGTCTCATTAGGAAATAAACGCCTCTACTCACGGACTGAAGCCTCGCGCTCCTGCAGAAAACACTCCAGGATCACACGGGCCAGGAGAGCTGGCGAAAGGTCCACCTGATGGAGGGAAACATTAGGAAAGAGAGGCTTTAACAGCAAAAACTAAAATAACTAGCTTCTGACACACGACCACGTGCATCGATTTACAGCAGAAGAGTGAACTCTGACCTGATGCATGACATATTGACGAATGCGGCAGCACAGAGGAGAGAGCAAAACAAAACACCGGTCACGAATTAAAAGTCTAAAACGAGAATTTTTAAAGAGAAAAGTCGGAGGATTTCAATAATAAGAGCAAGAGGTGTCAAAGCTTACGCTACATCACATCAGGGGTTACTCTTCTGCTGTAAATCGATGCTTACGGCCATCTGTCGGAAGCTAGTTATTTTACTTTATAAAGTTTTAAATATGGATATTTTTCTTACACAAATGCATTGCTTTGCTTCAGAAGGCCTTTATTAAACACACACACACACACATTTTAAAGCTTAGAATATGCATTTATATGCATTTCACTATAAAACAATTACACAAAACACACACAGTCATGAAATCAAGTGCATTACTGTTGTTAGTTTATAGCGTGCATGTGACGGGACAACCAACTCGTAACATCAGGACAGTATTGTAAGTGTTAATAGATAATGTTTCTTTTTAAACGAAACACTCTCGGGGCGTCACTGTTGATGTAGCTTAAACACAGTCTCGATCTCAATGTTCTGGTGCATGTCAGTGATTTGACTCAGTATTTATGCGGTGAGAGGTACTTTAAGATACGAAAGACCTCAATCCAAATGTCACTGAAAAGCAGAGAAACTTTTAGGGAGAGAAAGCCTCTAAAAATGCAAAAACAAGATGAGAATCTCACTTTAAGTTATAGCAGGGCCTAAAAGAATGCTGGAATGAAAGTGAAGGCCTGATGGCGGAGCAGCTCTTTGAAGGTGAAAAACCTTGAAACATGCGAGAGCTGGAGCTCAGATCACACCTGACGTACCGCTGCACACCTACGGCTCATGTTCAGAAAGATCTGCCATCTCCAGCTCAAGTTCTGCACACTATACTAAACAACCTGCATTCTGTTCAATAACAAGCTGCAAGAAACATGAAATGCACAAATGCAGTAAAATTTGCTTGTGTCACAAAGGGAATAAACAGATTTGCACACCTGTTTATTTGTCCAGCAGGTGAAAATGGTGTGTCTGATCACTTTGTAAAGTTACACTCTCAACTTTAACATTTAGTGCTAAAGGTTTCATCAGGTCACTATCAGCACTAGTCTCGAATGACTTAGTAGACACTAATTACAGTTTGTCTTCAATGTCATTTGTACTGTATGTGGCTGGGAAACTTTTTGGAAAATGGCTTGGAATTATGACGTATTTCACTTAAATTATTTTCCCCTGAAATAATACAACTAAAAACAACACTAGGCTATATGTTTAAATCAAATTGATATATTTCGATCCTTGTTTGAAAAAGTGTCGTTGAAAAGTGATTATTATAGTATTTAAAGGTTAAATTTGTCATGTTTTAGATGTTAAAATATATTCTTGAATCTCAGTTTAATGTGTTATGTACACTCTTAAAAATAAAGGTTCTTTATTGGGATCGATGGATCAGTGAAGAACCTTTAACATCCATTGAATCTTTCCATTGAACAAAAGGTTCATTATAGTGGAGAAATAATCTTTACATTATTAAAGGGGTCATGAACTGAGAAATCAAACCCTTGATCTTTTGACATATAATAGATCATTGTACTATGAAAACATCCTGTAAGTTTCAGAACTCAACATTTTCTCAGTCTAAAAAGAGCTTATACTGAAGGCAATCTGCCAAAACAACAGGTCGTGAAATGTGCCAGTTTATTACGTAATAGTGTGACTAAGCACCGCCTCCACAGAAGATCAACGCCTGCTCTATCGCTGCCTGTTTAGCCCCGCCCACCAAATCGTGCATACCATGTAGAAGGTAACAGAGAGACGCTAACGCTGGGTTACTAGAGCTAGCAAGATGAGTACGGCAAGATGTAAATGTCTAAGTTGAGCATTATTTATTTGTATTCGGTACATTTCACTGGATTATTTGGTCAATCTGCAAACAGACTTTTACGATATGAACTCGACAGTAATGCAACAACATGTCAGTAACTGTGTTAATTCTAATGCCTGATCTGATATTAATGATTCATGTACAGTCAGATGTTTTTTGTCTGTGTCAGTAAATCAAACCAGTGACTAAACGCTCAACTTCACATTGTTTCTCTTAGTAGGATGAAAATAATCTTATTTAAACAGTGATTAAATTATATATAGAAAGCGATCAAAGAACACTTCCTTTACAATCTCTGGAGCAGCGCGTGCTGAAGCTGTCAATCAAACAGTGCAATTTATCACACGCCAAAATTCCTGCTAAAATCAACTAATCTCTTATTTACATCGCATTTGCACTGTTAGTTATGATGAAAACATTCGTTAGCGTGTAGAAATTGAGTTATAATGACGAGATCACTGCTTTCATGAGCTCAACAACATGTCTGTGATCGACTAAAATGTTCATCACTGCAACCTTTCATGCCACAATATAAATATGCCACAGATTTTTATGTAATGCTATAATCAACACTTTTCACGATTAGTTAACCTTGAGGGCTGTAATAGTAAAAATGTGCTAAAAGTTTTTGAGAGAGTAATAATGAACTATTTCATATTCAAAGATGTCAGCCAGTCACAGCAGTGGGCATTTACACTGAAGTCTCACAGCAGACACGCCCCTTAAAACAGAGCGTTCAAATCAGAGGACTAAAATCAGGGTAGGAAAAATGCCTTTTATTTCTAAATTATGACCATTTTTGATGTAAAAATCATTCTAACATTATAAGTGCACCCCAGGAAACATTATAAAACAACGCAGTTCATGACCCCTTTAAAATGTTCTTCAAACTAAGAAAAAAAATGGTCGTCAAGAACTGATCACTGAAAGGTTCGAGAAACAAAAAATGCTTCTTCTATAGCATTGCTGTGAAAACCCCTTTTGAAACCTTACTTTTTAAGAGTGAAGACTGACTTTCCATGATATTACACTGAAGAAAAATTGGTGTAGAAGCTATTTTCACTCAAACATTGCTAGTAAAGTTCACAATCAATGCCCTGTACCGACTCACGGTGCGTAGATCCATAAAAGCTGGAGCTTTATATATTAAAAAAAAAAATAAATAAAACATTTTTATTTATTTTTTTTACAAATTTCAGGTAATATTTAATGTTTAATTTAATGAAATATGAAATCTTGAAGCAGAAAACCTGAAACAGTATGTTCTTGTAAAAAATACTCAGTAACACTTTACAATAAGGTTCATTAGTTAACATTAGTTAACTACTTTAGTTAACGAACTAAGAACGAATACTTCTACAGCATTTATTAATCTTAGTAAATGTTGAAATTAACATTTAACTAATACATTTTTAAAATCTTGTTAATATTAGTTAATGCACTGAACGAACATGCACAAAGAACAACTGTATTTTTATTAACTAACATTAACAAATATTAATAAATACTGTAACAAATGTATTGCTCATTGTTAGTTCATGTTAATTAATACATTAACTAATATGTTATTCTACAGCACTTATTAATCTTAAGATAATATTAACATTTACTAATACATTACTAAAATTAAAATTTGTATCTTATAATATAACTTAATGGACCTGAGCTGACAGGAGCTAACAATGAACAGTTGTATTTTTATAAACTAATTACTATAAAACAAAGATTAATAAACACATTGCTCACTGTATGTTAATTTTAGTTAATGCATTAAATTAAATTAACTAATGCGACCTTATTGTAAAGTGCCACCAAATACTCCAATAATCTTTGTTAAAATCAACGCTGCAGAAGTCACGCCAGTCTGATTCTGAACACACTGATGGACTCGTACTACAGGAAACAACCTCACGTCTGTTATGATGATGACAGTCAGAGAGAGAATTCATCATCTGTCTCTCTGAAGCACACAAACTCGCCATCATCAGCTTCACCTTCACGTGTGATACAGCTGGATGAGGACAAACCCACACTGAGATGACACTGAATAATAACGTCTGTGCGAGGTTTCCCTGTCTGATTCAGGTGCTCGTTCTCATCGTTTTCAAATTAATCATGAGTGGATCTCTCATCTGAAACGTGTGAGTAACGTTTACGAAGCTCCGATCACATTCATCACTCATTAATCACGCCGGGACAGACGCTAGGATCAGTCTGCAGGATTTGAGCTGATTCAGTTTGTGTGTCAGATCATGGACGGGTGACGAGCTCACAGGCACGGTAATAATTCTCATCAGTTGTTATAGTGTGGCTCAGTTGGCAATATATATTGTGCCATAAAGCACTATGACTATAGCAATTAGCAGAGAGCGGAGCAGCATGAGAGCGCGGCGTAAATGTGAAGTAGCGCATTAAACTGAGTCATGGGACACTTATGAGGAAGACCGTTCAAATCCTTGAACAGCAAACTGACTCACAATCACTCTGAACTCAATCAAGGATCGGACTGAGTCAGTAATTGTGACGTTCATTGACAACTTCAGCACACTGGGAGTGACTAACTTTCACACAGCGATGCTGGACGCTAGGGCTGGACATTGACACAAAATTCGCTATTTCGATTCACAAGCTTGCGATTTGATTCAGTTCAGTTTTTAATTTGATATCGATTCACTTGGATAAATATCAGGTACAGTAAATTTCAACTTTTCTGAAAGAAAACAATCTATCTGAACTAATGCTGTAAACTATACAGGAACCTTATATTACTGTATTATTACAGGTTAAAAAAAATTAACAACTGATTTGCATACAAACATTTAAATTGCACATTAGAGGCAGGTTTTATAATAATAACGTTATGATAATAATGTTTTAAAGGGATAGTTTACCCAAAAATGACAATTTTGTCATCATTTACTCATTCTCATGTTGTTCCCAACCTGTATGAGTTTCTTCTGTTGAACACAAAAGATGATATTTTGAAGAATGTCTGTAACCAGACAGATTACGGCACCCACTGACTTCCATAGTAGGAAGAAAAATACTATGGAAGCCAATGGGTGCGAACACAGATACGCACTGGAACATTTGCCAAATCTGTTTCATCAATATAGTATTATTACAGTATTAACATAGGGTGCTTTTGCTTTCATTTGAGGGTGCTTTTTAAAAAAAAATGTTATCCAAAAATTATTTGTGACCAAACATTAATTGGCGGACCCCCTGCAGTACCGCTGTGGACCCCCCGTTGAAGACCCTTGTAGTAGAATGTATTTCTCAAAGTAATAAAAATGTAGTTTATTAAAGAAGTCCTTATGATTTCACTTTTTTAACTTTAGTTAGTGTGTAATGTTGCTGTTTGATCATAAACAACATCTGCAAAGTTACGACGCTCAAAGTCCAATGCAAAGGGAGATATTTTCTTTTACAGAATTCTCTGTTTAAGGACTACAACAAACGGCTGGTAGGGACTACAACAAGCTTCTTCCCGGGTTAGTGACATCACAAACCCACAAATTTACATAAACGCCACCCCTGAAAACACACAACAAAGGGGGCGGGGCCATGTTGAGCTGCTTTAGAGAAGAGGAAGAGTTGTTGTAGTAGAGTGTTGTTGATATGACGTCATTTTACGCCGGACTGCTTCACAAACGAGGGTCAATTCAACCCTGGATTTGCACAAAAGACGAACATGACGGCACATGCTAGTGGATGAGTTGAATCAACTCCACAGCAACTACATAAATGTATCCACAAACCATTCAGAAACGTCCAGTTTCATTCTAAAAGTTGTAACTTCTTCCTGAGTCTCTCCATCAGTGTCGACTCCGGTTTGAACAATGTAAGGCTGAACACCGTTACTGACAATCCTCATTTTGGCTGCGTGAGATTCTCCAGCTTTGTTGTTGTTGAGCAACCAAAGCGCGAGCTGTTAAAGCTCCGCCCTCTTCTGGAAAAAGGCAGGGAGCAGAAGCTCATTTGCATTTAAAGGGACACACACAAAAACGGCGTGTTTTTGCTCACACCCAAATAGGGGCAAATTTGACAAGCTATAATAAATGATCTGTGGGGTATTTTGAGCTGAAACTTGAGCTCAACAGTAAACCTTTCTTGTGTAGCACTGTTTATATTTTTGTTATATTTTAAAATATGAATTAAATTGTTAAAGTTTTATGTGCTGACTATAATACATTTATAAAAAATTTGTATTAAATTATAAAACACAGAATCCAGGAAATTTAAAATGAAAAAAAAAAAAAATATATGAATTTGGGAAAAATATAACAGATTTAATAGGGCCCTAAGTGTGATGTTTCTTGTAGTAATGAATGAAAGCTGTATCGTTATTTCCCATGAGACCTGTGGGAGTAAACGCCACAGTCTGAATCAGTGAGGTGATGATGAGGGTGTGAGGGGATCAACACCTTTCACTGGTCAGTGTAACATCATTCACTGTATTTCACTGACTCGCCCTGAGATCCCAGCGCTTCACTCAAACACTTAATGAAGGTTTGAAATAAGAGAGAGCTTCAATATGTAAACAGCTCACCTACATAGAGATATTAACCACTGACCTCTGTGTCAATAATAGACTGCAGGCGCATTTATGAACGTCACTTATGATAATGACACTGAACTATTTTTCCATGAAGGATAATTGCACGAAATCATTGGTTAATAGGCAGAACCATTAGTCCAATTTTTATAAGTACTAACAGACTTGGAAAACTCCAAATGAATCTTTTGGGTTAATTATGTTTGTGCAAAACTCTGCTGGAGCCCTGAACAAAATTCTTCTGAAAAAAATAATAAAGAAGTAGAGAAGGCGATGTGGAGGTGAAGTCATTACCTCGTTGGCAAGCTCCAGCAGAAGCGGGGCCGTAGGATGCGTCTTGGCTTCGCTGCGGTACCTTCATTACCACAGAGAACAACAATTGGGAAGAAAGTCAACAAATGAGAAGAGATGACAACAAGAGCAGACCAGCCAGGACATGTCAGCGTCCCTGATGGATTCACCCTCTACCCAAACCAGACGAGGCCGTTCATTAACCTGAAACCACAAAACCCTCACAGACCCACCACACATCAGACGGTGCTCATAATAATAGTTAACAAGAAACATAACGCAGGTTTCCTTTGGATACCAGCATGTTTGTCAAAATCGGATCATTTTATTTGATGTCTGGGAGAATAACAAACAGCATGTTTGCAGTATCTACACCGCCAGACAAAAAATTAGACACAAGTGCTCTAAATGCTTCTGCTTCAATTACTCAAGCTATTTTTGTAGACAAACAAGCATTGGTAACACTTTACAATAAGATCCTATTATTAGTCAACATTTACTAAGGCCAGACATGTTCACAAGTCCCTGCGGTCAAGTCAAGTCTCAAGTCTTTGAGGTCCAAGTGAAGTCTCAATTCAAGTCTTTGTTCTATTTTTATCAATATATTTTTTAAGCTAGTTGTTATTGTAATTAACAGTGTATTTAAATATCAAAACAGATGACTTTTGCTTTAAAATTGTCTAATAAAGCACACAAAATACTACTTAAATCATTTCTATTACTTTCTAACTTTATACAAAATTACACCATTTAGAGCCACCTCAAGGAAAAAAGTCCTACGTATTTTGTGCTATATGAATTGCCGTAGTTTGCTGTAGATCTCAAGCAATGCTGGAAAATGTAGCCTTCCAGTGAGCGCCGGCGAACAACATTTCCATCTGTGTGTCTCGTTTGTGATAAGGCGATATAATAACGCACTGTGAACCGATCTGTGGAAATGAGTCGGACGGACAGGGTCATAAAATGCGTATGGAAGTGTTCGTCCAATCCAGATACAATTTAACATGGTAAATCTGGATATTATATGCATTATCAAATACTTGGGCAAAAATAAATTAAAAAAATGAAAAGGACATGTACTTCTTGAAAATGATGGTCACAAGCAAGCCTCTGCAGCTGTGCAACACCGCAGCTTCCCTTCGGATTAATTGATTGCTTTTCAAATGAAATGACAAAGTTTATCACAAGGCTATATTGTTATTATTTGTTTTTTAATGGGTGATGAATTTGCGTGCCTTCAAATGCGTCACGCGCTCGATGGCTTGGTGTGTTTAGAGATGATTTGTGATATTCGCGGCTGCAGCATATATTCGGGAATGAATGGATAGTAAAATGTGGTGTTTTGTGCCATCGTGTGGGGTAGTAAATAGAGAACGTAATCGGGAATGTCACGCCAAAAGACTTGTATTTTTCACAAGTCTCTGTCTTCAAGTCCAAGTCAAGTCTCGGGTTAGTATTCACGAGTCGCATGTCGTTTATTTTTGCGACTTAAGTGCGACTCGAGTCCAAGTCGCAGACTCGAGTTTTCATCTCTGACTAAGGCATTAACTAACATTGAGCAAAACATTGGAAGCCAAGAAGTATAACATTAAGAAATTTAACCTTATTGTTATATGTTACCAAAGTTATTTATTTAGTAATAGACTATTTATTAAATTACTTATAAATCTAAATGAATGAGTTGCAGCAGATAATAATGGACAAGCATCATCATGACCTGTTCTTCCTCCACTAGAGTTTAAAGTAGAGATGTTCCGATACCCCTTTTCCATTCCCGATACCGATTCCGATACCTGAGCTCAGGGTATCGGCCGATACCGAGTACCGATCCGATACCTGGGTGTGTATCTGTATATATATATATATATACACTTCTAGCCCTGTATGAATTGATAGAATTATTTATGGTGTGCTTCAGACTTATCCCTTAATAAAACAAGAACAAATACATACAGTGAACTAGAGTATTTTTATTATCTGACATATATTTGTCAGTTATATTATTTATTTTAAGTGAAAAAGAACTTCAAATGCAGCCACAAATCAAACATTGTAAACTGAAAAAGGTATATTAGTTTTACAATATAACTATAAAAACAGTACAACAAATAAATCTAGGAATATAATTATATAAGAAAATAAATCTCTTTAAAACTTGAAGTCCAGAAACAATTTTGTTAAATAAAAATCTCACGTTTTCTACGACTGACAGCAGCTGGTCATCCAGAACAATAAACCCGAGAATTTTGTCGGTTATCTTTATTTGTCTTTTGAAAACTTTTCTCTTTGTTTGAATGAAGCTGGCACGCTTCATCCTTCTCCGTCTTAAGCGCGTCAAACGCCCGAATCGCGCCGCAGGAAGTCAATTCGCGTCTTTGCATTGACTTAACATGTAAATCACTCGCGCTTATCACTTCATTCGCGTCTGGTGTGAACGCAGCATTAGCCTTTATGTAACCATCGTGTTGCGCGGGGTGACGCGTCTTCAAATGCTTTATTAAGTTATTTGTGTTAAAGTTGCCGATACTTGTGCCACCCTCGAAATTGCAGCATTGCATATGAGACATGTCGCCGTTTTACTGGTCTGAAATACTGCCAAACAGCAGACATACTGCTAGGCGTTTTCACTTCTCCGCTGCTCTAAACAGTGGTTGCTTGTGGCAACACAGCACAACTTCCTGTGTTTGCATTCTGAGCCGCGAAGAAGAATTGATTTCCGATTTGCTGCGTTAAGCAAAGATAGCGGGCACAACTAGGTATTGTTTAAGAAAATGGTATCGGATCGGTACGTGAGTTTAATTACTCGCCGATACCGATGCCAGAATTTTTTGTGGTATCGGTGGTATTTCCGATACTAGTATCGGAATCGGAACAACCCTAGTTTAAAGCATCCCATGATGCACCTGATGAAAGCAGAGCTGCAATCTAGACAAAGAAGTTTTTTATTTGCATACATGTTTTGATTGCTACATCATTCCCAGACTTCCATTTGTCTAATTTCAGTGTTTTCATCACTACACTGTTACAATGTTGAAAAATAGTCATAATAAACAAGAATAAATGTAAATTATTTTTCAAGCTCTCTTTTTAATGTTTTTGATAAAATGCCATCAGGAAGGCGATATCGGGCACTGATAACAACAAAAGACATCCTTTGTCCCACCTGTCAACTGCTTTATTGAATAATTGTTGACATTAGTGTTTTATTATGTATTTATGTATGAATAAGCTGTGTGTATGTTATACCAAAGACAAATCACCATGAGAATGGATAATAAAGATTCAAGAAGGAATGAGTAGGGGTGTGTATACATAGTATATTATACTATTGTAATATAGTAAATTACACAACTAATATATATATATATATATATACACACTCAGGTGGAGTTCTTTGGACACTTAATTTTTTTTTTTCCATCTGAACTGATTTTGGCTACTCTAATTATTGCATTTTTAAGAAGCTAAGTCAATTTAAAAATGTATTTGAAGAACACATCAGTGACGCATGTGTGATGTTCCTTACCTCTGATAATATCCTTTAACCACGTCAGGAGCGTGATGTCTCGCAAAGCTGCGCTTCGTTCTCTTCTGAAACAAACAGCACATTGTAGAGAAACTTAAACAAATGAAACTTTTATATTTGTCATGTAAAATATCACCACACTCTGTATTTATTCATCAGTCATTGTGTTGGGAGGTACAACCGTATATAGTGTGTGAGTGTGTGTTTATATAAGCATTTAACTACCATGGTGGATATATCAGCGGACAGGACTACTTGATGTTATTTACATGTGAGAGCAACAAAGAAACTTAGAATGATGTGAAAAACTTAAGATGAGGATGATATTTTTTATAAGGATAAAGATAATATTTTTAGGAAGGTTAGTTTGCCACAACGCAGAGCAGACTTTATATTTTTATAACTTGAGATGCTGATCTAGAATCAAACTGATGTGCATCACGTCAGGCGTTTCGCATTCAAAACTAAGGCCTTGTCCACACTAATACGTTTTCGTTTGAAAACATGTCTTTTTCTCTCCGTTTTTGCCTTCCGTCCACACTGAGACGGCGTTTTTGTCAAGGAAAACTGAGCTTTTTGAAAACACTCTCTAAAGTTTGAAACACCGTTTTCATGTAGTAGTGTGGATGGTGAAAACGGAGGTATTTGAAAACAATGACGCATGTTTAGTCATGTGATGCATATTGTACCCATAGATATCTATAGTTATACCGGCATTCTTGTACCTGCTATTTACATTAACAGTATTGCTCAAGATAAATGCTCCTTTTTAGAATCTTCATATTACATTCCTGCAAAGATGACAGAACTTACATTTGCTGTCCTGCACGGCAAGATATGTTGACATTTGCGTTTTAAACCCGAGCGTGACCTGGACGCAACAGTGAGCGATGCGATATTATGCTAATAAAACGATAGTGCCAGAAGAATAGCGTGAGAACTTTATTATATCTGGTTTTAATATGTTTTACGCATACGCTGTAAGGTAATTTAAGCGTTTTCAGATGTAATCTTAGTTGGACCGTTTCGAGCCTTTTAGTTTTGAAATGTTTAATAAAGTGAATCTTTTTTTTCTTTACACTGATTCAGAATGATTCATTCACTGTAAATGAATCATCTGGTATTTTGATTTGAGTCCATCAAGTTACAAAAACATGCAACAAACATGCAACATGATTATTCAAATAAAATAATTTTGCTAACACTATGTTTGGATTTTTTTTTTTTTTAAATAATACTTTTATTCATCAAGGATGCATTAAATTGATCGAAAGTGACTGTAAAGATATTTATAATGTTACATAAAATTATATTTCAAATAAATGCTGTTCTCTTGAACTTTCTATTCATCAGAGAATCCTGATAAATAAAATGTATGACGGTTTACACAAAAATATGAACCGTTTTCAACATTGATAATAATCAAATTTTTCTTCAGCAACAAATCATCATATATCAATGATTTGTGAAGGATCATGTGACACTGAAGACTGGAGTAATGATGCTGAAAATTCAGCTTTGATCACAGGAATAAATTACATTTGACTATATATTCATATAGAAAAGAAATGTTTTACATTGTAATAACATTTCACTATTTTTACTGTAACATAAAATGACCCCTACTGTGACATTTTAGTCGTGCTGGCACCAGATGTATATTTTTACACTGATTCGTGTGTAGAAATGTTCACTAGCCTGTGCTTTCAGCCTCATTCATTTCCTGTTCTACTAAACTACAACCACTCTGCCTTTCATTTGTAATGCGATTCAGTGCCGTCTTAACCCGAGGACAGCGAGAGCGATGCTTAAAAACAACTTATTTAAAAACTACAAAAGTAATTCTGCTGAGACACAGAGAATGAGTGACAGCTGTCAGGCGGATGATGAATGACTCTATTTTGTGCCGCTGTAGCCGTCTGCCACTGCAGCAGGGGCCATCGATCATCATCGGCTGTCAGCCATGGAAAGCGGCCGCGACAGCGCGAGTCAGCAAACATTTAGCACACGGAGCCGTGCTACACGGGGAAATTATTATTGTCAGAATAATAATGGTTTAGCATAATTTATTACAGGTCCGGCAAATAAGCAGCGGCTCGATGTTATTAGACAGATGGAGGGGCCGGGTTGGCAGAGGTCCACCGAGACTCAGGCACGGCCCTCCATCGTGTGCGTGTGTGTGTGTGTGTGTGTGAGTGTGATTGTGTGTCGGTCGGGGGGAATCCTCCAAACCAATCAGAGAGTTGGCAGTTCAATTACACAGAAATAAGGGGACATTCATCATTCAATTAGGCAGCTGTCAGGCCGCACAAAGGAAGAAAACTTCTAACCTGGTACTCCTGGGAGAAGATGCTCAGAAGAGTGGACGGAGGAAGACTGGAACAAATAAAAGAAGGACAAAGTTAATTACCAGAGTGCATTGCACGCAGACAAAGAGAGAGAGGAGTGCTTCAAAGCCGAGAGCGGCCAGCCTGTAATCTTAGAAACATGGAAACAAGTGTGGCAAAGTTGTTCCAGATGAACGATTCCTGCGAGACGCCGGGGTTACGGAGCAAAGGATCCGTGTGAAATGAGAAGAATATAAGTGTATGATTGGCTTTTGTGTCAGGTGAACACAACACACCTTTAGACCTCATGCATTCACTCTATCACTGGAACAAAAGCACATGCTGATGCAGGACGTCGTGAATGCGTATGTACGCTGAATAAAAGAAAATGGCCTTGTGTTTCTGGAGACTCCAGGTAGGTTGCAGTTCTGGAAAATGGAGGCACTGGAGAGTAAAGGTTTCCTGATGGGTTCACACCTGATTCTTCACCTTAATTCCTCAAGTCTTTTGCAGTTAATATTTTTTTTTCTCTATCTGTTTTTGAGAGTACAAGTAGTTAACATTAAGTCACTTACATTTTAGACGCAATATTGACAGTTTTTGTTCTATTTCAGCAGTGAAAATAGTTCCAAACAAAGATCACAGCAGAACCATAGTCATCTCACAGCAACACTCAACAGCGTTTCATTACTGAATGATTCAGCGTTTTGAACGAATCGGTTGAGTCAAAGATTAAACAACTGCCTCATTCCTGAATGAATCAGCTGTTTGAATGAATAATTTGAACGAATGACTCGATGGGCCCTATTTTAATGATCTAAGCGCATGGTCTGAAGCACACTTAGGGCATGTCCGAATCCTCTTTTGCTAGTTTAACAATAGAAAAAAAATGGTCGGATCGCCAGGCACATGGTCCAAAAGGATTGTACCTATTTTTGGGCGTAACTGCGTCGGCCTGAAACTAGCAAAAAACACTTGCATCACGCATGGCGTCGCATTGCGACGGGTGTATGATAGGGCCCAATGACTCACTCATTAAGACGGTCACTTGCTGCCACCTACTGGTAGTTTCTTATTTTTATATTCAAAGAAATATCTCATAACATTACTTAATACAGTTATAAGTTGTCAGTGCAAATTATTTAATTTGATTGGTAACAGCCCTATAGTGTCTTATTATTCTAACTGAATTTATTGATCAAATGTAACAATTTAAAAAGAAAGATGAAGCATAAATTTAATAAGATTAGGAAAAAAACACCCTTTATAAAGGAAAAAAAAAATGCCTTCAGGGTAAATATCACAAATATGCAGATTTAAATATGTCAAAACTGATAGAACACTGATGAAAATATTGCTTCAGAATAAATTATATATACAAAAAAAACATTTTTTTTTTTCTGGAAAAGCAACTTTTTTACTCGGACAAGCACATGACAAGGCTTAATGTCGAGCCTTGAATGATTATATACAAAATTAATATTAGTTATTAAGATTGATATGGTTTAGAGTTGGTAAAATGTGATTGGAAAAAAAATATGATCAGAATATTGACTTGCCGAATAATTATGCACACACTGTATATATTCTTGCCTCTCTCCCTAATCAGATATTAAATCAAGAGGAAAAAAGCCACAAATTACTTTAATGAAATGCATTTGAGACTGTAATTATTTAATGCAGATCAGAAGCCTTAGCGAGAGCATCAACGCAGGTGTCTGTGGAGCCAAACAATCCAGGAGGAACCGCCAATCCATTTAGAAATCAAGTCCAGATGAACAACAAAGGCAAAGATTAAACTATGACATATTCCCAATCACTGAAACACGGCCATAAGATCAAAAGGTATTAATAAACTGACATTTGATGCCATATGATGATTTATGTTCTTTTTTTCTGCATGTTGGTTTCACCGTGTGGCTGGTAGTTTTTCAAATATTAATAAGCAGTTTTGTTAAAATATCTTTTTTCTAAGAAATATTAGAAAATACTGCATGCAAGTATGCCAGAATGCATGAATATGCGTTTTTAATAGACATAAAAATTAGCACCACGTTGCTGACACATTTCTAATTTTAGATAACGTTTAAATTTTTTCAAAATCATAAAAGCTTGTGTTTATTTCCATGCTTAAATTCAATTCTGAGCCCACTGTGTGAATCATAAGAACGGCTATTTTTCCTGTATTGACAGAAATGACGGGGTTGAGTCTCATCGGCAGCTGCCGTCGGACTGTTGGGGGATGATGGGATATTGGGGAACATTCCCCCTGCCGCTGATGGGCTTTGAAAAAGGAAACTTTCATGGCAGGAAGCTGCAGCTCCCAAGGGCCGCTCAATCCCATGGACAGCCATGAACTACATTCATCTCCAGCAGCGCTCGATGTCAAACACCTGGGCTGGAAAACACATCCGAAGGGAATAAGGGAATATTCAATGTGAGCTCTTCTTGGTCCTGATTGGACAGAATGAAATAAAACCGAAAGTGTCTTTCCATGTCATTTAGACATCTCTCATGTGTGAATGTTCTCGAAATACAACACAGCTTTTTTTTTTTATTTATTTAACTGATTTTATATACTAATAATTGATTGATTAATAAAGTTCAACACTATTGTAACATGAATTGAACTTTCCACTCTGTTATTGACTTTAAAAACTATATACCTATTCAGTTATCGGCCCGTTTTCCCACATTAGTTATTAATATTGGCTAGTATTAAAATATATCAAAAGCTTTTTCTCTGCAAACAAAAAGCAATGTCAATTTTACTATCTTCATTGAAATTATATGCAGCAAAGTATAGAATTGACTGGAATATACTGGAATGTTACAGCTCCAGACTAACATCTGACTGCAGCAGTGGGAGTACAGAAGTATTATCCCACTGAACTGACCGACAGCTTCAGTGATTATAAAATGAGCGCTCTTTGCTTGCCTTCTGTGTAATTCAGTCACAATTTAAAGAAAAGTTTGTTTTTCATGACACTGTGGGGAATTTCCTACTTCATACTTCAGTACAAAAAGTGCCAAACTTTGACAAAAATTGATTTACTGATGATTTGATATTTCATGACAGTGATTTCATAATGTATGAATATAAATTCAAAAGCAAAAAGTGTGAAAAAAATATCTTAGGGTGTGGAAATGTCTAATACATCAATAAGTGCTCCTCTGCTACTGGTGGTTATAATGGTAATTTATTTTTTATTTTTAAATTTAAAAAAGTGTTTGTTTGCCACCAAGTGTTAGTTTTTCTACATTTTAAAACTTTAATTTTACAAATGGCTACAATCTTTGAAGGATGAACAAATAATGTATTTGGCCATCACATTAAAAATAACATTTTAATCAGATAAAGGTTTAGAGCTTTGAGGTGCTGGAAAAAGTTGTGTGAAGCACTTGAAAGTCATTGAAAAGTGCTTGAATTTCACCCTCAACAGGTTGTACAAACCCTGAAATGAATAATGTAAAAACATTCAACTATTTCCGCCACAATACCATGGTTAAAGATAACGTTGCTACGTTAAATCCATGGTGAATGTTGGTGATTTATGGACTGAAAAGCATTCTAAAACTAAAGCACAATGTTTCTCCTGGTTTCCACGTCAGCACTGTTTGACTTCTCTCTAGACCTTGCAGCAATGTTATTAATACTCTGGGGAATTCAAACACTTTCTCACTGGATCTCCCATCGCTGTAACGGTGTCATGTGATCGAGATTGGCCCACCAGTAAACCTGTTCTGAGCTTGCGCTGTCTGTTATTGGTCTGAGCTGATAAATGGTTCGCACTGAGCAATTCAATTGAGTACCGTGTTTTGTTTTGTTGTTTTTTTTTCCGCTTTTGTTTGCCGTTTGCTGTTTCTCATATGCAGCAGAAATGGCAGGTCTTATCAGTTGGGCAATGTGGTGGTGGCTCTGCCATACCTTGAAAAATATTGATATTCAATATCATTTTCGAAACCATGGAGAAAAAAAATTAACATTTCATGATTATATTTAGTGATGCACTGAAATTATTTTTTCACAGAAACAAAAAAATAAAAAAATAAAGTTTAGTTTTAGCCGAAACCAAAAGTGTATTTAATAACAAATCAATTAATTAAATTCATTAAATCAACACTAAAAACAAACATTTAAATTGCACACAAGGCAGTTATGATTTAATTTCGTTTCTACTGCAATTCTTAGTTGAAGTTAAATAGTGGCTGTCATAAAAACTTATTTTCATGTCAGATTTATGAACATTATTTAAAACATTACTAACAGCTGGAAATCAGTGTATCCATACTGAGGGAAATGAGCATTGAAAACTTTTCAAATATTCAGATCAAAAAAACTATTTTTGACAATACTAGAACAAAGTCTCGATGTGTGAAGCTGTTCACGGGTGCAAAATCTCAAACAAAAAAAACACTACAAAGTGAACAAGAGAAGAAAAAAAAACATGAAATCACAATCTGTTGGCTCAGTATTGGCAGTCAGTCTGTTGGGTGAACAAAGAGAAGAAAAACAGCGTGAAGATCAGAGAACATTCCAGTCACGGGCTTCATTTACAACAACACACCCGGGAGAGCGCCGGACCGGCCAAATAAGAGCCATTACGTGAAGACATCAACACCGGACCTTGACCAGCCCACATTCACACATCTGTTAGGCTTCAGATGGATTACACCATATAATGATCGTGATTAGGCCCTAATTGCTAAATCTTTAGCCTGTTGAGTTTAAAGTGAGGTAAACTGCCCTTAATATCTGTGAAAACAGATCTGTGTCAAACACAAGGACCTGAGAGAGGCACTGCATCTGAATCACATCAACACATGACCATGCATGCTTTTACTAGAATACACACTACTGATGATCGAAAGTTCGGGGTCGGTGAGATGTTTTAATATTTTTGAAATACGCTCACAAAGGCTTCATTTATTTGAGCAAAAATACAGTAAATACAGTAAAAACAGGGAAATATTATTACAATTTAAAACAGCTGGTTTCTATGTGAATATATATCAAACTGTAATTTATTCCTGTGCTCAAAGCTGAATTTTCTTCAGTATCACATGATGCTTCAGAAATCATTCTAATATGATGATTTGCTGCTCAAGAAACATTTATGAATATTATTAATGTTGAAAACAGTTGTGCTGCTTCATATATTTGTGTGTAAACATACATATTTTTTTAGGATTCTTTGATGAATAGAATGTTTAAAAAAAAAAAAATATATATATAAACATACTGACCCCAAACTTTTGATTTGTAGTGTACTGTAAGTCATTTATCACTCAGGTAGCTGATATTTAGACATTATAAGATCAACATTATTGGCTGATAATGGCCTTGCAAGTAGGCCAACACATTTTTGTTTCAAACACTATTATTGAACTCCAACTTCATTTCAGCTTTTTGCATCTGCAGTGAAGCCATCAACAGCTCACTGCTCATGTTCAGTCATTCAGAAGCAAACAAGTACAGTATGAGCGAGCTCAAAATCACATATTACCAGCACTACACAGTATTTATAGTTTGCAAGTTTCTGTATGAACAATCACATTACATCCAGGGCTTGTCCTGCATTGAAAAAATACGTAAATTAATTGCTAATGCAATTATACTTATTTTGTGTTTAATAATATAAATGTTAAATGTGTTTTGCATCATACAACTGATGTACAATGCACAATGAGCAATATTCCAGAACGCAATGTGCTCAATATTAGTGCTGTGCATTGACACAAATTTCACGATTCCTTTTCATTTCCATTCATAAGCTTGCGATTCGATTCAATTCCATTTTAACTCAATTTGATTCAATAGATTATTTTTGGATATATATCAGCTACAACAGTACATGACAATTTTTTTAACAACTAATTTGTATACAAACATTTCAATTGGGCCCATAAGGCAGGTTTTATAATAATAATGTTATGATAATAACATTTTGATGGCATAATTATGTTTCTACTCCAATTATTTAAACGGTGGCTGTCATAAACACTTGTTTTCATGACGGATTTATTAAATTCACTAAATACTGAAGAACAGGTTGAATACAAATATAATGAATATGTAATAAACTGCATCAAAACACTCCTCTCTAGAGTTATTTTTCTAGCTGACTATCGAGTTTATAATCATTGAATGACTTTTCTGAGATGTGACTTTAAGTAACACATTGTTCTCAAGCTGTTTTATTGAAGTATTTCCGCAGTTGAAACACTTTACATGAGACGTGATTTATTTCAGTAAGTTATTCGGAATCTTTCAACATTCCTTCTGATGTTCATTCATGTTTATTTGGTACTGTAACTAGTAGTAAAGAGGAAGAGACAATCAGTTCAACTGAGGCGCTACAGTGAGCTGTCAGCACACATTGAAAAGACACAAAAACATTAATTATGATAAAACTGACAGAATTTGAAAGCTGAGACTTTGTTTCATATCAAATGCATCAAAGCACAAAGATTATTGGATGGCAAGAGCTACAAATAATGTTTATTGTTCGTATGAGCAGGACAAAACAAACACAAGGTTACAGGAACAAACGCATGAATGTCCTGAAAATCCAGATCGCATTCCTGGTTGGGACTATTGGAAGACTGCAGTAAGCAAACATCATCCACACAACCTGAACTTAAAGCAGTCACAGTGCAGAAGATCACAGAAGATCAATACACTCTCTTCCACTGAAACAACAGAATCCGTTTCACGATGCTCTATGCATCTAAGCATTAGCAGCTACAAAACGCTTTCCTATTCCATAAACACAACTTCCTAAATTCAGGGAAATTCGAGGGAAACATTTAATCAGTGTTAAAGTAATCAAGAAATGTAGGGCGGGGCTTGATTTTGCCTGTGGGGAATTGATTGGATGGTTGTGGTTTGCTATTGGTGGATCTCATGAGAGTGACAGGTTGCCCCGCCCTCAACATCAGAGAAGAGAAGAGATGCTGCAAGAGGGAGGAGAAGATATTCTGATTAAAGATTATGAGGAACATGAATTTAATACAATAATGATGTGCACCAATAAATCATTTAGAATAAACACTGCAATATTACATAAAAACCAAGAAATGATTTCATGGTGACTTTAAAATACAGAGCATCATTAGAAGGTCATAAAAGAGCGTAATGCTGATGGCCTACAGCTCGTCATTCCCAACATGACAAAACAGAAGGTCTGGAAACACAAGAGCGCTTTGGGAATCAGCCGCTATGACCATAATTACCCTTCCTGACAGCCGCGCATGATGCATTAATATGCACAGTGTGTCGAACTCTACACCTTCAACTAACCTATTCATTCAAAAAAAAATTACTTTTACTGTTAAATATTTTAAAAATGTTAAACTATTTAAAAAACAATAGATTTATCAGGATCAAATCTTCACTTGCATTACTTATGAAAAAAGAAAATAAGAAAATGAAAGCAGAACACCACCTAACCAGCTTTCGGTTGGTTAAAGTCTTTAATCATGGACTGAACCATTTCCAAGCGTGTCACTTTCACAAACTATTAATAATAAGAAATGGCAGCAATTAACCTAATGAATGCCACCTGGCTAATGGAGCGCCGGCATCGTCATATGTTCTGATAATAATGAGCATTTGCCACAGATCTGAACGTAGAGAAAGCGTCACATCCGTCAAGGCAAAAGCTCATTTCATTCCCAATGACTTTAAGAATTGTTAAATGTCAGAATTGTTATTGGCAGGAGTAAATTTAGGTTAATACACAAACAACTGGGAGTGAACTTCATGACATCTGGAAATGTAAGCGCACATAAACAAATCTGCAGCAGCGGTCCGAGTGTGTAACGTCTGATAATCGCGTCTTATGAAGCTTTTCCCCCTTAAGTCAATATTTATCACTAAAGCAAAAGCGCTTGTGTTTTTGCCTCATGCTCTACATATGCAAATCGGCCTAATTACACATGCAGATAAGTGCAAAGGAACATCTGCCTCGCCTCCATCGACATGAAGAGAAACAGTCAACTATGATGAATGCGACGTATCAACACAACAGCGCAGACAGAAGCTCGAGACGCACGTGTGTATCCGTTTCTGCTCGAAGGGGAAAAATTCATTCGAATGGTCTGAAGGTCTCGGATGATGTGATAAACCTAAAGTTGCATTTGCAATTAATGCATTAAGAAGTAACAATGAACTACACTGAAGTTCAATGTTTTTTTTTTTCTGCATATACTAACATTTAAAGACACAATATGTAGTTTTTCGCTGCTAGAGGTCACCTATTCAAAACAAAGGCATAGCTTGATGATGCCGAGATTGAGATGTCGTCTTCACCTCACAGCCGGTGGAAAAGAATCGGGATGGGACTCAGGCAGAAATCATGTTCATGGATGAGATTATTAACGTTACTGTATTATGAAGCAGAGCAGGGCCGAGTGATGTTGAAGCTGAACGAGGCCGCTGGAGCGATTGCTAATGAGAGACGAGCGCGAGAGCAGCGGGACTTTTATTATGCCACAGTCGCCATTTTCGCTTCTTCCGGTCAAGTGTATGTGGGGTAAAGCAGTGCTGTTTATCATATTAGATACATCTGAGTGTGCTGAAAATTATGTTATAACATTACTCTGTACGTTCGCTGCACACTGCAGTAAGCTAGATCGATATTAGAATATCATATTAATATAAACAAGAAAAGGAGATTCAAACAATAAGACTAACAATGATAAACTATATAACAATGATTAGTTTTATGTCTATAAATGTTTCCAAACAGTTGCTAACCTGTCTAAAAACATTATATTAAAGCGTCTTTGGTGTTTCCATGGTTTCTACAAAATAAAACAGGAAATCGAGGGTAACACGGATATGATGTCATTGATAGGAGGTGCACGGACAAGGTCTGTGTCCTGGTTCAAATTGATTATTTGTCTGGATTTAAACATTCTTGGAAACATTTGGGATAACAAAAGTACACAAGTCAATAAAATATATAACACTGTTCTAGTGGTTTTTGGATATTTTAATCCAAAAATCTTACATATTGTGCCTTTACCAAGTTGCATGAATAGCCTACATCAATGATCCCTAACGAACCAATAAACCATTTTCCCCAGTTTCACAGAAAAGGCTTAAAGGATTAGTTCACAATGATCGCCTTCCAAGTGCTTCCGCCAAAACCGCACTTTCGTATTCTTCAAAAAGTTTACGCTGTATGTCCTACGCCTTCCCATTTCTACTTACGGAAAAAATGGAACTGGCGCTGCGTTCGTTCCGTAAGTAGAATAGGGAAGGCGTAGGACATACAGCGTAAACTTTAAGAATACGAAAGTGCGGTTTTGGCGGAACCACTTGGAAGGCGATCATTTGTGTTTATAAAGCATATACATTTCTGCACTGAAACTGTAATTTTGACCTTCAACCGTTTGGAGGCCGTTGAAGTCCACTATAAGGAGAATAATCCTGGAATGTTTTCATCAAAAACCTTAATTTCTTTTCGACTGATGAAAGAAGGACATGAACATCTTGGATGACATGGGGGTGAGTAAATTATCAGGAAAATTTTATTTGAAAGTGAACTAATCCTTTAAGCTAGTCCTAGACTAAAATTCATGTTTGAGCTGTTTTAACTGAAAGCAACTTGTACTGATATATCTTAAAATATGTCAGTGCCATTGTTTTGTCTCAAGACGCACACCAGTAATGTTTGTTTCTACATTTATAAAAGCTACTCAAATACCCTAATTGAACTAAGGCCTAATCCTGGCTTAGTCTAAGCCCTGTCTATGAAACCGAGCCATAGAGTTTATAAATACTGTAGAAGTAAATCCAGTCCTCCAGCGGCTCTTGAATCTGTGCACAGGACATTCACAGAGAGTCATTTATTAAATGAACACATGGATGCTCTCCAGCTGTCGGAGTGGCTTCTCAATAGTCGCCTCAAACAGAGACGCATAACACAATCCCAGCGCTAATTATGATCGGCCGTGAAAGGTGGCACTCTGCAGCGGTTTCTGTGACAGGACGTGTTAAAGTTATTTTGGTCTGGCCTCTAAGAATCATTACTGCAGTTTCTCCTGAAAACTGTCAGCAAAGCCTCCTTTACCCATCATGCATTGGGCATCCGCTGCTCTAGCGAGGAAACAGATTACTCTGGCCTACGGCCTCCTGCCTGAAGCAACGCTATCGATGCTTGTACCATTCTGGGCAATTTGTTCCATTCCAGCACTGCAACTGATCCCAGTACGCAAACACACACACACACACACACTTCACATTACAAACATCATCCATCGCCAGACAATACACCATGAGGTTTGTGATCGTATGTCCTGAGACTAAACTGAATACGTTTTTCTGATTGGACGATGTGTAGGAAACTTTTATTTTGAAAGACTTTTATTCATTTTTTTAAAATATGTTTACCTCAAGTTATATTAAATGAAAATGAGAAATGTTGCCTTGATAACTAACTGTTTATGTTTTTTGTACTTGATTTTATTTCTGTTAACATTTATTTCATTTCAAGAACCAAATGTTTTTATGGCATTAGCTTTAGTAGTATATAACTATAATAATCCTGATCACAAGTATGATTTAATTTCTGGATACAGTTAAGAAGGTCAAACAGTGTGTTTTCATGAATGATGTTCTCTGCACACACGTCAGAGCTCAAGCACAATCTTGGCAAAGCATGACAGGACTCACCACAAGGAAGAATTTCATTCCGGTTCTAGCAAATCAAGGATACTTTCAACATATCACTCCTGACACCCTGAAAATGCATTCTTGCTTACAGCCTCTTCTTTCACTGGGCTGTTTTCCTCTGGTCTGAGCACATAAACACTGGCAGCTCTGTGATCAGAGAGAGAAAGAGCAGTGCTCCAGTGCCACAGGCCAAGCTGACGCTACACTTTCTGTTCACACTCAAGATATATATAATATATGCACAATTATTCAACAAACAATCAACAAACCATTAAATTCATACACTCAGACCTCACAGTCACATAATATGAAATACATTATTATGCATTACACTTTATTTTGAAACACAGCAATTTTCTGTGAATGTGCGAGACTTCTGATTCATTATCTGCTATAGGTAAATAGCTAGAAGAATAACAAAGTGCAGTAAACGGTAAACTGTTCCAGAAGCCTCATACAGTCAAGTTACTAATTTATTTACGTTAAAAATAAGACATGCATTATATTCCCATAATATATCACGATTTCAGTTAGCATATTTTTGCTTTTTGAATACATGCCTTATTCGATAATAACAATTCACTCAGCATCACCTTTCTTAATGCTTTGTATATTTTAAAGTTATTTTGTGCTGGATATTGCCGAAAATTGTCAATTCTAAAATTTAAAATGAGATCCCTATTTGAGTCAATTTTGTAGAGTTGTTACTGAATTTTGAATGCAGTGAAAAGTCACTTCACTTATAATAACCACTCACTGTTTACATTATTGATCACTGGTGTCACTTCAGAGTACTAGTGCACATCCCTAGCAGTAGTATTATATGTTATGTAGTGCGCTTAAATGAAACAACCCAATTCATTAAACTTCTCACCTTTGATGATTCAAGACAAGTTGGAGGTTATTTAAGATGATTTTTAAGAACGTTCCTTTTGGGAATTTAAATTAATCTTAAGCTTTTATCTTTAGAACATTCTTACAGCGTGTCCTAACCAGAGATCAAAGGTATCTTTTCCATGTTAATCAGGGTTTTTGTCCTAACCAGCCGCGACACCAATACGCAAAAATTCTATTTTAGAAACCATTTCTACTTTCTACAACGTTGTGGCTGGAACAACACCACACAAAGTATGACAATGATAAACTCAGGTGCTGATTATGTGTTTTATTTAATATTAAAAGAATTTAATATGAGATTGAATATCATTATGCGTGAGCTTTATAGCTGTACAAAGAACGTTCAAACTGTAAACAAACAAGTGTATTCTATGACAGACTGTTTCAGTAATTTTTACAATGAAGATCATCCAATGTTGTTACATTTATTTACATTTACACATTTGGCAGACGCTTTTATCCAAAGCGACTTACATTGCATTATACTATACATTTGTATCTGAGTATGTGCAATCCCTGGGATCGAACCCATGACCTTGGCATTGCTAGTGCCATGCTCTAACCACTGAGCTACAGGATCAAATAAAGTAATTAAATGTTTTTTACATTTAATTACTTTATTTGAATTACTTTAAAATAATTAGTTTACTCAAATACTACTGATAGACCCACCTGAAATGCTTAAAGCCATGTTTATTTCATTTGTCTCTTTTTTTTAAGAAAAATTTTTTCTTAAAGGTGCCATAGAATTGAAAATTGAATTTATCTTGGCATAGTTAAATAGAGAGTTCAGTACATGGAAATGACATACAGTGAGTCTCAAACTCCATTGTTTCCTTCTTATATAAATCTCATTTGTTTAAACGACCTCTGAAGAACAGGCGAATCTCAAGATAACACCGACTGTTACGTAACAGTCGGGGTGTACGCCCCCAATATTTGCATATGCCAGCCCATGTTCCCAACATTATGAAAGGGATTACATGTCTGGATCTTTGCACAGCCGAATCATCAGACTAGGTAAGCAAGCAAGGACAATAGCGAAAAATGGCAGATGGAGCAATAATAACTGACATGATTCATGATAACATGATATTTTTAGTGATATTTGTAAATTGTCTTTCTAAATGTTTCGTTAGCATGTTACTGTTAAATGTGGTTAAAGTTACCATCGTTTCTTACTGTATTCACGGAGACAAGAGCAGTCGCTATTTTCATTTTTAAACACTTGCAGTCTGTATAATTCATAAACACAACTTCATTCTTTATAAATCTCTCCAACAGTGTAGCATTAGCCGTTAGCCACGGAGCATAGCCTCAAACTCATTCAGAATCAATGTAAACTTCCAAATAAACACTGTACTTACGCGATTAGACATGCTGCATGACGCACACTTTGTAAAGATCCATTTTGAGGGTTATATTAGCTGCTTGAAACTTTTTTTATGTTGTTTAAGGCAAGCGCGAGCTCCGTGGGCGTGGAGCACAAGATTTAAAGGGCCACACACCCTGAATCGGCTCATTTCTAATTATGCCCCAAAATGGGCAGTTACAAAAATTAATTAAAAAAAATCTATGGGGTATTTTGAGCTGAAACTTCACAGACACATTCAGGGGACACCTTAGACTTATATTAAATCTTTTTAAAAAAGTTCTAGGGCACCTTTAAGTTGAATAGAGAAGGTGGTCTGGCGGAAGCTAGATATTTTACTTTATAACTTGTTAAATATGGATATTTTTCTTTACACAAACGCACTGCTTCGCTTCAGAAAGACTTTACGTGGAGTATGTTTATGATGGATGGATGTAGATGGAGGCACTTTCTTGAATGAATGAATGAATGAATGAATGAATGAGGCATTTATATAGCGCTTTCCTATGTACAACTGTACACCCAAAGCGCTTTACAATCATATCAGGGGTCTCTCCTCATCCACCACCAGTGTGCAGCATCCACTTAGATGATTCTTGAGCTAACCAATCACAATCGTCCATTGCTGTGACTTGTTCTGAGTACTCAGGTACTCATGCCAATAGTACAGTCTGATTCTGAGTTCATGAAAGTGAGACAAGTGATGGTAAAACCAATCAGACTCAGCATGCCTGATAAAATGAGGCTGGTTAACGTCAGTCCCACCCGGCCGTTGGATTAACAGGCATGTAATGGGAGGATAACGGGCAGATGAGCGATAAATAATCAATGAGGTGCGCTTATGGCCCGAGCCTTGCCATCACAAACACTGTGTCTGCAGCCAAGCAATCAGCATATCAATGGCACACCGGCTTCACTGTGGTTTACTGCACAGATCGCACTAGATAAACCCCCAATAACAGAGAAATTAACAAATGCTTGACATTTGCTCGACATCCATTATTCTGACACTTCTTCAGAATTTCAAAAGCCTGAGTGCATCCTTAATCAAAATTCATATTCCCCAAGCGAGCCACTGGCAACATATTGCAGCCCGCCTCAGCGCTGATGAAAACGACACATTAGGGCCCGTTTCAGACGCATTAAGGGCCTTGGCATTGGTGATTTCGCATTCGAACACGCCCAAACGGGGAGCATCTGCCCGAGTGAGCCTCTCCCGTATTCCTCTCTCTCCCGGCTCCGGAGACATATGCAAACTGGGTGGAATGGCATTTTAAAGAGGGCCGATCATTACACCCAAATTCATTCATGGGGTTGTACGGGGCCTGGCCGCGGCCCCTCTCAGGGGAGGAGTGCCAGCGCTCCATATGAACCGGACGAGTGCTCTTCATTTCCAATTCTAATGTTCAGAAGTCAGAGGAAAGGCCCGGCTGATGTCACAGCTCGCCAGCCACCCATCACGCCCCTCATTGTAGACGTTGGATTTGCATGCGTCTCCATTGTGAGACGGGGGAGAGTGACAGCACCGTGTCCAATTGGCGTTCCCGTCAGAACAGCCAGAGCTCGGGCCGCGAGAGGCCTGGCTGACAGATGACTCCCAACATCTGTGTTACGGGAGCGTCTTCCTTCCTGTCCGGCAGACACATGACAGGAGCTCAGGAACCCACAGACACAGAGGAGACGGATATAGGCTATGCATTTCAGAAGCATTTATATGACACTACACTACAATCAGGGTTGTGAAGCCATTCTTAGCCAATTAAATCGCAGAGTTTTCTGTGATTAATCGCAATTCATCGCACTGTAAAAAAATATTGCCATTTTGACTGTAAAAGACTGCACAATGCGAAAGTAACAACCTGTTAATTGGTGAACATTGATTCATCTTGTGATTCTCTTTACCACCAGTGTTGTGGCTTTGCCAAGTCAGCAGAAAAGGCTGTTGGATTTAATGGTTTAAAATGTATTTTTTTTCCTTCTAAATTACAGTTATTCTGGCAACCACAGCTGCCAGTTTTATTTTGTAAAAACACTGCAGGTTACTCAGTTAATTGCACCTAACATTCAAATTTGTAATCATAAATATACTGACTCTTATTAGATTGCTAAAGTCAACAGATTTTATTAATAAACCTACCAATCTCTGTGTAAAAATAAAATAACAATGCTGCCATCTTTATAAAGTCATTTTTACACCCCTGTAAATTGGCTCCAAATCTCAGTTGAAAATTGTCATTTTGACCCTCATCTACAAAATAGTGGATTACTCAGTAAATATACATTCATGACATTTAATATTTTGTCTTTCATCACTATTTATGTTTGTCTTTTTACAGAAAAATAAATAAATAAATTAACAAAATCAAAAATTTGAGCTCGTGAAGTTTACGAAATTTGGTTGATTTGACACGGAATGACCCAGTAGTGTCTCTACATTACATTTAAACTGGTGTTTTAGGAAGAAAAACAATTAGAATATAATAATAATAGGGTTTTCAAGATACTTGATTTTTAAAAATCCTCAAATGCAATTTACCCATGTCGAGTAACCGGCAAAATACCGGAAGTGGCACATTCTATGGACGAGACACCATGAACCGCATAATTAGACTGTTTTCTAAGGCTGCACTATGTATTAAAACTTATGATTATTACAAGTTTTAATAATAAGTCGGCGTTTTGATGAAGAACCTGGAAGAGCTGAACGTAAACAGCGTATGAGAATGACACAGAAGAGAAGATAGTTGAATAAAGTTGTTACTTTTGTTTTGGCGCACAAAAAGTATTCTCGTCTCTTCAAAACATTAAGCTTGAACTACTGCAGTCACATGACTGTTTTTTACCTTTCTGGACCTTAAAAAAGTGTTGATTATATTGCTGTCTATGGACGAGTCAGAAACATCTCTTAATTTGTGTTCTGAAGAGTAACGAAGGTCTTACGGGTGTGGAATGACATGAGGGTGAGTAATAAATGACAGAATTTTCATTTTTGGTTGAACTTACCCTTTAAATAAGGCACTATTTGAGGGGACAGCCAATTGTAGTGATGTCTGAAACCATAGTGGATGTTATCGAGTGCACTCATCCAATCCCACAATGCACTCCAAAAACAAGTGCACAACCGATGTACGCTCAACGACTAGAGAATACCCATAATGCACTGTGAGAGTCAAGCGCAGAACGAATTCCCACGTCTCACCAGAAGATGGCATCCGCAGTTGAATCATCCATCCATCCATTTTCCGAACAGGTGGTCAAATGTGGCTACAGAGTAATATTATACAGGTATAAAGTCCTTTTTAAGTGATTATTCACTCACTCACTCATTTTCATTCATTGCTTCAAGTGGACTATATTAGTGGACTGATGTAGGGAATAGTGAATGAGGGTGTAGGGGACGATTTCGAACACAGCTAAGGATTTGATCTGCTGTAAAGTGTAACAACACCAAGCTGGTTGATTTTAGTTCGATTGACAGATACTTTGCCAAAGCAATGTTGCAAAACAATGTTAGAGACCTTTTATGTTATTATAAGAAGTTTTAAAATTTTTTCGGTTCATTATGAAACTGTGGCGGCACAGATTAGAGTATGGCGGGCTGCCGGAGTCTATATAATTCATGGGAAGCACTGCATTTTATTCAAGCTTCATTCATTTTTTTTTATCAATGCCTGTATATTGGCAAGTTACAAAAAAATTACATTTCGAACAAAAATTTGAGAAAATTGCATTTTTGTCAAAGACGTTTCCTCTTCAAGGGTTCAATATTTCATTCAGTAAAATTAAGCAATTTTGATTTATATGCTATTGAATGTTTAATGATCACATTACTTTACTTGTGCATCAGCAATCTATAACAGCTTCTATCGCATGTTTTTGGATCTGGAGATTCTGTACCGTTTCAGAAGATGTGAAATAGTGCCCCCTACCGTATAACAGTGAAAGCATGGATAGCCGAAACAGTTATTCAAGGGCATGGAAGCATTCTGTCACAAATGATATAAAACGATGTCAATGGCGGGGGAATAAATAGTCTTAATAATTGAAGTTGTGTGTGGTTGCCAGGGTCTTGTTATGGTTCTGATTGGCTTTTAACACACCGATTTGTTTTCTAGGGCTACGTTCACACTGTCAGTCCAAATCCGATGGATGATGTGTATCCGATTGAAATCTGATCTAAAATTACATTGTGTATCTCAACTGTTTAGATCTGATTTGTGTGTCCCATGCCACTCTTTTTTTTATTTTCCGGAATGTTTTGTTTTGTTTGTTTGATTATTAAAAATTAAAATCATAAAATAGAATCCATAAAAATTCAAATGAAAAACATAGAATGTGGGAAAAATAATATTCTGAATTTTAGAAAAAATAAAACAAGAATTATTCAGGTCCCTAAAAATGTGCTTTTGTTAAACGTTTAATGAATTGTTGTTAAACTGTATAATTTACATGATTTTAATTAATTAGACATGCTTTTTGATAACTAAGATTTTATTTAATGATAAAAATGGAGTATGGAAAAAATATGAAACAGAAAAATACTATATCTAGAAAAAACTGAATTTAGGAAAAAATAAAACTGATTTCATAGTGGCCTATAAAGGACAGGGTGAGGTTAAACACTAGATGCAGTGTTTTCAGTGTTGAGAGATGACAAAGCATGCAGATGGGACGAGCTCAGGCCCTTCCCAGCAGTCAACACAGATGAGGAACGACAGAGGACGACACTCGCCACCCCCTCCTCTGCGCTAGCATTTACCAAGGCCCGTGGCTCTCAGACGGGGGGTGTATTGGCAGGCCTGAGCGCACGCTAAGAGATGATGGATGGCCTAGTCGATATGTTGTGTCTTAAGAGCCCGATTTCCTGCCAGTCCAATCACGAAGCCTCTAGAGCACCCCTCAGCTGATTGGACGAGCCGAATCATTTTGCAGGCTGTGAAAACAGTGCACTACGTCGAGCTTAGTGGTTGTTAACCGATTGTATATGCTTCTGTTGAAGCCACTCATTCGCATTATTTCAACTTATTCCAAAATAATCATTAACATCTGAATTTGTGGTGAAACACTACATTACCCATGATGCTGTGCAGAAAATTCCACCAATCAGAGTCATGGTGAGTAAACTGTGCCAAAAAGAGCTCTTTAGCTCTGCCCACTCCCATGAAGCACTTCAGATGATGGAATCAAGTATCCTTACACTGTCAAAATACTTAAAGGGGTCATGAATTGAGAAATTAACTTTTCCTTGAGCTTTTGATCCTGTAAGTTTCAGAACTGAAAAGAGAATAGCGATAAAGGACTAAAATAACATTACCTTTCAAAGGATCTTAATGCAGGAATATGGTTATTTATTTTCAACAATGTGAATGTCTCAGCTTTATTTATTTCTATTTGGTACATTTAACTGTGGATTCTTTAGTAAATCAATCGCATTTCAGTGCAAACAGATTTTTACGATATGGACTCGACAGTAATGCAACATGTCAGTAACTGTTAATTGTAATGCCTGATCCGAAATTAATGATTCATGTACAGTCACATGTTCTTTGTCTCTGTGTCAGTAAATCAAACCAGTGACTAAATGCTCAACTTCCCCTTGTTTCTCTTAGTAGGATGAAAATAATCTTACTTAAACGGTGATTAAATTATAAATAGAAAGCGAACAAAGAACACTCACTTTACAATCGCTGGAGCTGTCAATCAAACAGTGTGAGTTTATCAGTGACTGAGTTCTGTAACAACTTTAAATGAATAGTTTTATATTTCTACATAATTTTAATTTGATTGCCATTCACAATGCTTCATAGGATTGTAGTACTTTCCTTCACTAAAGCCATTAAGTCTTGTATATTTCGTGTCTGATTTTTAAGCTTTTTTGCTTCAAATCAAAGTTTGAAATGTTGTGATTCGCTTTGTAGCCACATGGTTTGGTTCATGGATTTTAATGCTTTAACAAAGCTTTTTTGAATGGAGAAAACCATTCCGGAACCAGCGCCGCTGAATAAGTGGGAAGCACTAATGCACTCTACTGAAATTTGGCTGTTGTTTTGGTCATGCTTCTGGTCATGGGAATAATAAGTGCAAGCGTTAGTCCTGCACTGAACCTGCCTGAAAGACAAAACACACTGTGAGCGGGTGCGAACGAGGCCATATATCAGGATATTCCAGGAGGACAATGGCATATAAAGCAGCACATCTGGGGCACGAGACTAATACACACTGCATTCTATAAAGTGCTGACGCCAATAACGGCGGTGCGCTGAGGGTAGACGCTGTATTCCTGCGGGACGCGCGGGGTTGTACTGGAGCTGTGATTACTGCACGATGAAAACAGGAAGCTCCTGCTTCATATGACTTTCTAAGTGACCTCTGAAGAATCATGGGCGTCTCAGGGGTCTGACGGGATTACATGTGTTACATTCAATAAAGACACGCTCTCAGTGTCACGGACACAACAGACACGGCTCTGCCATTATACACACAATCAACATATTCACCATAAGAAGACTCATCTGATGTCAGATTATTAGATATTAGATTGATAAAATACAGACATGAGGCTCAACTGTGTCAGTTTCTTTTTCCCCTAGATATTTGATCTAATAAAATATCACAGTAAAGACGACATTAACAATTGTGGTCGAAAAAATAAAGCACCTAATATTACACAGACAACTATTTAAATAAGCATGTATTAAATTCACATTGATAATAATCACCCTGTAATTAATCAAGCTCAGATGAACCTGCTGGTCCTCTTTGGTCAAAAATGTCAGAAAAATTGTACATTTAAAATTTTTTTATTTTTTTGCTTCATCAAAATGGGATGACATTTGGTGCATTTTGTCACATTAGCTATATGAAAACACCAAAAAAATAAAAATAAATCAAGGACATCATTCGGATGTGTTAAAGGGTAAAATAAATAAATAAATAAATAAATAAGTCTCACTTGGCTCCTTCACGGTCAAAAATGACCAACAAAAGAAATGAATGGGAAATACGAAAAAATACGAAAACTCAGAATCTTTTGGTGGTGCAAACTACAATTCAGTCACTATGCAGAAAAAAAGTGCACAGCAAAGAAGGGATGACACTCTAGAATGTCAAGAGTGCAAAACCCATCCAAATCTCACACTCACTTACACACACTCAAACACAACACACTATTCACACACACACAAATGAAAAATTGAGCCAAAAGACTCAAATTAGAGGTTGAAATCAGATCAGACCCAGATTTATTAAGCTGTGATAAAGCAAACCTGTTAATTTTTGTTTAATTTGGATGTTATGTGTAATAAAATGTCCTCCTGTGTTCAGGGTTGACTCCAGTAAAATTAATGCAAAAACTGACACTTCAAATCAACATTTCAAAAAATAAAAAATAAATAAATAAATATTCGGTAACACTTTACAATAAGTTCATTTTTTAACATTAATGTATTAACTAACATGAACTAACCATGAGCAATACATTTGATAATGTATTTACTAATCTTGGTTAACGTTAAGGAAAATACAGTTATTCATTGTTAGTTCATGTTAGTTCATAGTGCATTAACTAATGTTAACAAGATTTTAATAATGTATTAGTTAATGTTGAAACATTAACAAAGATTAGTAAATGCTTAGTTCATGTTAACTAATGAACCTTATTGTAAAGTGTTACCAAAAAATTTAAACCTTGACAAAAAGTAGTCTTTGAGAATGTCCAAGTATGAATCCAAACCCACAACTTAAAATAATAAAAATGAATAACGCAGACGCGCGAATACGTTTACTACACATACTGAAGCACGTCTGTCATCTGACTATATGAGGACATGAACACACAAACTTCATCTCCAGAGCTGCTGAGTCACTTCATGAGCATTTCACCATTTAATTTGAGAAAACTATTGTCATATCATATACACAGAAACTTTGAAAAGTTTGTTTTTAACTTGTGACAGAAATATAGCCATATTACTATTGTACAGTATAATGTATGTCTTAATGTAATACTACTACTAATAATAATAATAATAATAATACAATAATTATTAAGACTATTTTTAAAGGAATAATCACAATTTTTCATCCATGTTTTAATTTTAACAGTAAACCTGTTGTGAAGCACTTTGTTTGCCAAAAATATGTAAGGGTTTATTGTAATCATTTGATTAAAAATAAATGAATGTGTTATGCCTTCATTTTATTACCAGAAAAATTAAAATACACAACACATAATTTCTGGAAAAAATAACATAGGTCCCTATTATTGTAAACGAATCAATAAATTATGTTGTTTTTTATTAATTCAATTAATTAGACACGTTTTTGATTAAACCATTAAAATGGAAGCCCTACATATTGAATTGCATAGTATCATATATTTTTTTCCATTGCATCGTATTGCATTGAATAGCATTGTGTTGAATCGCGTCGAAATCGGATCACAACGGGTGAATCATATCACATCGCATCGGTTTATAAGCATCTTTAAAGGGGGGGGTGTAATGCTATTTCATGCATTCTGACTTATTTACACTGTTAAAGAGTTGGATTCTCATGCTAAACATGGCCAAAGTTTCAAAACACGAGCTGGACGTATGACAGAGTATTTCTGTGCCAAATCCACTACTTCCGGTTTCTGTACAGGATTCTGGGAGTTTTTTTTGAGTGTGTCCTGTATGACGTTAAAAAAAGAGCGGAATTCCTTGTATAGGCACTTCTCCCTGATAAGCGTGCGCACACACATCACCCAGAGCAAGACCACGTCCATCAACACGCTTCATTCGGGATACGGAAGCAGAGAGATTTTTCAACAATGGCTGTGTCCCGATTCAGGGGCTGCACCCTTTGAAGGCTGCATATATCATCAGTCTCATTTAAGAAAAATAAGCATTAGATTGCAATGAAAGAAAGAAATTACAGTATTTTACACCTCACAATGAATCTCAGTCAATTTTATTACGGTTCCTTTTCTTAAATATGACATCCTTCAAATGCGACCTCCGAAGGACGCAGCCTCCGAAATGAGACGCAGCTCCTGTCACCAAAGGAGTGTGTTTTTGGTTGTGAAGGAAAGATTTCCTTTTTCAGCTTCCCAAAGAACCCAGCGTTAAGGGAACAGTGGATGAAGTTTGTTTTTCAGAGAAGCAACAGAGTTGTGCATGTATGTTTGTTTGTTCCCGGGAATTCGATGATAAATACTTTGTAAACAAGTCCCAGTTCAGCGCTGGATTTGCAGATTGGGGGTGGTGAGTAAAGCTGCATCAGATGTCTGTGTTTTGTTGGCAATCGGCACGCAAGTGCATATAATGTGAACAACACAAACATTTTTGTTCCCTTTTTATTTATAAAGATGTCGCAGCTAGCAGACGATCTCTACGCAGAAGCTGTGCGCGCTCGTGACTCTTTAGCTCCGCCCACGACACTGACGGCAGACACGCCTCCAGGAACTCGGCTTTTTCTGGAAAGACTCGGTTTAGCGTATCTATCTTTTATAAATATGATAAAACTAGAGAATTTTCGGAGATATGAAGGATGCATTGTTACTCTAGATATACTCAAGATTAACATGAGATTGGCAGAAACTGTGTGTGAAACCCCCTTTAATGTATCGTATCGTATTGTAGGCTATGCATCGAGATGTGTTTCGCATCGGCCTAAGTTATGGAGATGCACACCCCTACTATAAACCACTAGATCATTTATAAGCCACTTTATATAGAACTATATAGGAATCTAGAGGTGACATCATGGCATTACATTAGTTTTTCTTTTTTTACTCCCACCAGATGGCACTAATCTACCTTGAAAGAAAAATTCATATTAAATGTCCTGTCTCTATTTTAACATGGAATACTGCTTTAAAGGTGCAATATGTAATATGTTCTGCCGCTAGAGGTTGCTAGAGGCCTATTCAAAACAAAGGCGTAGCTTTATGACGGCAAGTTTGAGCGCGGAATCTTGGGACAAGTGGTCTTCAACTCACAGCCGGTGGAAATAATCGGGATAGGACTCGAGAAGAAATCATGTTCATCAGAGCAGGACTGAGTGTTGTGGAGCTGAACGAGGAGCTGGAGCGATTGCGCAACACACGAGCAGCGGGACTTTTATTATGACACAGTCGCCGGCGCTGCTTCCGCTTTTCCGGTCATGAGTATGAGGTAACACAGCACTGTTTATCATATTAGATACATTTGAGTGTGTTGAAAATGTTATAACGTTACTCTGAGCGTTCGCTCGGCGGCTGCTGTGAGACACTGTTACACACTGCAGTAAGATAGATCGATTTTAGAATATCATATTAAATGCTGGATGGCTTGTGTTGATAAATGGCATGCAATTAATTTTAAAACGTATTGTATGATGGAGAAAATACTGTATTACTGTTATTAAAAATAAAGCTGCGTCTGATTATGCTATGTTAGCTACTTCACAAAATAGTGTTTTTCTCTGAGGCGTGGTAAAGCATGGTACTCGCAAAAAAATCAAGAAAATTAGATTTAAACAATTAGACTAAAAGTGTTGAGATATATAACAACAATTCGTTTTCTGTCTATAAATATATCAAAACAGTTGTTCCCTTGTCTATTAAAACATGTAATATATTAAAGCATCTTTGGTGTGTCCATGGTTTCTACAAAATAAAACCGAGGGTAACGCGGGTATGACGCCATTGACAGGCGACTCCTCACAGGTCCCGGAGCCTTGGTTAAAATTGCTGTTTTCTCACGATTTACAAATAGTTGCAAACATTTGGGATATTGCAAGTACTCAAGTGGACCAGGGATGGAAATTAACTTTTTTGTCCACCGGCCACTGTGGCTGGTGGATTTCAAAATCTACCAGCCACTCAATGTTTTTACCAGCCACTTTCTTGTTTTTAACCGACAATGTGTAACTGCATGTGAAAATTAATACTACAAGATCTACAATACTTAAGCAGTTTATTTAATTCTCAATGAAATACTGACATTTTCTTTTTCTCTCTTATACACACACAAACCATGAACTGATAAACATTTCAGTACTGTTCGTTCAAACCGCCGCCGGCGGGAGGGTCAAAGTGAATGACAAGTTGCGGCAACCAATCAGAATGTACAGGTCCTCGCTTGAGAGGATTCCGATTGGACCGCGTCATAGCTCATTACCATAATGTTGACCTGACTTCAACTCTCCTCGACGCTCTCAACGTCCAGGACGCGCCGCGTCTCTCTCGCCGCAGCTCGCCGCCGGCTCACATTGAAAATGAATGACTTCCTGTCACTTCGACGCTCTCGCCGCCGGCGGTGTGAACAACGCGTGCGATGTAACGCCACATTTGTTTTGAAGGTGTGCCTCCTCTAAAAGTGTCCGCCGTCCAGGTGAAACAGTATGCTATTTTTATTTACCCGCCACGGTGGCCGGTAGGTGAAGCGAGTTTATCCGGGTTAAGCGAATTTCCATCCCTGAAGTGAACAAAATATAACACTGGTCTAGTGGGTTTTGGCTATTTTACTGCAAAAATCTTACATATTGCACCTTTAATTGAAAAATAATAATAAAAAACAAAACAGCTAAAAAAAAGATTGTGTAAATATTGCATAGTATCATAAAATACCCTCAAAATTTTAAATGATAATCAAAAAAATATTATTGAACAATAAAATATATTACATTGGTTTTTCAAGGCTTCGAAAGAGCCTAAACAAAGAGGACCAGAGTGATCAGCAACTGACTGCGAGAGTAAAAACGAGCCTATGAAGAAAGCCGGTGCGCAGCGAGTTTCTGGAGTGATGAAGCATGAGTGTGATGCACTGCTTCTTACCGTGGAAACTGTGTCTTCAGCGTCTCCATGCACTGGCGTGAGGGACGCAGCTGCTCTGTGAACCTGCTGATACTTCTGTATTCTGCTCTGCACATCTTCATCTTATTCACCGGCTTATCTGGAAGAGAGACAGAAAGAAAACATGTNAGAGAGAGAGAGAGAGAGAGAGAGAGAGAGAGAGAGAGAGAGAGAGAGAGAGAGAGAGACCCTAACCCACACATTTAAAGTATTTAGCATGGTAAACACCAGTTTGACATTGATATCTCCTCAAGAGTAAGCAGCTGCACGATGTTATTTAATGATTAATGTATAATACACGATTTTACTGTAGTACTTAGCAATGCTGGTAATCATAGTGATTTTGTAATTTTTTTAGAGAAAGTGAAAGACATACACGTTAGTTTCATCGTGTAAAGGCAAGATAAAGCATCGAATGTATGTGTTTTCTATCTAAATACTACATCTGGTACACAGATAGATATTAAATATACACATGAGGAGAGCTGTCAACTCGCGCGCTCGCTTCAGCGGTACTGTAACGTTACCTGCGACAGCCGCGCTGCTGCCCGACACAGAGTCCATGATTCACCCGAGAAGACGAATAAAAACACTTTCACGATATAAACAACACTGTTAGCACTGTAAACCCTTCAGACTCTGAGGCTCACAGCTTCACTTCCTCATCAACTCCCGCGAACGCGTTCAAACGTGACACAACAGGAAACGCGCTCCTGATTGGCCGTGATGACTATTGTCGTTGAGCATAGCGGAAGCTGATTGGAGGATTGTAACGTGAGGCTTGCTGTTGATATAAGGACATTATATGAAGAAGTCGTACGTAACGGTAATTAACTTGCCAATTTATCGATTTCAGACGCATGATTTTGTTTCATTGCTCGTCATTAACGTATATTTTAAACATAGAAGCGCTACGTTTTACCTAAACATAAACTTTAATAATGCCACACTAATATTTCTAGAGGAAAACATTTGATTTTTAATTCTATAAACCGAAATGTTCAACGTTTATCAAACAGTCTGATGAGGAAATAGACCTTTAAAATGTCGTTTTAAACGCATAACGCAAAATATTGATATTTTCTGACAAATTTAAGAATCAGTACGTGTTGTTTTTGTCTTTATTTTTAAGGCTACTTCATCATAAATTGCTAAAATGGTCAGTACATTTCATTAAATGTTTATTTCCTCTCTCAAGATCCATTAATGTACTAAAAACATATTTAAATCAGTTCATGTGAGTTCAGTAGTTCTACCTTAATGTTATAAAGCGACAAGAATACTTTTTGTGCGACAGAAAAAACGAAATAACGACTTTTCAACAATATCTATTTGCCGATTTCAAAACACTGAATCGAATCAGTGACTCGGAGGATAGGAGATCCGAGTCACTGATTCGATTCACAACGCTCCGAAGCATTGTTTTAAAAATCGCCAATCACTAGATATTGTTAAAAAGACATTATTTCGTTTTTTTGGCGCACAAAAAGCATTCTCGTCGCTTTATAATATTAATATTGAACCACCGTACTCACATAAACTGATTTAAATATGTTTTTAGTACTTTTATGGATCTTGAGAGAGGAAATGTTATTGCTCCCTATGAAGGCCTCACTGAGCCATCGGATTTCATCAAAAATATCTTAATTTGTGTTCTGAAGATGAATGAAGGTCTTACGGGTGTGGAACGGCATGAGGGTGAGTAATTAATGACAATATTTTCATTTTTGTGTGAACTAACCCTAACTAACTAAGTGTTGTTTTTGTCTTTATTTTAAATCTGCCTCATTATAAATTGCTCCAATGGTCAGTACATTTCATTCAATGTTTATTTCCTCTCTCAAGATCCATTAATGTACTAAAAACATATTTAAATCAGTTCATGTGAGTTCAGTAGTTCTACCTTAATATTATAAAGCGACAAGAATACTTTCAGTGCGCCAAAAAAACTAAATAACGACTTTTCAACAATATCTATTTGCCGATTTCAAAACACTGAATCGAATCAGTGACTCGGAGAGCCAAAGTCACGTGATTTCAGCAGTTCAGCCGTTTGATAGGAGATCCGAGTCACTGATTCGATTCACAACGCTCCGAAGCATTGTTTTGAAATCGCCCATCACTAGATATTGTTAAAAAGACATTATTTCGTTTTTTTGGCGCACAAAAAGCATTCTCGTCGCTTTATAATATTAATATTGAACCACTGTACTCACATGAACTGATTTAAATATGTTTTTAGTACCTTTATGGATCTTGAGAGAGGAAATACCATTGCTGTCTATGCAGGCCTCACTGAGCCATCGGATTTCAACAAAAATATCTTAATTTGTGTTCTGAAGATGAACGAAGGTCTTACGGGTGTGGAACGGCATGAGGGTGAGTAATTAATGACAATATTTTCATTTTTGGGTGAACTAACCCTAACTAACTAAGTGTTGTTTTTGTCTTTATTTTAAAGCTACTTCATCATAAATTGCTCCAATGGTCAGAACATTTCATTCAAAGTTTCTGACCACTGTTAAACCTCTTACTGTGTTAATACATCAGTGTATTATACTTGTCTGGAGACACGAGCACGCATGAGTCGACATGGGCTCTTTTTATGTGAGTCTGAACTCTGACTACATGCTGATTCACTGTTACATTTATCGTTCTCCAAATAAGTCTATAATTCTCTTCACATAAAGCAGCATGTTCAGATGTCACCTGAGCTTCACCTCAGACTGGTAAAGTGTATTTTGCCAGTTCTGATAACCACATGGAGGGGTAATCCAGTGTATGAAGGCACTGCATGTGTGATACGAGTGCGCGGCCTTTGACTCCTGAATCAGGGAGTGATCCTCAGTGGCGCTTGGAGAAAGCCGGCGTTTCCTTTGGGTCCAGGACAAAAGCAGATAGACATCTGGGGTCCCGAGGCGGCGTGAGGCTGATTGCTGTGAAAGCGGAGGTCAGGCTGCGTGGAACGGGTTTAGCCTCACAGGTAGAGCATCTGAGGATCAGGGATAGAGGAAGCCGCGCGTGCACTGGAATCAAAGGATCAGTGTACGGACACGATAAAATCAGAGGATGTAATGGCTGTGAGAAGCGGATCAGAGGGGAGTGTGTGTGTGTGTGTGTGTGGAGGCCACATGTAAACAGGCCAGTGGCTCATGCAGCGGCGTTAACCAGCTGTGCAGCCGCTCGCAGTAGGAGATGAATGTGCAGAGGATGTTTGTCTTTGATATGCAGGAGACGCAGCACTGATCTGTGCATCGCTGCAATCGCACACGCCGTTTCTAATGGCAGCGTTTCACCTCGACACACACCGGACACTCACATCAGCCTCCCGCCGGCAAAACACAACACACCTTTAAAACGTGCTTATTTACGTGTTTTCTTATCGTTTTTTTGTTCTCTTATTTTGATTTATTTATTTATTTTAACCCAAATGTTGGATAATTTTTTGGGGTTATTTTTAATATTTTTACCCATGCGCTGGGTCACTCTGAAAATGCTGGGTTATTTTATTTTAATTTTTTTACCCAAATGCTGGGTTTAGCCTGCTGGGTTATTTTATTGGGTTATTTGTAATATTTTTACCCAAATGCTGGATTATTTTATTGGGTTATTTGTAATATTTTTACCCAAATGCTGGGTTATTTTATTTTTATTTTTTTTATCCAAATGCTGGGTTTAGCCTGCTGGGTTATTTTATTGGGTTATTTTTAATATTTTTACCCAAATGCTGAGTTTAGCATGCTGGGTTATTTTATTGGGTTATTTTTAATATTTTTACCCAAATGCTGAGTTTAGCATGCTGGGTAATTTTATTAGGTTATTTTTTACCCATGCACTGGGTCACTCTGAATATGCTGGGTTATTTTTTTTTACCCAAAAGCTGGGTTTAGCCTGCTGGGTTATTTTATTGGGTTATTTGTAATATTTTTACCCAAATGCTGGTTCAGCCTGCTGGGTTATTTTTTTGGGTTATTTTTAATATTTTTACCCATGCGCTGGGTCACTCTGGAAATGCTGGGTTATTTTATTTTAATTTTTTTTACCCAAATGCTGGTTCAGCCTGCTGGGTTATTTTATTGGGTTATTTGTAATATTTTTACCCAAATGCTGGGTTATTTTATTTTTATTTTTTTTATCTAAATGCTGGGTTTAGCCTGCTGGGTAATTTTATTGGGTTATTTTTACCTATGCACTGCGTCACTCTGAATATGCTGGGTTATTTTTTTTTTACCCAAAAGCTGGGTTTAGCCTCCTGGGTAATTTTATTGGGTTATTTTTACCCATGCGCTGGGTCACTCTGAATATGCTGGGTTATTTTTTTTTACCCAAAAGATGGGTTTAGCCTCCTGGGTAATTTTATTGGGTTATTTTTACCCATGCGCTGGGTCACTCTGAAAATGCTGGGTTATTTTATTTTTTTATTTTTTTTACCCAGATGCTGGTTCAGCCTGCTGGGTAATTTTTTTGGGTTATTTTTAATATTTTTACCCAAGTGCTGGGTCACACTGAAAATGCTGGGTTATTTTTAACCCAAATGCTGGGTTCAGCTTGCTGGGTAATTTTATTTGGTTATTTTTACCCATCTATTATTTTTACCCATGCATTGGGTCACTCTGAAAATGCTGGGTTATTATTTTTTTTTTACCCAAAAGCTGGGTTTAGCCTGCTGGTATTTTATTGGGTTATTTTTTATATTTTTACCCAAATGCTGGGTTATTTTTTTATTTATTTTTTTTACCCAAAAGCTGGGTTTAGCCTGCTGGGTAATTTTATTGGGTTATTTTTAATATTTTTACCCAAATGCTGGGTTATTTTGTTTTATTTTTTTTCACCCAAAAGCTGGGTTTAGCCTGCTTGGTGATTTTATTGGGTTATTTCTAATATTTTTACCCAAGTGCTTGGTAGTTTTACATTATTTTTAATATCTATGAACCCCCTCACATACCTACCCAGAGCTGGGGAAATTCCTAAATGAAATTAGGGTTTGTATTACATTGTGTTTCTATAAAATTATACTGTACAAAGAGGAAAACATCTGTAGTCTCATATTTTACCTGTTTTGTTTACATGTACACCGCAGTCTGCTTGGAATTCTAGGCTTTTACTAACGCAGCATACACCGGATCTACACTCGAAGCGAATGATGCGCCGGCGCCACCATGAAAATTTCACGGCCATCAAACGAATGTGCGGCCAGGGCTGAAACACGACGCGACACCGCTGTCATACGTAACAAAGTTGCTGTGTGCTCCACTGATATAACACTGTTGATCTAGTGCGCTAGCGCTGTGGTCACACTATGCGTTTGACGGTTGAAACTTAAATGCCTGAAAGATGAGATGGCACAAGGTCATATATAATATATCATTTATAATGAATATATAAGATTGCCATTTAATGAACTGGAACTGATACCAGTTTTCTTTCCACAGATTCCCATTGGCTGCTGTTTCTGCTCCTGTCATGTCTTGGGTTGTTTTTAACCCAGCATTTTTTTGTGTTATTGTTTTAAATTCATGTTCCTCGTAATCTTGAATCAGAATATCTTCTCCTCCCTCTTGCAGCATCTCTTCTCTTCTCTGATGATGAGGGCGGGGCAACCTGTCACTCACATGAGATCCACCAATAGCAAACCACAACCATCCAATCAATTCCCCACAGACAAAATCAAGCCCCGCCCTACATTTGTTCTTGTTCCAGAAGCATTTCACTACGTCACCATAGGGAAGAAAAGACTAGCACAACTTCCTTTCATGCCAAATTTAATCTATTTCCCATAGACCAGCATTCAAGATTCAAGGCTGTTGTTTTTTTTACCCCCATACAAGCCTGTAATTATTGCGTGTTCGGCCCAGTGAAACAGAAAAACCATCCGTGATGACGCTGAGCTCTTTTTAACTGTCATCTGCTGAACTGCATGGATTTAGGCACAAATGAAGAAATGTCTGCTTTGCTGGGGAATTCGATCAGTCACATCACTGAAATCCCACAGCTATATTTCACATGAAAGAGTACAAGACTCTGAGATTTTAAAGCTGCTTCACTCATTTATTTTATTAGCTTTTAATGAACGTAATTAGATGGCAAGTAATTAAATGTAATTGTGCTCGCGACATCCTCCCCCATCGCTGCAAATTGGCCCAAACAACATGTGTGGTATGAGCAAATTTGCTGGATTAATTGGGGATAGATAATATTTTTGGATTGTATTTCACACTAAATGGCCGCGCGCCGAAACAAAGAGCGCGGCTCAAGCTCATTAATCTCTGTCAAGGGGAAGCTCGGGTGCAATTTGCATGACTGAAGTAACTGCGCATGCTGTCGAGCGGCCCGGGCTGCCTGAGCCGCCTTTGATTCCTGCGTCAATCAGGGCCAGAGCTCCCGACGGCCTGACGGACCGCAGGAAAGCGGTGCCCGCTTCTGCTAATCACTCTGACACCATTCGAGAGCAAACATAAAAACCTCCACAATGTGGCCCTGTTAAGGCAGAATGCACAAAACTAAAATGCTTGTAAGGAGTGTCTCGCTGCTGTATAAAGAGCACAAACTAAACACTGAATTTAGATGCAGTTTCATTTTTCAGGCTGTTTAAACTGTGCATTTGATTCGGAAAAAGTTCCACCACCTAGTTAGGGATGCACGATATATCAGGACTTCAGATCAGGACCGTAACCACCATAGACACTGAGGGGGACACGTCCACCCCAATAATTAGAAATGGCCAAAATATCCCCCCCAATAACTGATATATTGATGCTGTTCTGCTATACTCCACTTCAGGAAGCTTCGGAGCATAATGAATCAGTGTATAGAATCAGCTGTTCGGAGCGCCAAAGTCATGTGATTTCATCAGTTTGGCGGTTTGACACGCGATCCGAATCATTATTCGATACGCTTCAGAACACTTCCTGAAGCAGTGTTTTGAAATCGGCCATCGCTATAGAAGTCGTTATTTAGTTTTTTTTGGCACACCAAAAATATTCTCTTCGTTTTATAATATTAATATTGAACCACTGTACTCACATGAACCGATTTAATTCATAACAGAATGTGACGAGACAAGAAACGTCTCACGTTTTTTCGTACAAATAATACGAATATTACAACTATTTGAGAACTACAACTATTTAATAAATACAATAGACCTGGAACGTTTACCGTTCTTATTTCTTTTTATTTATTCCCTTAAATATTTTAATTATTTAATTCCTTTTAATAAAAAAAATACCCAATAACACACAAAACAAAACAAAAAATATGCCCCTTTCCCGCCCCTTTTGACACTTTTTTCAAAAGCCTAGTGACAAATCTCGCAACTTCTTGGACAAACCTTATCTAGATTCCGTGATTTGTCCTCTGATCTAATTTTATATTAATATAGATCAGTGGGCTCGCCGGTATGACGTCATCTAGCGACATTTAGCGACCAGTTTTAGCTACTTTCCGCTGAAAGCAAATGGCAACACTGCATTAGTGTTTACACCATGACTAGCACAGTCAAGTTCGCGTGTGCATTCGCAGCCTTTTGTGCCATTGTAAGTTGTATTATTATGTTTATTTTGTGTATATAAATCTGATTAATCTCATATCGGATGTGTTTGGTTGATTTAGCCTAATTAACGATGCAGTAATCGCTTCATTGTACCGCTGATCATCTTTAGCTTCAGTGTGTTCAGCTCAAACAGAAATGATGTTTTATGAAACAAAGATGTTTACTATTACTGTAATATTAAAAATGTTTAATATTTTTTTCAAAAATATTGATGCAATATTATTAATAACCAGCACTTTTATTCTCATATTTATCAACAAAATGTTTTGATTAAAATCATTTCCTTATTGTCCGCGCGGAGGCCATTTCATTTTATTTATCCATTGCACATGCATTTTGTTTCTTTATAGCCCAAGTAATGTTGTCCAATTACTTGTTTGCATTATTTAGGTATTTTAATTTTTTTGTTAGGCAATATATTTTTTTTACTATAAGGTCTCATTTGCATTAACTAACACGAACTAACAGAGAGCAATAACCTTTGTGAATGTTAGTTAATAAAATATTTGTGTTCATGTTAGTTCACAGTGCATTAACTAATGTTAACAGAGACAACTCTGGATCTTAAAAATGTTTTAGAAAATGTTAACTAAGATTAATAAATCCTGTAGAAGTATTGTTCATTCATTGTTAGTTCAGCTTAACTAAAGCTAACAAAAAAGTGTAGTTTTTATATACATATATAAAAAAAGAAGGACTGTAAAATAAAATTTTCTAATTAATTCAATCTATGCTACTGTATATGTTTGATTTATGTTGAAGTGTTTGCGACATGGCTTTTAATGGCGAGCCTTTTGTTTTTGTAATCAGGCTCTCAAAAGTATATCAAAATTTGGATTTAGATTTATCGGCCAATATATTGGTTATAGATTTTCAAATATAAAGAATTATCGGTTATCGGTATCGGCCAGAATGTTCATATCAGTGCATCCCTGCTGGTAGCGCCCAATTCTGATTTATAATTATCAAAATGAGGAATTAAAAAAATCACATTTCTATCCATTAATCATTAGTAAGTGAGTGATCACAGTGTGTGTGTGTGTGTGTGTGTGTGTGTGTTTCACCATCATTGCTAATATCCTGGAGGCATTTTTCTCATTATCAAATATTGTTTGATGTCTTTGTTTCATGATGATTAACGGCCAGCGCTGCTGTATTGTTGCAAACGCAGTGTCTCTGACGGCGATGCACATGTTTTCGGATGTGCCGGTCATTTCTCAGGACAGTTTTCACTCTCATTTATACAGTAAATGAACCTGAGGTTGGACACTCGGAGTGGAAGCATGACGATTCTTGTATGTTGTTTTGCATCTACTCATGTAATTGTGTTTTTTCCTGCTTATAGGTTTTGGTGCTTGAAGTGTTTGCATACGCAGAAGCCATTGAAAACCCATGATATTGGTGACACGGCGAGCAAACAAACAGCAGAACGTCAGCCCTCGCCGTGTCACAGCGTGATTGAAGATTTGGGGCATTGTATCTTTCTAATGACATTATCCAGTCAAATCTAAAGGAGAGAAAAATGGCAGATACGAGCAGAGGCATTGTGCGGCATCTTATTTAAACACATTTCGAGAGCGAGACAGACAGAGAGAGGCAGACGGGTGGCTAAATGAAAGGTTATGCTTTGCCCTGTGTTTGTATTGTCAATAACTGGAGAAGGCTGTCAAGAAAGTGCAGAGATAAAGGTCAATAACTCTGACAAATGTGTTTGTGTTTGAACAGTGGCGCTGATAGCAGCCGACACGCCACAACACCGACACAAACACCCAATAACACACTCATTATTTTAACAGACACAAACACGAGCGGGAAAATCAAACGCGTCGCATATTAATCTACACCTTCATTATTCTGTTTATGCAGTCGGATCTATAAACTCATCTGGCATACACGCATTCATATTGCTGTGGCTTCAGTGTCTCTTCGTTTTCACAATAATGTCACAAATAACCTGATTCACAATAAAGTCATTCAGTGTTTTATTGGTAATGTTAATTATCTGAAACAGTTACAGTTTTCTTTTTTTTTTAATATTTTAAATATTACAGCGTATTNTTTAAATATTACAGTGTATTTTTGCACGCACTGGGAAAGATGGTCTAAATTAACTGGTTTTATTGAAGAAATACATAAATTTATACCAACAGAACTCATTTTTATGGGTTAAATCAGGTAGAAATAACTATATAATAGATATATTATCCGAAATAACGTCTCTATTTTAAAAAATCTTCTAATTTCACAGTTTCTTCCCCTTTTTGTAGATGAATAAATGTAAATAGTATATAGCAGAAAAATTATAGCTACATGGAAACTAAACACTGTTACTGTATGAATATGTGTAGTGTGTGTATGAGAGAGAGAGTGTGTGTGTGTGTGTGTGTGTGTGTGTGTGTGTGTGTGTGTGTGTGTG